>CM032231.1:104297500-104897500 GCA_019009955.1 Riptortus pedestris | reverse complement strand
TTTCTTCTTTGTCGTTGGTGAAATTAAAAAGGAACACGAAAAGGAGAATTACGCCAGTAATTTAGTAATCCAAAGAGGTAAGAGGGAGAGAGCGGCCGCTACACTCGTGGAAATGCTTTGGCGGAAACGGGAACAGGTTTACAAAGTGCAAACACAGTTTTTCCTCATTAGTAGGAGGCAAAGCTTGGCGGCCATTATGCCCTCCCTAGCTTAATTAAAGCCCTGGATACCGCTAATGAAAATCTAAGGGCTTCCAATTAATCCTTACCTTTAATTTTCTTTTTCTTCTTCAGGCGGGAAGTCGTTGGGGCCTGCCCTTGTCTCAATGTTTCAATCGCAAATGCAATAAATACTCAATATCCCATTTGGAAAACCAATTTCGAATGTCTCAGAGAGGTTTTAGCAGCAACGTTTAAATCGCCAAAGGAACTCAAAAGATATAAAATAAAAAAAATAAAAAAAAAAAAAACAATGTTCAAAGTCACTCTTGACTTTATGCTTTAGGGTTTCATTACGAAGCACAGCAGGAATTGGATTTCTGAAGAAAAGGAAAAAAAAAGAATTGTATTGTAGAGGAGTGGATTGAAGGCAGATTCTGTAATAACTGCTAGAGGAATATATGGACCAGCCTGACTTTCAAGGAGATTCTTTGGCAATCTAACCCATTAATAAGAGTATACGTTACGGCTTTGAACGACTCTTACATCAACTTCACTAGATACTCAAAAATCTTTGACTGGTCACGGTACATTGCTTAGCTTGAATTGCATTTATACGATTATATTGTTAACATGCTCCTCTTTCATATCAATTTTATTATTATCAATTGTAGTATTAGTGGGCTTTCGTAGACTTCTTCGTTGGGCTTCATTTTCTTCTTCTCGAAACCGGCTTCTGCCACAACGGTCTTGTCGTCATATTTTTTCGCATCGTGTACATTTTTTATTTGTAGTATTAGTGTATACTAGTTGAAAAACTGAACTAAATTGGCTTCCTTAAAAGGGTCCTCTAATGTAAATCAGGTTTTTAGCAGACACTAAAAGTGTTAGATTTAAACTATTTTCCATTCCAACACGAGAAAGCGTTAGTTACTAATTACGTCAATAATAGTATTTTATATACTATATGAAACTTTGTAAACTCAAATATTTATTTAACTTAAAAATGAAAAAAACGTGTTCAGATATATTTATTTTATTCTATTTCTAAATATGAAATCTTACGCCCTTTAATCGGACGAAGTGAAAAAAAAAAACTGACCACATTAAATCCTTCTACCTGCGAACAATGACATAACAGCAAAATGTTAGTAAAATTATAAAAATTGTAATGATTGTCACAAATACTATAGATAATCGAAAGAAAGAAAGTTTTACTAATATTTTACCGGAGGCTAAGGATATCTAGAAGTCAAATATTAGTAAAACTATATTTCATTTAATCAAGCCTGTCTGATAATTGTTATTTATTTTCTAATTTTACTCAAGTTTCTCATTGTTTTACCAAATTCAACTAATATCCAATGCTTTCTACAAGACATTACGAATACCGATCATCATCAATGATGCAAAAAAAAAAGAAAAAAAAAGAAAAAAGATAAATATAAGTATAATAAAGAAACAAAGAATATACAACTATCATTTTATTGATTCTTTGTATTCAACAAATGTCATTACACACACACACACACACACACACACACACACACACACACACACACATATATATATATATATATATATATATATATATATACGTTTATTACATTGCTTAAGGGAATCATGTCTTAAAGTCTTGACAAGGCTTAATATTTTCAGGTGATATTTATGTCCTCTTTTGTGTTATGTTGTGTAGAGTATGAATTTTCAGGTGCCCATAGGCACTATTCATCAAAACATATCTCAATAAAGGTGTTTTCTTTTTCTTATCATTCACTGTTTGGAATTCAATTTATTTTTTTTAATAATTTGCGAATGTTTAGTAATTGACAACCAGAACATATGTGAGTCTCTAGACGAGATTTCTAGAGATCAGGAATTTGTTAGGATTGTTCTATAGTTGGCCCCTGTTCACGCGAGATTTAATGTAAAACTGTTATAAGATATTTTCGTATATTTTTCTAATGAGAATTTCAGCCAAGATGATGAAGTAAGATAGTTTTTTCAACCAGCCCGTTCTAACTTTGGCCAACTAATTACCTAAAACGAAAAGCCCTGAAGAGCAACCCACATGCCCGTAAAGGAGCACTCTTCCTAATCTAAGAGACAGTTTTTACCCAGGCCTAAAATGAAGGTAAGACGCCCCCCACCCCCGTTCTCCTCCTTAAGCGGAAAAGAGGGGAAGAAAATTTCCCTACTCCAATTAGATAAGGGAAGAGCTGGCTGGAGGAGATCGATGTGGACTAATGAAGAAGTAGGAGGGAGAAAAGTGGAGTGGGGTTGGTAAGACTGTGAGGGGGGTTACGAGGACCTCGGCCACAATTTTATTATATAAAGGGGGCATTTAGGGGGGGTTGTGGACAGTCCGAGGGTTCGATCTTCTACAACTCTTATTTCATTAATCTAAATTAAAATAGCACGGCATCCTATTAGAGCATTAACTTATTTGAGTACATTCCTCCCCAGACCATCCTCCGCTCATAATTACCAAGATATGTAAATAGGGGCTGTTTTCCTCTTCGATCCTTCACAACGACTAAACAAACAAGCCATCGGCAAACAACTAAAGAAAACAAAACAGTCAGGAAACATTTTCCTTTGAAAACCTGAATGGGAAAAGGCGGGCGCTAATTTTATTAATTTCTACAAGTGAGAAACATTGTTTTACATCATTGAATAAACTTGGAAAATCAACCTTGCAACATATAAGTAAATTGACTCATAATTACTATTTAAATTATATCTATTATCTACAGGCTACAACCTGGTAATGGATCCCGTGAACAGGTAAACCTGATTTTCATAGAAACGAACAGGGGAATAAACGGGTCACTAGGACATGCAGTAGTTTCCCGTTGTCTTCTGCAACACGCCAACCAGTAATGGAGGCATCATGAGGAAACTTCCATTCGAACCAATAAAGGCATGAGTGATTCCTCTCCATGCCAGAGTTGTCATATAGCTTCCTTCATAGTCTGAAGCCTACTTAAGCTGACTTATGATAGACATTAACAAATATGAGTATGCAGACTACAACTTTAATCTTCCCTCCAGTCATTCCCCAATGACATGATGTAAGTGACAATTTAGGCGAAGAGGGGATCTGTAAATAATGTCTAATTAAAAAGTCCGTCACGCAGGGGCTGCGTTAACTAAGCAGATTCCCCACGTGCGCCATGTATTTGCATTTATCTCAAAACTTAAAAGTTCAATGAAAACAATATTTGGTATTTAAGCTTCAAATAAAGTGCTTCATAACATAATAGACTATTGTTAATATGAGATGAGTAGGAGTGGGGCTTTACTGAAGACCGAAAACTAAAAAAAATGCAAATATCTCAGTAAATAATCAAGATAGTGAAAGAAATACATAACAATTATAGAACATTACATTTGCAATAATATTTGTTCTATACAATGTTTCGATCCGACGCATAATAACGGAGATATTAAG
Organism: Riptortus pedestris; assembly: GCA_019009955.1. Classification (NCBI taxonomy): domain Eukaryota; kingdom Metazoa; phylum Arthropoda; class Insecta; order Hemiptera; family Alydidae; genus Riptortus; species Riptortus pedestris. The sequence continues at coordinate 104,893,888 of CM032231.1, read as the reverse complement.
ACATAGAAATTCTCCCTTTCTAAACCCCCGGCCTCCCAATTGGGCGATTTCAGCCGTTAACGAACTTGATCTTTCTTTTTGTATAAAACGATTATATATCAAGTTTGGTACCTAACGATCAAACAAAAATTGCGACCGCTGGAGCGGTAACAGGTAAATATATATATATATATATATATATATATATATATATATATATATATATATATACACTCAACCGCAAAAAAAACCGGCCACTTAGATTTAGTCTTATAATTTTGTTAAATACTTAATATATATGTATATTAATCTTTTTAATTAAAATAATTGGTTAATCTATAGGTTATTTAAACAAAATCTGCCAAAAGTGAATAATTTTTATTGATTATTTACAAAAAAATACAAAATAAAAAAAAATAAAAAGATAAATTAACACATTTTTTAAAAAAAAATTATTCTTCATTTTTATTAGAGTGAATGGTAGACTTCGCTACCCCAAGCGTTTCGGCAATGTAACGTAAGCTCCGGCCTTCCATCTAAGTTTGAAAGACCCATTATTCTGGACCGAAATAAAAATAAAACATTAATTAAAGAAAATGCTTGGTTAATAATTAAAGATGTTTAAATATGTGAAAAACTACATACAGTTTAGAATAGATCAACTTCACGACAAATAAATCTAATCTGAGTTTTATCTAATTGTTTACTAATCCTGAAGGGATTAGTTCAATGGACTTAGACTCTAAATTCTCTGTAATAATTAGAATACCCACATAAAGAAAATTGCTGAAAATTAGCTTTTAATACGACAAAAATGAAGTGTCCGGTTTTTTTTTGCGGTTGAGTGTATATACAGTGTTGAACGGACCACATTTTCGTCATCTCCTGGGAAGGATCGATGGACATTTGAAGAAAAATTTCGAATATCGCGTCATGAGTACGACCTCAATAGCAGATTTCCCTTAGGGTTAAACAACAAAGGTCTTTCTCTCGTACAGAAATGAGTTTTTTATGAGTTTTACACAAATCTGCAAAATTTCCTCTTCCCTGTACACTTTTGATGTCGAGATATATTAATTTTATAATTGCTTTACAATACCTTCTAAGCAAAATAATTGAATTCATTTAGTTTTAAAAATTATTTTGTTTTGTCCCATTTATATTCTACCTAAAATAAATTAATATTTTTGCCCGATAGGAAATTCCCCTCTGGAATATAATTATCAATTTTTACCAAGCTTGTCAATTTATTATAATAAAAGAATTAATTGTATAAGTCCTTAAAACCTTTTTGTAGTAGTAAGGGAAAGCTGGAAATTCAAATAGTATTGGGAACACGAAGTCAGTGCGTTCTAACACAAACTATATTGTACCACCATATTAAAATAACAACTGAACAAACAACAATAATTTTTTGATAGAAACAATATTTAAGGGAGGGAAAATAAAAATTCTTGACTATCCCTTCCCGACCGAGTGTTCCACTTACACTCCCGTGGAGTAATTTTCCCTCTCAGTGGGAAAAGGGTTTTATTGTTGGTCTAATAAGAAACTCTCGTAACTCCACTTTAGCAATTTTTTTTTCAAGATGAACAAAAAATGTTTGCAGGTTTTTATTTTTATATTTTTAATTCTCATGAATATCCGAATTAAGTTCTCATATATTGATATACAAAAAATTATAATACAAATTAAAAGAACTTTTTTTTTCAAGTACTAAAACTCGAGGGGCATTTATGGAAAAATAAATGTCCTTTTATTTTTAGTCATTCTCAGGTCGGATCTTGTTTTGTTGATACTATAATGTCAGTGAATATAGTTCAAGGAACAATGAGCCATTAAAATTAGGTCTAAGTTTTAACTCATACAAAGTAATGTACATCAATATTTCTTCTACTTCCTCAAGGATTAGTTTTTAAATAATGCAATTCGGCGCCAGTATATTCAAATATTTTTTTTTGTGACTGTCATAACCATATTTTTGAAATTAATCAGTATTAATAAAAAATGAAATATTTCATTTATGATGCGACACAAAATATTATGTAAATTGTTTTCTGTTAGACTTGGACAATTCTTCTGAAGCTATGATTGTTTACTGGACATTTATTTTTTTTTTCAAATTACCAGGGTATAATACCTGTTCAAAATTGGACATTAAGAAATATGGTAGCTGGATCCCTTTACGTTCACCACTTGAAGTAGTAATTAAAAATAAATAAGAAAAAATTTGTATCCCCGATTTTAATGACTTTCACGTTATGGCAATCTTCCAAATGACATTTTCTAAACATATTTTCAAACATTACGTATTGCGAGTAAGTGAAAATACAAAAGATAGTCTGATCTTTGTAAAAATTAGCGAAGGGACAGGAAGACGAGGATAACAATCAGAAAAGCAGGTACTCCAGAATAAAATAAAATAATAAGCCTATTTTGATATTTATGGTGTAACGTTTACGTATGTACGTATCTCGAAAAAATCGAAACCATGTGGCTTAGAAAAATTAAAATTTCACATTTAGGATTGATGTAATATCTAGTCGTGCACTTCTCCTTTTGAATGAATTCAACTAATGGGGGGAGGGATAAGAAGGGCTAAAATAAAGCATTGCACTTTTCTTTAGAAATTAAAAACATTTTTCTAGGACTTTCTTTTTGTTCACCGTGAAAATATATATTTAAATTATATTCTATGACAGTTGTTTTCCAATGCGTGGGAAGAAAGATATCGTATATTACTTTCATAGGAAATAATTTTCAATGAAGTGGAACGAAACATTTTGCTTATTTAATTTAATAGACGGGCAAGGAAGTCACGTGGAACCTAGAACAGATGTTTTCGCTTATAAATCTTGAAATTGTAATTAACGTCCACTTCTTTCTACTATGGCTTCTTGGAACTGGTTATCTACAAGTTACCACCCATTGCTAGGCAGGATGGGACTAAGGCCTTTATTTAATCAGTTGGTCACTAATTTAATTCCTATTGGCCTATCTATCCTATTGTCTATCATGTGAAATTAAAGCGAACGCTTTAACAACCCTTGATATATTCACGTGGAACTTTGATTTTGTTTGAAAATAATCGTTTTTCAGCAATAGAAGTTCGTATTTCACACTTTTTTTTTTAAAATGTGTTAAAATTATTAGAACGTACACGGTCAAAACGAAAAATCATTATTCACCATATCAGAAGTATAGTAAAAATTATTATGGATTGTTCATCGTTTGTAAGTGATACATAATTTATAATATTAAATTAATTAATTAACGTCCACTTTTTGCAACTAAGGCTATTTGGGATTGGCTATCTACAGGTTACCACCAGTTGGAACTAAGGATTTTATTTAATGAATTCCGTCACTAAATAAATTCCTCTGTCCTGGCGGGAATCGAACTTGCCACTCTAGGTTTACCATGTGAGATTGAAGTCAACGCTTTAACTCAAATGGCTAACCTGAGCCCCTTATAATATTATGGAGTATGTAGGATAAAGTAGTTAGATATAGATTTTCATATGCTTATCTTGCTTCTCGGTAAAAATTATGAATTCGCCGCTTTTGTGTGTCGTTCCTCGAAATGCAGATAGAGTATCAAATTAAAATATACGTTCATTCAATACAACTCCTTCTGTCGTATGCTGTAAGGAATATTTAACGTTATACCACATTAATATATTATAAAAATTCCTTTGACGGGAGCCCGGTTTCTAATTACATCTTAATTTCATGAACGTTTCTTAACAAGAGCACCCCATAAATCCCTCATTATGTCCCCAGAAATAAAGGAAAAGCAGAAAGAAATATAAGAATAATGGAAGAAAGAAAAGGAAAAAAAAAAGGAGTCTCAAGATTAAGGAGGAAAAAAGGCAAAGGATGAAATAAAAAGGCAATGAAAAAGCCTCATCAAACAAATTAGCGACGGAACTATTGAGGTAATACAATGGCCGAGAGGATGACAAAGAGGTTAGAGTATCCTTTTAAATTCGCTGTGCTAAATAACAAGGGGTGGGGGAAGGGATTGACCGGAAGTATCTATTGTAGAGGAGGAAGTATACCTGGGCTCCATTAGTCTTCTATTGTACTTCCCCCAGTTTCTAGCTATTCTATTTCTTTAATTATTATTAATGCTGTTGCCCGGGTCAGCCAAATCTCGTTAGGGCTCCTCTGAATAAATCATCCAGATCTAATATCCCTTCCTACACCTCCCTCTCGCTTTCCGGCTCCTTTTCCTTCCTATGCCTTTCAACCGGCCCCCGTCTCCCTCAAACTACAATTATGGAAATTGTGCACACAAATTGTGTTAAGAATTTTATAATATTTCTAAATGAGTATAGTTCCAAACCTCCTATAACTCAAGAACATATAGGCTGGATCTATATTCATCTACACTTGTAAATCGCACAGGTGTCTGTTGTAAAGTCTTAAAGCCCCGATATTGCAGCAGCAATCAAGGGTTCGCAATTTTTATTTGATTAAGTTCTGGTTATACAGGAACCACAGCATTCTTGAAGATCATGAGTGAGAATATCATAGAAACGGATCACTAGAAAATAAAACTCATATCTTATTATAACGCACGTCCAGAATAACGAAACATTCGACCTTATAATGATTGGGCCATTTTATTCCGATTTTTTTCTGGGCGGTATTTTGGTAAAGCTGGTGACAACTATCTGACTGCAATCGAAACCATTTAGGTATGTTTGTAACAGTGATTCTAAGATACAGCCATTGCCAATTACCAGTTGGTATAAAACAATAGTTCCGACTCACAAAGGGAGTGCACGGCCTTCCCATACCGATATGAAAGAAAATCTTTTAGTGTTTAGTCCCAAATGAAAAGCATATTCGGTTAAAGTGAGAGAGCACACATCTCAAGCGTTCGAGTTGTTTCCAAAACGTCTATTTCTATTATATTAATATATTTCTTCTATTATATAATATTTCCTTATACAAATTACATTTTTGACAGAAAACATTCGAATTTTCTTTAAATATATGGAACACGCTAAAAATTAAATGCCAATAATTAAAAAAAAAAAAAACTTTTTATTTATTTTGTTAATATTAAATAAACGCCCTCGAAGAAAAAATGAAAAAAAAAAAAAGATCCGAAAGAAAATAGTCGTTCCCGGCGAGATTCAACTGAGCCACGGGGGCTACTTGAAATAAACGTCTTGGGAACAACTAAAGGCGTTAACTTTAATATTGTTTTTAAACGAACACGTGAGAAGTGCGTTCTCCCGCTTTAACAAAATTGGTTTTCATTTGGGCACTAAAGACTAAAACATTTTGGTTCAAATCGGGGGTTGGGGAGAGACCGTACACTCCCTAAACGATCCTCTATATACCCACACTTTTGGTTCACGCACAAACAAAATAATCTCATTAGCATAGCAAGATAAATTGTTTTATTTTATGAAAATTACGAATTTGTATAAAGAAATTTAAATTACAAGTTTTTTGTATCCTCATTTATATAGTTAAATTTTAAAAGGCGATGTGGATGACAATTTAATTAAATTACGGATTTACAAAAATTACAATATTGACAATTTACATAAACACAGTTTACTCACAAAATGCAGGTACTTAACCTAAACGAGAGTTATAGATATTACAGGGCGACGATAGCCTAGTAGTTTTTTGCCATAAAACCTTATGAAACGAACAAACAAACAAAACCACTAACGGTAAAGAGTTTGTGTTATATATTAATAAGAAATCTGACGATTCAATGATGAAATTGTTGAGTCTGAGCGTCAAGATACGCGATCTGTATTGATTTGACAGCATCTGCATGTAATGTATGAGCAAGGCTGACAAGGAGGGTGTTTTCTATACGAGAGAACGCGGTGGCGCATAATCAGCCAGCCCTATCTCCTTGTTTAGAGTCTTATCTCATTAAAACCCCGTTTCCACGAGAGCAGCCGTCTACACCGGCCCCCACTTTTTAGAGTCTTCTTCTTTAATCTCCGCCCGACTTTAGGCTTTTTAGTATGCTCTTACAAGGGCTTTCTCTGTCCCATATAACCAAAACTTATATTTAACAATCTTTTATTAAAATTGTCCGTCAGGTTGTTATATAAATCACGCTTGTTATTTTTTATGTAAATTATAAGAGTTAAAGCTTGTAAAAAAAAAAAGTCAGTCACGCTGCTTCGGACTAAACTAAGAAGATTTTCCAAGAGCTGCTATGACACACGAAAATCAGATGAGTAGAGAACAGGGGTTTACTGAAGTCTAAAAATCGGCATGCAAGGGCTGCGTTAACTACGCAGATTTCCCACTCACTTATTAACTTTTATCTCAAAACGTTAAAGCTCAATGAGACCAATATTTGGTATTTAGGCTTCAGATAATGTGCTTCTTAATATAAGTGCTTATTTTTAATATAACATAAGTAAGAGTGAGGGTTTACTGAAGGCCGAAAACTAAAATAGGCAAATATCTCAGTTAATAATCAAGATAATGGAAAAACATTTATAGAAAATTACATTTGCAATAAGATTGATTCTGTGCAATTTTTTAATCCGACGTATAATAATGGAGATTTTCGAAATCCCACCCCCCTTGTAAACTCGCCCTCCCACTTGACCGATTTTAGTGGTTAACGAACTTGGTCTTCATTTTTACGTAAAACGTTTAAATATAGAATTTGATATCCATCAGAAAACAATTTCAGAGACATATGCACTTCTATACAATACTTTATTTTAAAGTATTGCTGAATTTGTTTATTGGCTGGAATTGACTTCTATTGTCTGTAGAATGAAAAAATTGTTGGCAATGCTTCCAATATAATACATTTATTGAACTCTGAGTCAGGTTCTAAGGGTCGTTAGGTCAACATCCAGGACGTTTGGGCACTGATGAGGACGCACTGTGACGAAAGCGCGCTATTGCTTTAATAAATTGTCACTGAGGAAGTGTGGCCTTTTAGCAGATTTTTTTCATCCTAAATACATTTATATATTTTTCCAGTCCATATTGCTTTTCTCTGAATTTCATCACATTGACCTTCCTTCCTCACCCATGTAGAATATGATTTGTGAATTTGTTTATCATGTAATCTTGAATATTCCTCGAAATTAAATTTTTATTTGCGTCAGGTCAACATCCAGGACGTTTGGGCAATGATGAGGACGCATTGTAACGAAAGCGCTCTATTGCTTTAATAAATTGTTACTGAGGAAGTGTGGCCTTTTTTCTCTACCTGCAATCAAATCTCTAATTTAAATATTGAAATTTGATTTTTTTTTTTCCCCTCCACGGGGTTCTTATAGAGATTAGTTCTATAAAAAAAAATCACCTCTGAGGATTCGTACCTTAAAGGCAGCCATTGCGAAAGTTTCCATATAATTGGGTTACTCGATAGTATGGATTAGTACTTCGGAGAGGCTATAATGACGGTTAGATTGTCGGAGGAAACCTCAAGCCCATGTAGACAGCCAATGTAGGCAGGTTAGGCTTCCGAGCTCTGCGGTTACTAAGTCTGTGCGTTAGTGTGGCGCTAAGTGGTGAGCTTTGCTGTATAAGTGTGTTGCCCTGAGTGTGTGTGTGTGTGTGCTCCAAAGTCAGAAGCAGTTCTCCCCTTTCTCCCCCCTTCACACAGACCCTACTCAACGTCTAACTTCCCTTCAGTCAAACTGCGCCCACACCCCCACCCCCAACCTCGACTTCACACTCTGGTTTTCACGTTAAATCGTTTCGCAATCTGGAACGGTTTAAGTAAACACCTGCTGAATGACTAATCCGCCGGAGCCGCGTTCTTACCGACAAACCCACACAAAACACAGCCCTCCCCCCCCCCCTTCCTTCACTCATTACACTAATAATTTGTCTTCCCGTCCCCAAGCTGTCTTCTCAAAGGGTGTATTTCTGTTTGTCTCCTTCCTTTCTCTACAACTCCAACAGTCGTTCTAACAATACTTACTGTTTGATTAAGGCTACAAGAGTTTAACCCCATTCCTCCTACAAACATCAACATTAGCTATCATAGCTACTGCAACAGTATCAATTAAGTAGGGTTTATGCAGAGTTCGATCTTTACGTTTTTATTTAATTGTTATATTTTTTTTTTTTTGCAAAATGGGCTCCAGAAAATATGCCCTTGGTTGGAGTGGGTACCTTAGTTTTGAGGGAACAATGAACATTATAAATAAGCACTTCATGGAACTACTAACCTTTTAATTTAACGAGTTATAACTCGATTTGCTTAATCTTCTTTTGATGTCTTATATTATTGTCCAAGTTACATAAATATTATTACAGGAGATGTTTAATAAATAAATTATGTGTAACCTACGTAAATCATGCAATGAATATCAAAGACAATAATAGCATAAGGCATAAAATGACCCAGAAGTTTTTTTTTTAACTTAATCAGTGAACCCCTCTACGTCTGGCGCTACTTCAGTCACAAATACACTTAGTATGAAAACTTTAAATATCAAATTTGGTGGTTCTAGCCAGAAGTTAAAAAGTAAGCTTGGGCGCCAGAGGTCAATAGAAAATATTGAGAACACGCATGCAGATTATATGAACAGCAATATATATATATATTGAAGCATCGATAGCCGTGCGGGTTGAGGCGTGGGTACATCTATCACTAACTTCTGCAAGCTCAAGGTAAAAATACTAGTTGTTTCCATCGCCGCCAAGGGAGAACATGAGTTCACGAGTTCGCTATCTGACCGCGCTAGAGTCGCAGTGCTAGTAGGTCTACTACGGGAGTCTGACGAGTATTTACGTCTGACTAACGATTATGACTTACTTAGATCCCGCCCACAGGCAGATACTGGCCACAGATCCTTTGGAGCCCGTGAGTCTACTGGAGACAACTCATGCCGGGTCCTCCTTGGTTAACGGCGGTTTAACGTCGAGTTGATCACTCAGAGCATAAAAACTCTTATCACAAATCCCTCAAGTCTCGCTCGAGGGTGGCGGGGCTAAAGATCTGAAAGGCCTGTAATGTCAACCGACAGTAAATATATGTATATGCATACCTGAATGAACCTTCTTTTCCCCATGCAAGAGTTCGGATTGGTGGCATTTGAAGATATTTTTCGAAAATTGCCTCACGAGCACAATCTTAATAGCCTTAAGCTGTATAAATTTTCCAAAAGGTAAATTACTGAAAAGGTTGAATTAATTTGTAAAATCGCACCATGAGTACAGTTAACTCTTAAGGGGAACTTCCAGAATAAACTTCGCCTTCGGCTTTCTAGAATCGTAAAATGTAAAAGTACTTATTCCGCTCACAAGTATTTCAACTGAAAACACATTTTCGAACCCAGTCTTTTTCTGAAAGAGAAGACATTCCCCTGCTCTTACCAAGTCCCTGCTGTTTAGGTTAAGGAGCTTTTTAACCTTCCTTAAAACAAGTAAAGAAAATAAAGAGAGGAAGGTGAGGTGTGTTTTTTCGAGGGGGTGCCACGTCTGACGTTTTAAATTCGTACCGCGGAAGGATGTAGCGCTAATCCAACTTGGACGAGGCGCGTTGGGAATGCTTAAGGATGTATGTTGAGGCGGAGTCAGGTCTCTTAACACGTTTACTAACATCACACCCTTCCCGAATATAGGGGTTAATCTTATCAACCTCCCCCCACTCCCTTCCTCTTTTCCTTCCTACCTTCCCATCAAATTCTCAGTAATTTCTCCTTCCTTAATAGGTTCTCGTCGAGAGCATTTTTTTTATTTACACGCCCTCATTTTCATCTCTATATTCTCTATTAATCCATTTCAAGTTCAAATATAACGTAATATTCGTGTGGCCAAAAATCAACTGTTTTCTTGATAAATGGAGTTAACTCATTTTCATAATAATGTTATAATAGTATTTTATTCATTGTTCATTCATTCACATTGTCCATAGATTCTATTTTGGTTGTTTCCAATCTCGAGATTGAAGTGTTACCATCAAAACTACAGATCTAGATCGTTAACGGCTGAAATCATGTCAGTAAGAGGGGTGGTTTAGAAAGAAGGAAGTAGAAAGTTCGAAATATTTCCCGCTTTTATGAGACTGACCGAAAAGTTATATATATAAAAATTTAAATAAATTTTTTAGTTATCTGTATCTAGTAATCTCGCACTCCTACTCACCTCATAAGAACAATAATCTGAAAAAACATGAAACTCTTTATTTCTTGATTAAATATCAAATATGACTTTCCAAGAATCTTAACTAAAATACATATATGTTGTTTGTTGTCATGAATTATGATTTTACGTTTTAGCAGATTTCCCTTAAGGGAAATCAGCTATTGAGGCCGTACTCATGTCGCGAGTTTCGAAAAATTTCTTCAAATGTCCATCGATCCTACCCAGGAGATGACAAAAATGAGGTCCGTTCAAAATTATATATATATATCTATAATATATATATATATATATATATATATAATATATATATATATATATATATATTATATATATATATAGATATATATATTTGTCTGTTAACGCTCTAGCGGTCGCAATTTTTGTTTTGATTCGTTACCAAAACTCGGAATTTAATCGTTTTATGTAAAAAGAAAAGGAAGATCAAGTTCGTTAATGGCTGAAATCGGACCAGTGGGAGGGGGGGTTTAGGAGGGAGAGGGGGGGAGGAGGGGGGGGGATTTTCGAAAATTCGAAATATCCTCCGTTACCATACGTCGGATCAAAAATATTGTATAGAACCAATCTTATTGCAAAATTAAATTTACTATAAATATTGTTCTATACATTTATTCTGTATCTTTAATATTAACCGAGATATTTGTATTTGTATTGTGAGTGTGGTCGGCTATGTTCGGGAGTTTCCGCCGAGCGCACTAGCGCTAGTGTGGCCATTTCACTAACTATTCGTCCTCGTGCAAGAAGATTATATTACTAGGCAGATTTCTCTATTGTAAAACTTCACGTGGGAAATCTGCTTAGTTTACGCAGCCCCTGCGTGACGGACTTTTTGGTTTATCATCTATTCCGTTCTCTCAAGTCTGATAAAAAAGGAAGGGTTAGAGACGGGCATTTGAAAATTCAAAATAAAAAGTCCGTCATTCAGAGGCTGCGTAAACTAAGCAGATTTCCTATATGAAGTTTAGCAATAGACAAATCTGCATATTGGTCACACAACACCACCATAAGTAAATACAAACTGTAATGAGAAATCTTTCAGTTAATTTTAATAAACTCCCAACTGAAACGGCTTCTGAATTGTAAGAATAATTTATATTTAAATAACTCAAATTTTAGTAGCCCAAGAACTAAAGAAGGGTGGGGGCGGATAAACAGAACGTATTTGCATAAATATCACAAAGTAAAGAAGGTTAGGTAAGGTTAGAAACGACCCCCGCCCTGTTAGGTTAGAAAGCTTCCGCCAGAGACAAAAACGGCCGAACTTACCCGAACAACACCCGACCATAGACTTCATACAAATGCAAATATCTCGGTTAATATTCAAGATAGTGAATAAGTGTATATAACAATATTTATAGTAAATTTAATTTGCAATAAGATTGATTTTATATAATTTTTCGATCCGATGCACAATAACGGAGATATTTTTTTTTTTTCGAATTTTTTTTTCGAAAATCCCCCCTCTAAACCCCCCTCCCATTTCTGGTACGATTTCAGCCATTGACGAACTTGATCTGTCTTTTTACATAAAACGGTTAAATATCGAGTTCCGTAACGATCACATAAAAATTGCGACCGCTAGAGCGTTAACAGACAAATATATATATATATATATATATATATATATATATATATATATATATATATATATATATATATATATATATATAATTTTGAACGGACCTCATTTTCGTCATCTCCTGGGTAGGATAGATGGACATTTGAAGAAATTTGTCGAAATTCGCGTTATGAGTACGACCTCAATAGCTGATTTCGCTTAAGGGAAATCTGCTAAAACGTGATCGTCTTGAGATGACGGTCCCCCTGCAATTATATTGACAGATATATAGCTTATCAGGTACAATAGTGCACTATAATCAGTTCAACTTACTACACGACTTACACTTACAAAAAATGTAGCCTATTAACTATTTTTCAAAAAAAACAACAACAATAACAATGACAAAAAACTTACTAAAAGTAAGGTGCATGTTTTAAATGAAATAATATTAATTATTTCATTTATTAGATGAAATGAGCACCTAAGCTCACAACCATTGAAATTATAATTGTCTCAATGTGTATGTTTTTACAAATACGTGTATATATATACATGTACATAAAGCATTAAAATATTATTACAACACTTCGTCACTATGGAGCACACAACATGAAAATAAATTCCCATGTTAGAGGGATACTCTGCGTGGAAAACAGGAAAAACACTTCGTCACTTTGCCTTCTGTGAACTTAGAAGGAATTTTGTCATCTGAGTAACCTCATTAGCAAATATTTCAGAAGAAAACCCAATAGAAACGCTCTTATTTCCTTAACTGTTTGTCTTATGGTAAAATACATAGGAGCAAAGTTACGGTAAATTAAATTGTCTAAAACTTTTCAATATAAAATGTTTTGATACAACTTATAATAACGGAGGTATTTCGAATATTATGTTTGAACCCTATAAACCCCCCTACCCTAGGGTCGATTCTGTTCACGATCGAGTTCGTTAACGAACTCATTCTTTCCTGTTTAAATAAGAAGTTTCATTTCAATATATCATAACTTGTGGCCAGATCAACAATCTATAGAGACAAATATCAGAATAAAAATTGACGTTTTTCGTACCCATTTACTGTGAATCGCAAAGGTTTGACATTTTACTGTAATTTTGTCTTTTGGGCAACCTCAGTAGTTACTTATCTTTCAATACTCTGCTTTTATTTGAGCAAAACTAAATTTTAAGAATGTAAAACTTATTCATTTAATGCATGTTTAAATCCGATGCATATTAGAGGAGATATTTGGGACTTTTAGGAAGAGTTTTTGCTTAAGGAGGCAGAGTTTAACCTTACCTTGTGAGGTAATCCCAGCTGAAGTAGTAAAGGCCATTAACGTAGGCCTAATGGGGAAAATGAATCGATTTCGGCTCATGTTAGTTTTATTTTTCATTAGAGGCCGTGACGTCAGAGCCCTCCTTCTTCTAGAGGTTTTTATCACTTTCTCCGCTTATTTACTCTCTAAATTACCCCTTAGGAACCCCCCTCCCCAGGAGGCTGAGTGGCCCCCTCCCCCGCTTCAACCCCCCTCCACCGTCTTAAGGCTTTGATAATCTCCATCACCGTTTTCCATGAGAATGAGGGAAAGTATGGGAGCAGCCTCCCCACTTCCGCTGCCCAAACTCATTTAACTTCTGATTTATGAAAACATGGGAGGGAACCTGAAGAAGGTGGATAAGAAAAAGCCCCTGGGCCCCACCACTCAGCTCTAACCATCATCCCTGATATACTTCCTGTTTATAAGTACCTTCCTACCTACTATGAATTTAAAAATTATTCAGCTAAGTTTGCCCTTAATATTTATATAATTATCTTTAATGAATATTCGCACAGTTGATGTATGAACGTCTAGTTGACAATATTCATTTGCCCTTCCAAAAATTAATATCGTAACAGCTCCTCTAACCTATAATGTTTGAAAATACACTATTAATAAAGGGGTACATAAAGGACAATAAAAAAAAAGTGTTAGCAACCTTAAAGGGTTCTTAACCTTAACATAACACGTTGCAGTAATAAAAATAAAAACAACGAATAATTAAAAAAACAGAAGATTTATTTATTTACTGTGGATCGTTCGCTGCGGTATTGCTCATTAAAAAATGAATATAAACAAAATAAAGAATGAAAATATTAACAGAAAAAATTTAAACAATAAAATTAGAACAGTATAACTAAGAACGCAACCAAATAACAAAATGCAACCCAATAACACACCCAAAGATACACAAAAAAACACGAATCAACAAATAAATTATAAAAAAAAACGAAAACAAATATCAAATTTAACAATAAAAAATATCTTATAAAGAAACTAGATAATTAAAAATTATAAAGACAAATGAAATTACGAAAACAATTATATACTTTCAATGGTTAAAATTAAATCTAAAATCAAATAAAAAAAATTAGTATGTACATAAATAAAATGAACAGAATAAAAAATAGAAGAGATCAGCAAGAAACAAAAAAAAAGGATCATACATTGATGACTAAAAATAATACATCTTAACCATAAATATATTCATAAAAATAAAAAAAAGACAAGACAATCCTCCTAGAGACACAAACTACGTAAAATTATAACTACAAACAGAAATATAAAATAAGAAAAAAAAAACAATTTCAATATTAAAAAAAAATCTTAGTAATAAAAAGAATGCATACTTAAATACATAAATAAACATAACTAAATCTTCTTGGTCAATGCATAGCACCACAGCTCTTTTACCTTCAGCTTTCTGAGGGTAGATGGTAGATGTACGCCCACACGATCATAGGCGTCTCTTCAAGACAAAATATCTATGTGAGAGTATATATAAAAAGTTGAACGGACCTTATTTTCGTCATCTCTTTCTAACATCAATGGACATTTGAAGTACTTTTACGAAATATTCATCATTAGAACAACATCAATAGCTGATTTACCATAAGAAAAATCTTTCTTAATGTTTGCTTTTTGGTAAGAAACTCATGTTACTTTTAGTTCGATTGAAAAGAGATTTTACCTAAAAGGTTTATGTTTTACGAACGTTCCCGTATATGTATCTAGAAACGACAGCCTGCGTTTATGTTTTATGTTGCTCAGACATTTTATGAAATCATGTCTCCATTTGTCATAAGCTCAATTTCAAGAGCTGTTTTAGGTTGTTGAATTTGTTAGAAGCTTTTCCGAAACACCATTGCTTCACTGGAGGCATAGTCTCAAAATGGTTCTCAAAATGCTTCAAGGCAGTATAATATACATATGAAACTTTTCATATTTCCAGAATTAACTTTAAATAGGAATGTTATTCTTAACCCATTTCTGCCCAAGGGTATAGGAAATTTTTTTTTTTTTGTTTTCTTTGAAAAACTGCTTTAAGTATATGAAAATTAAATGTTTTTATAAGAATATAAAAATTATTATGCTTAAGCTATATTTTACAGACTGTTGCGTTTACGCAACATTGGGCAGGACGGGGGTCAAAAACTAGATCAATGTAAAAAATATTATATTTAAAGCAACACAGAATTTTCAGATAATACAATATAAATGCAATATACACATGTTATTAAGTTATAAATAATATTTATTATTTACTTATGAAGTTTAATAATCATTTTTCATGGTAAACTTCAAAACAATCCGGATGCACACCAACATCACATTTCTTGCATATATACACAGTTTGTGATTTGCATAGGTCACACCGTCTTCTTTTAGAATTATCAGCTCTTTTTATTATATGTCCAACATTGTCGTAACGAATTTGGAGCGAATTTGATAATCTTGAGCGTTTTCCTCGTTTGGTTTCATCTGGTGTTTGAGCTGCTTCATTAGAGTTTCGAATGCAATTGTCTTCAACAGATTTCATAAAGGACTGGACAATGAATGATCGAAATTCTATCTGCGTTAATTTTTGTTCTGAAAAAATATTGTAAAACTTCCATGCATTTACACAGGTGGAGTCAATACAATTGGTAAAAAGAGGCCACCACCATTTCTTACCTCTAACTCGAATCCTATAATCGGAAATGGCATTATCATGTAGGTCAACACCACCCATACTTTTATTATAAGATGAAATGACATTGGGTTGTGGAATCAAATCATGCTTTTTGGTCTTCCTATTGTATCTTTTAGTTTTATGAATAGGCTATAATGTTCCATTATTTGTACCAATAGTTAACACAGCATTATCACGCCATTGTACAAATAACACTTTTTGAGTATTGTCAAAAGCATAATCGTAAGTCCCTTTGGATTTCATTTTCATATCTTTCACAGGCAAAAGTGGGCACTTTCCAGTTCTATTTTCTCGAACAGTACCCGATGCATAAAAATTCATTTCACTGAGAGTAGAAAACAATTGATAGCTAGAAAAGAAATTGTCAAAATAAATGACATGATTTCTCAGGGAACTTATGACCTCTATTAGGCTTTTTACAACCCTTTCCCCAAGTCCTAATTTAGGTATGTTAGCAGTTTCTTTTGCAGCACCACCATAGGGAATAAATTTGAAAATGTATCCATTAGATGAAGCTAAACACCATAGTTTGAACCCAAACCTTATTGGTTTTCCCCATATAAACATTTTTGCCGAATGCCTCCCGAAATAGGGGATCATTTGTTCATCTATTGACCGGTTATAAGCGAAGACTCCAAACTGCATAAATTTTTCATTAATTTTTTGAAATAAGGGAGTAATTTTTGCGAATTTATCATTTTTATCTAGAGAATCATTATTAGATAAGTGGATATATTTTTTAATCTCCTGAAAACGATTCCGTGACATCGCGTTCCGTACAAACATAACTTCTTTATCTTTGTCCTTTGACCAGTAAAATCTTAGCTGTGGAAGGGAGTGGTATCCAGAAAATACTAGGATTCCAATAAATTTGTCAAGATCCTGCATGCTCATTTTGAAGCTATGATTGTTCTGATCCCTACCATATTTCAACGAGTATTCAACAATTTCATGTTTTAGGTTTGGAGTTAAAAACAAATCAAATATCTCTTTAGGGTTGCGAGAATAGGAATGGACAGGAATCAAAAGGCATCCAGAGGAGAGCCCCACCTCATGCCCATGGTTGCGTATACGCAACATACACTTTTTACTCTTTCTGTTTATTTGGAAACTTATCTAACTGCTTGTTTATATTTTTTATTGTTAAATGAAACTTAGTTTTAACTAACAATCAAATGAAAAAAAAAATTTTTCAAGAGCAAAGTTCCATAATAAAAATTTAAATTTCGTTCATTCAAGTAGCTCAATTCACTGTATTTCAAAATTACATTAAAAATATAAAATCATCATTTCATCAAAGTTTGATATATTCCCTTAATTCATTTGACCCTCAGGAATAATTTAGATTCAATCAAATAAAAATGTAAGCATTAACAAAATTTAAAAAAAATAAAATTTCAAGGTTGCGTATATGCAACCATGGGAAGAAATGGGTTAAACAGTAACTAGGGAATCTTAGAGGAGAGAAAATGTTTGTGTCCGATAGATTGAAATAGGTGTGAGTCTGTTTATATATATTAAGTGATTAAAAACAAAAATGATTTTAAAATTTGAATTTATATCTAATTTCATGAAGACTAATAGTAACTTTATATCTGCCTTAAATCTTGTTCTTTAACGCCTCTTCGTTCCATTTTAAATTCTTATAGGTAAATTAAACATAAATTCAACAGGAAAACAATTGAACTTTGTTTTTTTGTTATTTTGTCCGTTAATATTATACTTTCTGATAAATATTCAGTTTCTTTTTTCCGCTTAAAAATGAAGGATTTACATTGATTTAATTAGAAGAATATTAATTTTTTCCTCCCTTCCAAAAGCGGTTAGAAAGAAGTATTATGAATTGTGATGAAAATTCATTACTCTTTTAATTGGTGGTAGCACCCCCTCACCAAAATCTAATGTCAAGATTTCAATAAGACTAACAATTAGATTGAACTTCCAGACTACTTTAAAAACGAACAAAGGAGAAGTAAAGTTCTGATTGGAAAAATATATATTAATACTTCGAATATAACAAGTAGAAACACTCTACAAAGGATAGAACCAGACTAAATTAATTATTATAAATAGCCTATACAAAGGAGCATAATGGTTTTTAGAGAAATTTAGGAAATATAGTTTAGTTTAAAGTCATAAATGGCACCATGCGAAAATAAAACTCGTCTGTGTGGAGACAACTAGCAGAGAGTCAGAATGTCCATCACAGAAAAGCTGTACATGGTGATGATCAGGCCCATCAAATTTTCGCTCCTGCAGTAATAAGAAACCTATAAATAAATATCAAAATGGCGATATGGATGAGGATGTAATTACAATACAGATATGCAAAAGCTACTGTATTGACAATTTAGATAAACACAGATTACTCTAAAAATGCAAGTACTTAACCAAAACGAGAGTTATAGATATTACAGGGCGATGATAAACTAGTAGTTTTTCGTCCTGAAACCTTACGAAACAAACAACAAGAAACCTATATTACAAGGACTCGAAATTCAACCTGGTCGCAGGATGTTTAGTGGTTCAGGTGCTCGAAATGAAAATTGCATATCTGAAGACAAATAGAAAAAAAATCGATCATCTAGGTTAAGATTCAAGCTAGCCAATTAACGTCAAAAGAATTGAAGAAAATTAAAATTTCAACAAGACTGCATATTAAACCTTTTTCAATCTGTGTTTAAATAGAGGGAGATCATCAGAATTGTGAATTTTCCTTTTATAACTCCCACACCCCATTTTATTTAGTAAATTTTGAACTCAATCTTGGTTTTTCAGTTAAAAGTTTAAATATGAAATTTTGTCTCAATATGTCGAAATCTGGGATTTATAGAGAGCATACTAGAACAGCATATATACTCAAACACACACACACACACACACACACACACACAAACAAACAACATATATACGTCCCCGAGAGAGACGGGAAAGATTCCTGATCTTAGCTTAGCCTGAGTGACTTACTCGATGCATAGTGGCGAGTTAGCCCGAACTAGCAAGACAAAATTAAGACATTCTTGCAAAGTACAACCCCCGTAATCATGCTAGGGCCTGGAATGAGCTTTCTTCAGTAGACTGAAGGGCCTCAGCGTGGCCGAAGGCGGGATCTAACTGTATTGAGTTGCAGAAGGAGCACATCGTAATTTTCATATTTTTATTGACGAAACCGAAATTTTAAAAAAAAAAATCGGAAATAAAGTTATGTATTACTTAAACTCAAGAAGAAACACGTCCGTCGCGCAGGGGGTGCGTAAACTAAGCAGATTTTCCACGTGCGTTACGTATTTGCATTTATCTCAAAACGTAAACGAGAACAATTGTTAAATGAGATTAGTAGGACTGGGGATTTACTGATAACCGAAAACTAAAAAGTGCAAATATCTCGTTTAATAATCAAATTATGAAAAAATGTACATTACAACATTTATAGAACTTTACATTTGCAATAAGATTGGTTCTATACAATTTTTTTATCCGACACTTAATAACGGAGATAATAAGAATTTTTGAAATTCTCCCCCTCTAAACCCCCTCCCCTGGTCCAATTTCAGCCGTTAACGAACTTGATCTTCCTTTCAAATAAAACGATCATATATCAAGTTTGGTAACGATATGACAAAAATTGCGACCTCTAGATCGGTAACAGACAAATACATAGATATATAGATCTATCTATCTATCTATCTATCTATCTATATATATATATATATATATATATATATATATATATATAGAGAGAGAGAGGTCTATATATATATATATATATATATATATATATATATATATATATATAGATAGATAGATAGATGGATAGATAGATACAATTTTGAACGGACCTCATTTTCGTCATCTACTAAGTAGGATCGATAGACATTTGAAGAAAACTTTCGAAAATCGCGTCTTGAGAAAGACCTCAATAGCTGATTACCCTTAAGTGAAATCTGCAAAAATAAACGCTTTTTAGCTGGAAAGATAAATCGGGCTCTTTGGTAATATATTTTCAATATTTGGTATCAATTTAGTGAGGTTTAACCTAAATATCCTCTCTTAATGGGTCCAGCTTGTTTGTTTCTTTTTTTAATCTTGTGAAATGATTGGCAACAGCGCTGGAACCTTTCCCACTAAATATGAAGATGGAAAAATGATTAATAACTTTCTCCTGATATTCCAATAATGAGGGATAAACAATAGGTATATCCTTTTCAAGCTAGAATATCTGATATTATTTTCTAAATTGTATCTCAAATTCTTTGTTTCTTCTTCTTCCTCGTTCCTCTTACAAGAGACATCTGTTTCTTCAACGTCACGATATGTATTGAATACTCACTGTTCCATTATCATATTCCCATGCATAAAACATGAATTATTAAATTCAATTACTTTACTTTTTTCAGTTAACATAAAATTAATAATGATTTAATTAATGTTCAAAAAATTAATGAAATATTCAAAATTAAAATCGCGGCCCTTTTACAACCCACAGACCCCTAATTCTTCTTTTCGCTCGCATAGACCCCTTGTAGGTCGATTCAGACCACTTTGGGAATCATGGGCTTAAACAGAAAGTCGGTATCCGGAAATTAGACGGGGAAACAACCATATAATGAGAACAAGGAAGTAGAAATTTAAGACAGATCAAAGACAAGAAAAGGGACCTAAATGTAGAACGCATGATTAAGATCCTAAAATAAAAAAGTAGATTAACACTAATTTGACCAGCAAATAGCCTTTAAAAAAAACTAAATAACTCCAATAAGAGAAGGAGAGAAATATCACCCACGCAGATATTGATTACAGTAAGCATATATTACAAGTATATATATATATATATATATATATATATATATATATATATATATATATATATATCAAAACTATACAGAGGGAGGGAGAGAACAGATTACCAATAAAGATTATCTCTCAAAAAAAGGACATATATTAAACCCATATTTGATTGGACATAAAGTACTAAGCTCACTAATTGCGTGTAACAGTTAGTTAAATGATACTTGCATAATTCTGGTATTGGTTTATATATATATATATATATATATATATATATTATGCCTCTATTATTCATCTGAACCAAAAGCATTCAATACGTGAAACATTTAAATCCATATTAATAATACGACTAATTTAATATAACGACACCAAGAAAACTTAAAATTTCTTTCAAAGAACTTCGAAAAGATTTTCCGATTATTAAGAACTCTTAAAAACTCTCCGGAAACTTTTGCTTTCTTGGTAAAACTTTTCAGTTCGTCTTTAATATTTTTACAATCTCTTGAACTTCACACTCATTTTACTTAAATTGCGTAATCTCATTCTTTTCGAACCGCTGTTATAAACACATCTTGTTTATGAATGAATACTTTAAACTCTCAATATCAACATTTCAGTTTCGTAAGACATGAAGTATATGACAGTTTTAGCCTTAATATTAAAGCTGATTAGTACCTGTTATTAGTATTCTCGTGCAGGCTAATACTTACGTACTAACAGTAGTCATACTGACTATTACCTATCATTAGTATTCGCATGCATGCTATGACCTACGTATTCTCATGCCGGATAAGACCAACGTATCATGCAAAATAAGACCAACGTATTATCATGCAAAATAAGACCAACGTACTAACAATAGTCAGACTGACTCGTACCTATCACTAGTATTCTCATGTAGGATGAGAGCTACGTACGAACAATAGTCCTGCTGACTAGTTAGTACCTATCGATAGTATTCTAAGATAAGGCCTACATACTAACAATAGTCAGGCTGACTAGTGCCTATCGTTAGTATTCTCATGCAAGATAAGACCTACGTACTAACAAAAGTCAGACTGACTAGTACCTATCATTAGTATTCTCATGTAGGATAAGATCTACGTACGAACAATAGTCCGGCTGATTAGTTAGTACCTATCACTATTGTTCTAATTCAGGCTAAGGCCTACATACTAACAATAGTCAGGCTGACTAGTACCTATCATTAGTATTTTTATGTAGGATGAGAGCTACTTACGAACAATAGTCCGGCTGACTAGTTAGTACCTATCGTTAGTATTCTAAGATAAGGCCTCTGCCCCTGCTGTACCTTTGGGTTTCCCCATACTAGCGGTCTCCATTTATTAAGTGATATCAAATTTTGAATAGCTAAATTGGGCCAGGTAACTTAGCCTAGCTCACCGAGCACAGCTAAGCATAAAAGTGCAATATTTGGGAGATTTAGTTTAAGTCCGAAAAGTCCTAGGGGAACCCGCAGCTGCGACTCCTTTGCCTCTATTCAGAGAAGTGGCAGCAAGAGCCTTATTAACTAACCTACATACCTAAAGCCTAAATACTAACCTAAACTCACATAAATAATACATATAATTTACAAATAAATACATTTTTACTTCGTTTTCAACACCTCTTGGGCAAAGGTCCTGAAGGCTGAAAATCTATCTGCGTCGTTTACCAACATATGGTAGCTCTCAGGAGGCCAGTTCACATATGAGAAAGCACTCATTAGCCGAATACGCTTGGCGTTGAAACGCAGACATTGGAGGATCACATGGTCAGCCGTATCCGATAGTACCTCTCGTTAGTATTCTCATGCAAGATAAGACCTACGTAATAACAATAGTCAGACTGGGTAGTACCTATCATTAGTATTCTCATTTAGGGTAAGATCTACGTACGAACAATACTCCGGCTGACTTTATGAAGAGTATATTATTGTTAGTTTATTCGCCATTAATTATTGTTGTTTTATTTTTGTTGATTTTCCGGAACTATTATATATTGCTTATGGGGCTCAGGTTAGCCATGTGAGTTAAAGCGTTAAACTTTATCTCATATGGCAAACCTAGAGTGGCGAGCACCTAACGATACTAACACAAAATGGCCAGACCCCTAGCAATGCCCATGTATTTATGCTAAAATAAATAAATAAAAAAAATTAATTTCTTCTAACGTTTTGCTCAAGTGTTGCAATATTTGTTTTCCTCATGCCAGTTGACCAACCTTGGCGTGTTTTATACAGTAAGCAGTGCTGAATTAATACAGACCTTTGGTATAGGACATGAACATTTTTACCTTTGAAGGGTCGGATAAGAACACATTGGCAACACTGATAACTCTTGCCATTTGTTTAACTACTTCAGCGAATTTTAGCATCGAGGTACGGTTAAATAAATTATAAACGTATTTCATCTCTTCTTTTTTTTTTCTTATCTTCTCTGATGGGCCATCCGTTGGAATGACTGATGAATTTATGAAGGAGGAAGACAGTCATGGGGCGGACTCGCTTGGGGTCGGAACAGGAAATATGGGGATGAAGCAGTTGAAGGGAGGACGTGAAGGACGGAATAAAATATTTCATTAATTGCGTTTCGGGGGTGGCTCTACGTCTCTTCTAATGAGATGCGAGTGAGAGAATGAGAGGTGGGGGGGCTGGAGAGGGGAGGACTGCTCCTCGCGAGCCTTTTTTATAATGTAAACTAATCGATAGTCTTCTTAGGGTGTCGACCGTCAGAGTCGGCGAAGGACATTTAAACAGACGCCGGCAGGCACACACAGACTCCTCCAGTGAGAGAGAGAGAGGGAGAGAGGGGGTGAGAGGGAGTGAGAGAGCAACAAAAGGCGAAGAACTCTCTCGCCAGGCATTAGGCATGCAAAGAGAAAAGGGAACGACTAAGAAAGAAATGAGAGAGAGGGAAGAGTGGTGGAGGGGAGGAACGAAAAGAAAATATGGCCGCTCATCAACCCCCCCCCTGATTAATTCCCAGCCTCCTCTCTCACTCACTCTCTCACTCTCTCTCGCTCCCTCTCTCTCTTTCCCGCCCTCTTCTGCTCTCACTCTCTCCTAAATTCCCCCACCCCTTCTTTTTTTTTTGGCAATTCATCCCACTACCTTCCACATGGTCCAGACCGATTATACTTATAAACCTAGCAAATATTTTTTCTACATGGCCCTTTATTTATAGAGTTCAAAATATATTTAAATTCTCCAATATAAAAGTCTGTAAAATAGATGACAAATTCTTACCCAGATAACGAGAAGTGCGGGTTCGAGACCCAGTGGACTTGTTTTATAAAAAAAAAAAAAAAATTATTAACAATAATAGTATTTAAAGTTGCCTTATCCACTACATCAAAATTAATTAAATTTATGAGTTTACTCAAAGTATAAGTTAACTAATTTATTCTGTAAATGTAGCCAACAAAGATTATCGAATTTGTGGTTGTGGCTTCGGGAGAAAAATAGTTTCCTCCTTATCAAACCTGCAACTTAACTGAGTAACCATTCCTCTAGACAGTCTGGAACTCCGCGTGCCACTCCTCGAAGACTCAAATACATAATTATTTTTCTCGAAATGTATTTGTTAAAAAAAAAACTTACTTTAATTGCAACAATATTCCAAATATTATATTTTTAGATCACTTTCCAGAAGAACACCTATATTATTCTTAGAACCTGTGCTAACCACAAGGAAGAAACAAAATGAAGCCATGGAAAATGTAGGCTTAGGGCATGCCCATTCAGCTTGCTTTTCCCCGAGGACTCAGCTGAATAAATGTTTGACCAGAAAATCACAAATTTAAAAAAAAAAAAAAAAAAAAAAAAAGATTATCTGGACTACAGAATCCAGACAATGAAAAACCAAAGTTCTGTGAAATATTACCAACACGCCCTTTTAGGTATATAATTTTCCATCCATATCAATATAAATATTCCTTTTTCTCCATCTCAAGCTAAAACAGATCTATATGAATTCCATTTCCAATTATGACACCAACAAACCAATACTCCATTTATTCAAATACACTTCCAGAAACCACCTTGAAGTTTGTAACTTTCACCTAGAGATCTACTAGATTTACAATTCCAAGTGACAGAAAACAGAAACATCAACCATAAAATTATTTAGTTAATGAGTACAATGAATGTCAATTTCTCTACCTCGAAATATATAAAGGAATTGCAACACTGTTCCATAAAAATATATTTGATTGTTAACTATAACAAAATCAATATATAAATTTAAAAAAAAAAAGGAAACAGCAGAGCACGACGATTTCCTACACAATAAGGTAAAAGCATTGTGAAAAATTCCCCCGAAAAGCAGTATAATATAAGATGGCTTTGAAACCTAACTGTATCTAATTCATTAAAAGAAAATTAAAAAAACTACTTACAAATAAAACTTCATACGCAACACAGACCCACCGATAAAAACATCAACAAGAAGTCTGTACTATGTCATTAGTTCTACTGGCTTCAGGATCTGCCGTTTTCAATTTTTATTTTGAAATCCTTAAAGAATAAAACAAATAGTTATTAAGAAACTTTGTCAACAAATTTAAACTGAAAACAACAATCAATTAAAAAATTATACAATACTTTTGAGGGTTACACATAAATTCCACTATGGGTATAAGTCATTTTTTGTTAATTAACCTGCAATATAACTGCAGTATAGTCGGCCTTAGTACTTATTAACTTTTTAGAAACCTACGTCAATATTTGATTCTAGAAATAATTTGTAGTATAGGAAATAATTATTATAATACTCAATGCGCAAAAAAAAAAAAAGGGAAAAAACGATGGTACCTAAACTACAGTAATATATAAATGTGTCAACCCCGACTGTAATATTCTGTAAGAAGAAGTTGATTCTAGTATTATTTTTGGAGGAAAAAGGGGATGAGAATGTCCACACTGTCGAAAATGGTACAGCTGAACTCCCGTTCAACCTGTATTACCGGAAAACATTTGCATTTCTTTATTTTTAAACATTATTATTAAATTCGTTTCATAAAATTTAGAACAGTTATCTTATTGCAGGATTTTTTAATAACCTGTAACAAAAATATTCATATATAATTTATTTGTTCACGTATGTACGGGAGTGCGGGTTTATGCGTGTGTTAGTTGGGTATGGTATGAATAAATGAAATCATGAAAGCAGATAAATTACCTTTTTGATGCATGTGGTTTATGCATTAACCGCTGATTACATTTTCAAACTTGGAAATAAAACCAACATGAAATGGCCAACATATATGCTAGTATGATGTATTTATGAATTATTTTTTACATATATAACACATTTTAGGCAGTTAGTGACAGAAAAATATAGGTTTTTAAATACTTAAATGTAGGTTTAGGTTTAAGAAAGATAATTTTTGTTGTATTATGATCCTTCAAAGGAATTTCTCAGATTTTCATACTATCCACGTATCCACGCTTGACTTAAAAGTACCCACTTAAGAGCACAATTATAAATGAGGCTTGTACTTATTTTTCATTGTAACATTTATAAATCTTAAAATAGCGCAATTTAAGAGCTACTGACTTCCTCACTGTAACTTACCAAGACAATCACTACCTGAAATACACATTTTGAACAGGGATCACAAGGTTGTTAATATTTATATATGTAATGACTAAACATGGCAATTTACATAATAATACAAAGGATGTTTTCGACCCTCAGCAGCATACCATTTCTATTTTTAAGAGGGCGCTAAATTGCGCGTGAATTCCTTTAGACCTAAAGAAACAGGTGATTATAGTCTTTAAAAAAAATTGAACAACGAATAATACAGATTAAAGATATATATACGCATATTTAACGTGATTTATGAGTTATCATTAAAAGCAGAATAAGAAAAACCTATGAAGAAAATTTTACAATATTATACTCATCCCTTACTTGTCAGTACAGCAGTTACATTACACATAATTCTTTTGCATATTAAGGGACCTCGAATGGTTTAGCAGATGCAACATACTCAATGTCCCTGTGTTCCACTAATATAATTTAGGTAGTTCGTCTGTAAACATGGTCAAAGGACGCTATTTTATAGACATATTCTGGATGCATTCTTCTACACATGTCCTGGATGCTGGGTTCTACAAATAGCTTGGTCACAGTGTTCTAGTCATAACATTGACGCACTCTTCGACACATATTCTTGATGGCATCTTCTACACTTAGCGAGGATGCATTGCTCATAGCTGTGTTCTACACATGATCACGGACGGTAGGTCTAAACAGGACTTCCATGCTGAGTTCAATAATTGGCCCAGGCCAATGTGTTCCACAAATGAGATTGGACGCTGTCTTCTCCAAACAACCTAGGTCACTATACTTTAGACATGGTCTGGAAGCTGAGTTGTACACACCATATAGGTCGCTGCGTTTTACACCTGTCCTGGACGCTTTCATCTTCACATATATTGGGCACTGTATTCTGCATATATCCTGAACACTCTCTTCTTCACATATCCTGGACAATGTATTCTGCACATATTCTGGACGCAGTCTTCGTCACATATACTAGGCACAGATATGCTGCACATATCCTGTGCGCTTGCTTTTTCACATATCCTGGGCACTGTATTCTGCAACTATCCTGGATGCTGTCATCTTCACATATCCTGAGCACTGTATTCTGCAGGTATCCTGAACGCTCTCTTCTTCACATATCCTGGACAATGTATTCTGCACATATTCTGGACGCTGTCTTCTTCACATATACTAGGCACAGATATGCTGCACATATCCTGTGCGCTGACTTTTTCACATAACCTTGGCACTGTATTCTACACATATCCTGAACGCTATCTTCTTCACATATCCTGGACACTGTATTCCGCATCTATCCTGGAAGCTGTCTTCTTCAAATATACTGGGCACTGTATTCTCCAGGTATCCTGAACGCTCTCATCTTCACATATCCTGGACACTGAATTCTGCACATATCCTGGACGCTGTCATCTTCACATCTACTGGGCACTGTATTCTCCAGGTATCCTGAACGCTCTCTTCTTCACATATCCTGGACACTGAATTCTGCACATATCCTGGAAGCTGTCATCTTCACATATCCTGACCACTGCCTTCCGCATCTATCCTGAAAGCTGTCTTCTTCAAATATACTGGGCACTGTATTCTGCAACTATCCTAGACACTGTTCTGGACATATCCTGGACACTGTATTCTGCACATATCTTGGACACTCTTCTGGCCCTGTCCTGGACGCTGTATTCTTCCATATCATGGACCCTATATTCCCGACATATCCTGTACGCTGTCTTCTTCACATGTCCTGGACACTTTTCTGGGCCTGCCCTGGACGCTGTATTCTTCACATATCATGGACACTATATTCCCGACATATCCTGTACGCTGTCTTCTTCACATATCCTGGACACTCTTCTGGCCCTGTCCTGGACGCTGTATTCTTCCATATCATGGACACTATATTCCCGACATATCCTGTACGCTGTCTTCTTCACATGTCCTGGACACTCTTCTGGTCCTGTCCTGGACGCTGTATTCTTCCATATCATGGACACTATATTCTCGACATATCCTGTACGCTGTCTTCTTCACATGTCCTGGGCACTCTTCTGGTCCTGTCCTGGACGCTGTATTCTTCCATATCATGGACACTATATTGTCGACATATACTGTACGCTGTCTTCTTCACATGTCCTAGACACTGCATTTTGGACATATCTTGGTTGCTGAGTTCTACTAATGTCCCGGGTCAATGCGTGACATCAAATGAAAATGAACTCAGTATTTTAAACGTAATAGAGGATGCTCTGGTGAAATATTCCTGACTCATCTAATACCATGGATACAGAGCGTTTGTAGTTTCAGGCCACCTGGCACATGAGGAACAGTTCAGTTATGACCCACTGTATTAATTTTAAGATTATTTTAACTAATGTTAGGGAGCATTGGCTAACTGATTGTTGGTAACTAAATTATTTGTTCTTTAATGACGTTTGAATTTCCAAACATTATTATCCCCAATGTATATAAGATGTTTAGATAAGTGTTAACACACTATTGCACCTACGAATAACGCCCCAAATTTAGCAGGGACTGGGATATTTTTTTCTGGTCTCACAAATACCTTTAAGAGTCAGTTTTTTTAATGCTTTTCTGTCCAAAAAAAGGTACCAAATATTGGTATATTTTTTTACATTACATACATTTCTAATGTTCACATAAATGTATTCAGCTAATTCTATATACATTTTATGATGCTTTTAGCATCGTTGTAAGGATTTGAGGGTTCAAACTTTTAAAATGTTAACGACAAGAGGGACTTTTAAATTACAGTACTCATATTCTACTAGAAGGGAGTTGATCAAAACCAAACGCAAACCATATCACAAAACCTTTCAGTCCCTAACAATGTGTTGTACATTTGCAACTATTGAACATCTAATTGCTGAATTCTCGTTTTGTATCCGTTATTTAGATTATCATGACGTTTTATGTTCATCATTTTATAACTTTAATTACTTTTCGGTACTCACTCTAATATGTATTAACCACCATCTCTGTTCATATTATAAACAAATGTGTACTTAAAGGATAAAGTAATGCATTTGATAAGGTTGATAAGAAAAACGTTTAAAAAGTTTTATAGCTTAGAAAATACAATTCCATATACTAAATTTTAAGCCAACATTCACATAAACATATGCTGCACCTCTACATAGTAACCCTATGTGGGGGTTTAATTTTTCTGCACATCCCATGTATATTTGCATTATATGTGCATTTTGTCAAAATTTTAACATTTTTTTTTATATAATAATATATATACATATTAAATGTAAATAAGATTATAAAAATTAAACTTGATAAAATAAACAAAAAACATTAAATAGAACAATTAAATAACCAATAAAAATTACATAATATTAATTTTATATTATTTTTTCCTCTCTCAGCTTAAGGATATTGTAGGCTATTTCTTTTAATAAATGTATGTGTTTTGAAAATAAAATATCAGGACTGATAGGCCATCCGGGAATATGAGTCTTTAACTGTCTTCGTATGTCTTGAGTCAGTCTACATTCATAAATTAGGTGGGTGAATGTCTGTTCAGTGTAACTGTCGCATTTACAAGTATTTGAGTCAGTAAGTTTGAATCTGTATAAGTAAGAGTTTGTATTTCCGAGTCCAGTTAGTATTTGTGTGAGATAAAATGGATGTTGGGATAGTGGAATATTAGTTTTTAAAACAGGGATATATAATTTTAGATGCAATCCTTTATCTGTTTGATTCCATCTCTGTTGCCACAAATTAATACTTTTTTCTCTCAGTAAAGATCTTAACACAGTTGGAGTAATTTTATTGTAAATTACCTCTTCAGTACTTTTAGAGGCACTTTTAGCGTGGATTTCGACTATTTCATTGCCCAGAATTCCTGCGTGTGCCTTGACTCATTTAAAGTGAATGAAACTCCGTCTGTTTTTTAATTGTGTTATATTATGGCGTATTTGTTCTATATGATCGTCGTGGTTTTTCATGTTGTCTAGATTGTGTAAAAGCATTTGACTGTCTGTGTGTAGTAGAATGTAAGTGTTTGGTGGCAAGGTCATTTCATTTACATATTTTCGAGACTGTAAGACGGCAATAATTTCTGCCTGGTTATTAGAACAACGGTTGCCTAATTTAAATATTTTACATTTTATAACATCATCAGTTTTATTTCCTACAAAAATGATGAAGGCAGCGCCTGTGTCCTGTCCATCTTTGCTACCGTCTGTGTAAATTGTATACTGGTATGAGTGATTTGTATTTTCAGTAATAATAACAATGTCGGGCGTTAATCCAGGATGTGTCTAATTCGTGTAAGTTACCTGGTATTCTACTTCTTCTGCTGTTATTTTATTAGTAGTTTGGTGTAGTTTTAGTATGTTATACCTGTCAGTATATTCTTCCGCTATGATCTTAATAGGGACCAAATTGGACAAGACACATGTAGCTTCAAATGAAATAGTGCGATATCCTTTTATTATTTTAATTCCAATGAGCCTTTGAACCCTCTCCAGCTTTTTAACTTTATATTTCTTATTTAAGCCCGTTTTCCATATTGGTATTGCATAGGTTAATTCCGGTAAAATAATAAAAGAAAAGGGTATTGATACAGTGATCCTACCCTTACACTTACGCGGCCATGTCTATACTGATGACAACAATATTGAAATCTATTGATATGCAAACCAAAAGGGACCCACTCACAAATGAATTACTGGTAACCACCGAAAGAGAAGAGTCGCATAATGTCTGATTGGAAATGTGAACAAAATAAACATACAATTAAGAAACGTTTGCTATCTGAAATAAATATTAAAATTATTTATCAGTCTTTGCATGGATTTATTATTTTGTTGTTCTGTACTCCAGTGAAAAAAAAACAACACTGGAACAGAAATTTGTACTAGTTCTAGTATAATATAACAATAATAATAACAATGTAATTTGTATTGTGAACCAAAAAACTGCAATACTTGCAGCTATGAAGACATTTTTATGATTATATCTATCATAGAGTAGAAGAATTCAAAGCAAATATTGGATCTTTCAAAATCTAATATTACTGTATATAAAAAAAAATAATTGTAATATTTGAATCTTTTAAACAACTTAAGAACTTGAAAGTGAGTTGTGTATTAAAAATAAGGAGCATCTGCTAAAAACTAAGAAACTAATTGGAAAAACATGAGCTATCCAAACCAACGAAATAATTAATCATCCGTCTATAATGTGCATTGCATGAAATATTTAGAAAGGATGAATATGTTTCTTAAAATGTCTTTAAATTTGCAAATGTTCTTACATTTATCTACCTTGTAAAGAAGCACCTACTATATTACATAAAAAAATCAGTTTTTAACAGATTTTCCTTATTTTTTAATTATTTTTACACTATAAATTATAAAGCAACAATGAAAATGAACATTAGTAACGAAGAAGAATTATTTTTCATATAATGAATGCATTATTGTTTTTGCAATGAGTTACTGTTTTTGTTGATAATGTGACATTATAAAAATATAATCAAACACTAAGAATTACTATCTAGTGCCAGAATGGTACTCAGAATTTTTTAAAAACACATCAATGACAAAGTTAACATCCTCTCTTCAGGACTTTTATTAAATCGTTTTTTTAATTTTTTATGAGATTTATTTTTATTATTTTAATTAATTACTCCATGGAATGGTCATATACTAAATAATGATAGTAAGTATTGAAAAATTATACCAAATATTATACTTTATTTTATTGATTGAATGGATGGAATCTTTCCATTTAATCTCAGGAAATAATTAATATTTCAACTATTAGTTCTTGAGCCCTAATATTATAAAAAATATTTTGTATTGTTGAAAAGTACTTTCAAAGACAATTATTTTAAATTATCTAAAGCATTTTATATCATTCCTTAACTTTCAAAAGTCATTTATTCTTTCAGAAGTAATATGAATAGGAAAAATAACCTATAATTATTGTTGCTATAATTGTAGCTTTATCGAAAACAAAAAAAAATGTATTAGGAGATAGTTCGGTGATAATTCAACACAAATAGTTGTGCTCAGTAAAATAAAATCAATCACGGTAATCTGGATTTTATATGTTGACTTTAATTATAATTATTGCATATTATGGAATTGAATGATTTAGTTAGGAAAAAAATGTACAAGCTACGTACTAATGTTGGATTATATAATGTTTGGGGTTTTAGTGTAGTATAGCTATTATATAATTGTTTTAAATATATTTCGACTATTGAAAATTAAATTTAACAATTAGACAAAGTTGATGAGTTTGTTTATTACTTATTGGAAATAATGATTGTACAATAAAACAGTGTTTGGTAGTACTGGTTGATGAAAGCGCTAATTTTGCAATGGACCAAAAAACTTAAGCTTTTATAAAACATTGCACATAACAGCTTTAATTTAAAAGGTCCTTGCAGCAGAAGCTGTGTAAACTAATCAGACTTACCAAGTGCTGGAATGACACACTACTAATCTCATCTCACCTTATATTCTCCATTTCCCAATAAAAGTCCCTTGAGTAGAAGTTGGCTGTCAATAAACTTTCAATTAATGAATCACCATGCATGAATCTCATCTGATAAAGATCTGTTGAAAACAATAATCGGTATTTAATCTTCTAATGCGGCGTTCCATGATATATTCTTTTATTGTTAAAGTGCGATGACAACACATGAAGGTTTACATAAGGCTGAAAATTTAGAAAATGCAAAAATCTCGGTAAATATTTAATTTTAAAAAAAGTGCATAAAAGCAAATATGTAGCAAATTAAATCTACAAGAAGATTGGTTATATAATATTTTTCTATCTGACGCATTGTAACGCAGGTATTTTGAATTTTCCATTTTCTTCCTCTTAACCTCCCGTTAACGAACTTGGCGTTTTGGTTTTATATAAAATGCTTATATGAATGAATTTATATGAATGAATAAAATAAATTTTATTTTCGTTTCCATATTTAAACTCGTGTTAGCCCACCACTTTGAGAGAAAAGTTGAAAGAAATTTAAATTTATTTTTTTTGGATTTTAAATAATATAACAAATAATTAAAGTAGTATAAACCAAAAACCGAAATAAAAATTTATGTTTGGCAAAATCCTATAATATAAAGTTTTATTTAGGATTAGAATAAATTTTTTGATGATATAACAGCTTATTGTTTGTATGACATGAGTAGGATTGGGGGTTAACTGAATGTTGAAAACTAAAAAATCCAAATATCTCGGTTAAATAGAGATAGAGAAAATAAGTATTAACATCATTTATAGACAATTAAATGGGCAATAAGATTGGTTCTATGCCATTTTTTGGCCCAACATATAATAGCGAAGTAATTTCGAAACTATTCCCTTCAAACCCCTCCCCTCCACCAGTCCGATTTCAGCCGTTAACGAACTTGATCTATAGTTTTAGATAAAACGGTTATATATCGATTTTGGTTATGATCATACAATACTAGAGCGTAACAGGCAAATAAATGTATCATTTTGTCTGGACTTTATTTTCGTTATCTGAAAGGAAATGTGTTTATCTCTATTGCATGTTATCATAATATAATAGGATACGACAAATATCTTTTTCTGTAATTGTTGAATAATGGTAACATTACTAAACTGAAATGAGTGAAGAAAGTGAAACATTTTGCAATAGAGTGAAGAAAGTAATCACTTTCTTCACAAGTGAAGAAAGTGAATTGCCTTCTTAATTAGTAATAAGTATTAATTAAAAAATAATTTGAAGTTGGAAATTAAATGCTTTTAAATGTTTCTTAACATTGTAAGAATTTATTTTAACAAAATAAATTGAAATGTGAATGAATTATTGGTGGAAATAATCAATATATTTTAAAATTTAAATATAACAATAATTACCTTCCTTGTTTATAACCTGCACTTGTTTATAACCTGCTTACCTACTTCACAATCATCACTAGTTGTTTTATAAAACTATGCTTATAACCTTTCACAACCATGCCTATAACCTACCAACAACATACCATAATCATCACAACATCCTAATTTTGTTCATAATCTGGTTAGATCTGATCATGTATCTGAAAAAATTTAATATTACACTCGTGACGAAAGTAGAATTTACAACTCTCGTGAAATTACCACACTCGCTTCGCTCGTGTGGGTAAACGTTTCACTCGAGTTGTAAAATGATCTACTTTCGTCACTTGTATAATAAAATAATTTTTTTGTATAAACAATTTTCTAATATTATGTCAATAAAACTCTTTACAAATTATTGAATTACATTTATACTTATATAATCAGCTAAAAATTAGGTAAAATTCTAGGAATGCATAGTATAAAATTCATCTATTCTAATAATTATATACAATAAATTAGTTTCATTAACAAGTTTAATACAACTCCAAATATGTACTATTTTTTTTTTAAAATCTAAAACACACATTGTATTATTTGTTGACATGCAAATTTATTGAAGGATGACGAGCTTTATAAATGATGAGAAACTTGACCCAGCTTATAGAACAATGTACCTGATCAAAAAGTATTTAGACCTATATTTATGATAAAATTTTATTTAATAATTGAATATTTTTGAAAGTTTATGGAAACTCCCGTCATTCAAGAAGTTCTTTAATTTGTTTTTAAAGGAAGAGTGTTTTTAATATATTCCATTAATTCGGGCAGGGCGTTAAAGAGATTTACTCCAGAAAAAGATACGCTTTTCTCGAAATATTTATGTTTTATGGTAATGCTATTTTTTTAAAACAACTTTAAGGATGAATCGATGGAATTTGAAGAACTTGTTCGAAATACGCGTCATGAGTACAAACTCTATTGCTAATTTCCCTTGAGAGAAATGTGCTTAAATTACGTATACGATTTGAAATAATTTCTTTGTTAATGAAACAGCGGTAATATTTCAGCTGCAGGTAGCAATGGAAAGATTAAAGAGGGCTTTGTCGAACGATTTTGCCCCTCAGCGCATTTGCAATTCTGATGAGCCACTAGAGGTGAAGTAGAATGTGTCGCAGGGAAGTGTGTAGCCAAAGGTTGTCAAAACTGTCGCTCGGAGAGCATTGAGCTCTAGAGTTGATTTGCATTTACCTATTCCGCGAGGGGGCTTTGATTCTATTATGAAAATTAGATGGACGCATTGTTGCCCATTGAAGGGTTCGACAGCCAACTCCCTCCATCGATTCATAAAGCTGTGTTGTACTTTCTCATGGAATAATAAATGTCTGCTATACACATTCGGAGGAAATAATAGTTTGTAACGACCTTTCAATGGCCTTGTAATTCGGAGAGGAATGGTATTTTCATGGTAGGCAACAGACAGACCACTAATATTTTGAAATAGGAATAGTTTTATATTCCCCCGCCAAGACCAAACGAAAATCCCTTTTTATCCTCTTTTTCTCGCCAAATATCATTGCTTTATCCCTCTCTACCAAGACTCTATTCTATTTCGCTGTATAAATTTTGCTTTGAAAAAAATAAATGATGGGTTAGTTTTAGAAGTCTGTTAGAAAACTCAAAAATTTAATCAAAATTACAACACCACATTTCCCTACACTTTCATTTAAAATAATTCATTACAAATATAACACTGTTTTATGAGAATTTTCTGTAGTCGTTCATTTGTAATTTTTAATTAACTAAAAATCAATTATGTTAAGTCTTATCTATTGGAGGGGCTCAGGTTAGCCATGTGAGTTAAAGCGTTGACCTTAATCTCACATGGTAAACCTAGAGTGGCGAGTTCGATTCTTGCCTGGGCAAAGGAAATTATTTAGTGACGAAATTCATTAAATAACATTATAAATCCCACCCTGGCTAGAAAAGGGTGGTAACCTGTAGAAAACCCGTCCCAATTAGCCTGAGTTGCAAAAAGTGGATGTCAATAAATAATAATAATAATATTACTGAGAAAAAAATGATCACTTTTCGATAAACATTCAAATATCATTTTGAATATTAACTTACTTAATTTCATCAGGTTTTATTTTTTTCAACTAGATTTCTGAAAAAAAGGTATAGCTAAAAAAGTACGTTATTGTCACCGAATGACATCGCTCGACTCCTCCTTAGCCAGACCCAATTTAATTTATCTGTAAATTATATACAATTTTCTTCGAATACATAAATGAAGGGTTTGTCAGTAAAGACAAATCACAAAAACTCAAAAATTAAATTAAAACTACAATCAACATCCTTTTCTTGGTGTGGTTACCTGCCACGTAGTTTTTTTTATTAAGTAACGTTCTCTGTGTTTTATACTTACTTGAAAAATTTAATTCATCAAGAAATGGTTCAAAAATTAATTTATAATTTTTATTTGTATATTTAGAGTGATTATTGACGCAGTTATTCAAATTTTAAACATTTGCTCGAATGCAAAAAATTAATGCTCAGAACGTAGCAATGTTTTAATTTGGTTATCTGTCCCAAAATTGGAGAATACAGAACCCCAATTCTCAACATTTTAGATAATAAAATTTTTTTTTACGGATTCCTGCATACAAAAATATAAAGCTTGGAGAAACTTGAAAATGACTACTTAAAATCAGAAACCTCAGTACTTAGTATAAAACTATTTGGTTAGTAGCTAAGTTCTCTGTCTGTAATGGAGATTACTAGAATAATTAAGTAGGGTAGCATTAACAGACCCGAATATAAGAAGACCAAAAAAGCAGGACGATATTTATTTTTCAAGGGATAAATTGTAGTGAAACTGGATTGACCACCATGCAATACTAGTTGCAAGTCACTGAGTTGCAAGCAAGAAAATGTATGCAGCTAGAAAGCACTTGGTCAAAATGTATGTACAGGAGTAGAAAGATATTATTATACCCATTTTGTCTCAAACCAGGTGGTGGAGAAGTCCTATATTTCAGGAACAGGTTTGTGAAGTCGGTTAGTTTTGAAGTTCACTATTTTTTAAATATTTTAATAGATCTGGGTGTACAAGGTTGAGGTATAACCTTGAGGTTCATGCACAGAAAATAGTCCAAAGATACACAAGTCCTTTGGAGAATATTAATGTTAAGAGAAGTTTCGAGCTCAATTGAATTATTTTTTTAATTAATATTAGCTGTTGGACTATATTTAATTATTATTAAGTCAGAGAATATTTTGTAATAACTATTAACATAATAATACCATGATATTCTTCGTAACTCTGTTGATTATTATATTAGACTATAATAGATCATTTTTGTCAGAGAATAATTTTGTAATCATTTATAACTTAATAATAAAATGGATTTCTAAATAACTATGATTATTTTGAACTTATTAAGTTACTATTTACTGTGTGCTTGTTGTGCCGATTCATAGCTGTTCCAATAAATATCCATTATAAATTAAATACAAATGTATAAGCGTTGAAAAATGTCAATTATCTTGCAATAAGCCCTCATTCATTGGCATTTTCATAATACCTTCCTCCTCAAATAGTCTATAGTGAGTGGCGTTACCATTTGCCTACTAAATGTTTTTTTGGCACTAGACCGAAACTTTGATTAATATTGTTTATTGCTCTTCTCGTGTGTAAATAATATGGTTGAAGCTTTCAACTTGGTAGTTCAGTTTGCTAAAGCATGAAATATACCGCAATATAAAAAATTAAATATGTGTGTGTGTACGTGTCTGTGTGTGTGTGTGTGTGTGTGTGTATCTGCATCAGGCTAAACATTAGGAAATTAAACAATTTCCATCCTGTTTATATTATTTTATTATTTTTTTTTTAGAAGTCTGTTATTTAATGGTTGAGTCATGAGGCTATAGTAACAATATTTCTTGTGCTTCCATGGAAATGATAAATTCGCTGTCAACTATATTAATTCCGATTTTGTGATTAGAAGATTGGATGTTAAGTTAAAAGAATTAAATTAATCTTACGATTTGTTCTTAATCGTAAGGTAAAGTTAATAATGTCATAATAGTGTCTAATAGATTTTTAATAATTGGATAGAGTCCTACAAATAATAATCATTTGGTACTAGGGATTTTATTTAATGAGTACTTCAATAAAATAAATTCCCATTGCCCAGGTGAAAATTGAACTCGCCACTCTAGATTTACTAATTAGCAAAATTTAACAGCAATATGATAAAATAACAGTTTAACACTTAGCGAATAATAAATGTCACCACAATTAGTAGTTTCAAATTGTAAATAGTCTTTCACTGTCCACATAAAATGCATTCAAGGTATATCGTCATTTGAATTTACAATACAATTAGCAATACTTTTACCAATTATGGCCCCCAATTTTAAACAAATTTAAACAATTTTGTCAAAATAAATATTAACTTAATGAAGTTCAAAAATAATAATTGTCTGAGTTATGCAGAATATCATTTAATTATTAAGTAAGAAATTTTTACTAAATTATTCTCTCACTTTATAATTTATTAGGTCAAAAAGAATAATTCACTGAGTTATATAGAACATCATATTATTATTAAATTAGTAATTATTTTCTAACTTGATAATAGTTACTCAGAATACGAGCCCAATACCTAATAGGAATTTAATAAATAATTCAATTGAGTCCAAATAATTAATGATTTAATAGTTCAATAGAATATCATGTTATTATTATGTTGGAAATTATTATAGATAAATCTCTTTAAGTACTGGCCTTCCTTCTTTATCTTATTGGCTAATTAAAATGGGTAAAAATGAATCTTCAGCAATTCTTTTCCAGAGTTCATCATATTCCACAAATAATTATGAGTGTAAAGTCGGAATGACAGTTGCACAGTGGGAGATAGCTGAGGCGTGTAAAACTGAAGCAGTAGCTTAAAAAGGTGTACAATGCGGAAAGATGAAAGACCTCTCGGTAACAAAGCAAGGGTTACAGTTTACAGCCAAAGTACTTGTGAGATTTTTAATTAAGAATGTAATTCATAACAAGCCAGGCTCCTCTACACTTGAATTTATTTTCTTTCTCTTTTTTTCTTTTTTTTTTATACACAAATTTTTACAAGGAATAAACTCCACAATGCATGTAAGTTTTTAAAGGGAGCTCAGCCATACCTGGTTATAAAGTGAATTATATGAAACGGCCATAAAAAATATTTAACGACTCATAATCCTGTTTTAGTGGTGCGCACCCTTTATTATTCATTTACTCGCGAACCATCCCCAACCAGCCCCTAATAAATTAGAATGGACCCTTCTATACACCTTCTGCTTAATATTATTTTTATTTTATTTTTTGGTACTTTTATTCTCAAAATAACACAGCATAACCTCCACTTAGAAATGGAAAAATATTTTGTTAAATTTTAATGAAAAATATGGCAGGAAATATCATGTTGGCAAATCAAGATGGGAACTGTCTATTTTAAATCTATTGAGCAACATTTATAATTAAAGTGGATTAAGTCAGCATTTTAATTTGAGATTTAAAATCTAGTGAGACTTTATAAATATTACTTTAAAATAATATTAAACTAAACCAAATCGAACATTTATCATTGCAGAATAAAAATTGGAATTTAATTTTTCGAGGATATAATTTTACCAAATTTTCTCCCGTCGATAACATAACCTTTATGACTCCTCAATATAATAGTCTGTATACAACTCCTATATTTTGTGTTTTAAATAAATAATTATATCCACAGTTATAGAAGAAACACCAATTTTCCATTACACTTTCATTTAATATAATTCATGTTTAATATAATGTTATGTTTTTACATGAAGTTTTGG
Source organism: Riptortus pedestris (assembly GCA_019009955.1). Taxonomy (NCBI): domain Eukaryota; kingdom Metazoa; phylum Arthropoda; class Insecta; order Hemiptera; family Alydidae; genus Riptortus; species Riptortus pedestris. The sequence continues at coordinate 104,854,133 of CM032231.1, read as the reverse complement.
TATTCATTAAGTTCTAAGTAACTACATAAAAATCAATTATATTAAGCCTTATAAGCTATTGGGAAAGTATAACTGAGAAAAAAAGTTATTGTTATGGGTTAAAAATCAAATATAGTTTGATTTTTGAACTAACTCCATTAGTTTAGATTTTATTTTTTCTTATTAGGTTACAGAGAAAAAAGTAAAGTTGAAAAAGAACATGTGAAATGTTCCGGCCTACCCAGAAACTATAGTTTAAGGAAGTATATATGGCTTACATTGTTTCTTTCTTATGAAGCAACCACTTTATTTTGGCAATGACGGATCTCTTATAGTTCATCAGGAAAGTTGAAATATTTTTAAAAATACATTTAGGACCCACACTTCACTTCATTGTGGATTTCAAAATTAGCCCTGAGCGACATCTTGTAGATGGTTATTTTCTAAGCGGTTTTTAGCATTTCTCGGTATGTTTTGAAAGAAATTGGGAACTGTTCCATGGAGTTTGTGAGGGAGGAGCATGTAGTCTTTTGTTGATATGGTCAAAATGTAAGGTTTTCGTCTGAGGTCTGTGGCAGTAAATATTTCTGAATGTGTAACAATAATATAAACATGGATAAAAAGAGTCTTTATTATTATTGCTGGGTAGCAAGGCGGAAGATCAAAAAAAAAGAACATACAAATACACACTCCTATATTTTAATAAAAGCCTATTGTTACGCTTTATTGGATAAAGCAGCTTTTTATTCTTCTACAAGCTCATCCTCTTTTCTTTTTTTTTCTTTAGTTGTTTTTTTTTTAATTAGTCGTTCCCTACTGGTAGATCATTAAGATCTCCCGAAACTCCAAAGGTTCCTCTATCTCTTGTCTAAAGCACTGCTTAACGAAGGAAAACCTTTTGATTGGTCCTTTCTAAGAGAGAGAAGAACCAACTATGTAGAAATTACTTCAAACGCTCAGGAGGGGATCCGCGAGAAGAGGAAAAGTCCGGACTCCCTTCCGCGATGACTCAAAGAATTTAAAACTTTTAAACATGGTCTCCCTTGAAACAAACAGGGGATGAAGGGGGAAAAAACGGAAAATCAATATGTGCCTCGACGTAGAATATATCCTCCCCCACCCTTCCGACAAGAGGGTGGTCCACCATTTTGAATCCGCGCACAGACGAATGGCGCCGTAGGGGCATAATAAAGGAGCGATAGAGTCCTGGCAGACAATAGCAGCGATCCTGGAAGCCCCTGGAGATATTGGAAAAAGGTGATTTCCGCCCTGTTCTCGCTCCGCTTGATTCGATGCCAGTCCTGTCTCCCCCGCCAAGATATATTATATATTTGAAAGACATTCCCAGTCAGCCTTGAGAGAAATCTCCTTTATTCAAAGTCTTTTCTCCCTTTAATGGGAATTCTCTTCGATTCACCATCTCCATTGTTATTATGCTGACATTTTATAAACCAATAGAATACCCAATATCATTACATCATGATAATAAACCATTTATTTTAAAATTGCTTCAAAAGAAATATACATTTTGAACAGAAGAATACAAATAAATTAAATTGCTTATGAACATGCGCTTAGAAACTCAACTCCTGGTTTTCACACTTCACTACAGTCAGTTTAATAAATTTACAATATATTGTGTGCATACCTACAAAATTTAAATTTAGACTACAATAATTTCCGTAAAACCTTATTAGAATGTACAAAAATCAAATAATTTGTATATAAAGATATTATTTATTTTAGCCACTAAGAAGACATACATACAAACTGGACCTTACAACTGAATTAGGAATATAAAATATCAGGAGGACAACATGTTTCATTTAAAAAAAACATGAACAATATAATTATCTGTTTTTTATCCACAAATTTCTGGATCCTGAAGGTGAGAATGTAAGTAAAATATAATAAATTCACTTCTAGAAAATGGTAAGATTTCGATGATTTCAAAACCCGATATTAGCAGCTGCTGAAGAGGTGGTTCTAAAACCTCAAAATGTTTAGTTAAAATAAACAGAACTGAGGGCCCAATAAAGTTTTTATTGAAATGCGTTGTGATTGACATCGCCCTTTGTTAATTGTCGAAGTAACTCTTATTAAAATTGAAGAATAACTCATTCCAAGAGCTTATCAATAACATTGTTTATGTGAAAAGGTTTAGTCAAATAATTTGTTAACCCACTACTATTATATATGTAGTTTGCCTTAATCAATGTTAATTGCAAATAAATGGGGAAAAAAATACAATCATTTATTAAAAATTAGTAGTAGTTTCAATAATTATGTTTAGTTCACCAGAACCTCTCAGGGTAAGAATAAATAATAGTTATAAGTTAATTTGGAATTAAACCTTTAACACGTTAGAACAGATAAGTATGAAGTGTAAATCTAAACAGCGAATCTCTCTGTGTCTTATGAATTATTATTATTTAGGGACAGTGGAAATAAGAAAATATACGAACAAGTACTACCGTAATGTGATATACGTGTGTCATATAAAACATTCAATTTAATTGTCCACCTGTGTTTCATTTACGTGAAGCGACCCAAAAATTATACAGTAGTAATTTCTTATAAAAATGGATTGCAGAAAAAGAACATAATCTTAAATTCTTATTTTTTTTTTTTTTTTTTTTTTATGTTTACCGGTAAATCTCTACTCTTTTGATTTATTATACGCAAACAGCTCGTAACTAAGTTAGAGAGAATTGTTATAATAAAAGCTAACAATGTACATTTATCAAATAAGTATTATGTTACACCATGCTTCCCTAAATATACTTAAGAAATGTGTATTTGAAAAAAAATTCTTACTTAAGTTTTTATTTTTTAAATTAAAAAAAAATTAATGTTTTGGTAACTGAAGATAAAGTTATTTGTTCTTTGAAACCTAATGATGACTGGAGAGTACAGCAAGATGAATGACGTAATTTAATCGAGGGGCTACAGGGAAGCTCAGGTTAGCCATGTGAGTCATGGCGTTGGTGTTAATCTCACATGGTAAACCTGGAGTAGTGAGTTCAATTCCTTCCTGGGCAATAGGAGTATTTTTAGTAGCGAACACATTAAATCTTTAGTCCCACCCTGGGTAGAAAATGGTGTTAACCCGCCCAATGTAGCCTTAGTAGACATTAATAAATTAATTTTAAAAGGATTTCAGAAAAATGGAAATATATTTCCTGAAGAGGGGAAATTATATCATAGAGTCCCATTTGTCTGATACTATTAGCAATAGCTTCAGTATTATTATTATTATTAATTATCAGTTATATATTATTATTATATAATTATCAGAATTACTATTAGCAATAGAAAATGTAATTTTTCCAACTACTTTTCTGAATTCACTCATCATATTTATGTCATAACATTTACAAACATATTTATCGTTTTTTTAATAATAAATGATTTGTTAGAAATCACCTTTGTCATATTTTGATGAGTACATTATACTTTACCAAACTCACCTCCTTGTGAAGCTTAGTGCCAGAGGTGGTAACCACAACCTTGGCAATTCAAATTATAACAATGCTTCATGAATCTTTGACTTATCAAAAGATGCTGCGTTTTTCTTTTATAATTCATTATATGTGGTCAAATCTGGCATAAAATGTAACACATTTTCATGATTTGATTTTTTGGTTTCATATTCATTTTGTGAGTGGGCTTAGAGCCCGCCACTTTCCCCAGGATATTGTTACCCTTTATCAAGTTCAACTGTAAAAAAATCATTTCTAGCTGTCATGAACCAATAAAAACGACTTTCAGAGTTGTTCATATAGTTTGACACCAACGGATCTGCTAACTTCCCACGAAGCTTCGCAATTATTCTTATTTATGCAGAGACAAATTTAGAACTTTTTTCACCACTAAATAAACTTAATACATTTTCATGGTTCGATTTTTTGGTTTCATATTCATTATGAGTGGGCATAGAGCTCGATGGTGGTTTTTTATAGGCGCACTTTTAAGATAAGTGTATAATTTGGCAAACTAACTTTTGCTAGCCATGCATTTAGAAATTAAAGAATTTTGGCCGAAATAAAAAATTGGCGATTTGTAATCATTAATGAACTGTACCAAAATTTGTTTACACTTCACCCTATATGAAAAAATCATAATATTAGGTTCTTAAATCGCCCTAAGAAAAATAATTCACATGCCAATGAAACAGAAATATTTTTAATCTCACCTCCGCCCATTATGAAGAAAATTACAAAATACTTAATAATTATGGGAAAACGTTAATATACGTAGTGTGCGTCCCGTCATAGCGTGAAAAAAACTTGTTTTCATTCTTGAACTATTAACTCATTTTTCTGACAGTTCTACTTATTTATTACTTTAATATTGTTCTACTCAAAAAAAAAAAAAAATAAAATAAGAGCAGATACTGCGTAAACTAAGAGGATTTTAGATACGAATGATATACAGTTAATGTTATCGGTAAATTCTAATCTCTATTCTAATTTGAGCATACTTACGAAAATATAATAAAGTGATTATAAGAATTTAACCGATTCGTCCCTAAGTTTCCCCAGTCGTGAAATGCGATTATTGTAAGTATAAAAATAATCTCTTTTCGCTTTTAACAATTACTGTGAACAATACATAAAATATTAGCGGGGTACGAAATGCTAAATAATTGAATGCCTAAAATTTAAATCGCAAGGAATGGGAAAACTGAAAAAAACAAATAATACCTTTAATTTTCTAGTTTGATATAAATTAATACAACAATTGCTTCGTATTATTCTCTCAAAGTGATCAATCTTGGGACTTTTTCGATTCAACTCACATTTAGTAATATAGAGATACTTCATTCTCTGCCCCCCCCCCCCACATCTTCTAATTGTCATGCATGAACAAAACCGCTCTTTCGTTTTACACGAAACGTTGGAACATCGATTTTAGTAACAATCAAACAAACATTGTCGCTGACATAACACACATAAACAGATACACACTCATATATATATATATATATATATATATATATATATATATATATATATATAGTTTGAACGGGTGTCATTTTTTCGTTTTCCAGGTGGAACAGATCTTTCACATGGCTCATGAGTCCATGTATATAAATAAGAAAATAATTAGAAAAATATCAGGAAATGTAATAAATATGGAGGTATTTTAGTTGAAAAGAAAATACCTCTACTGGACTAGTAATTTTCCTGTTGAATATTAGTTTAGTTGGTGGGGAAAAAAAATTCTCTAAACCATCACCATCATTATATAAACTCCGGAAAACAATTATCTTAGTTGTAGATAATTGAATAAGAATGACTAGATATGAAGACGTATCTCTTGTCTGGCTACGGGACAACATTGTCAATATACATCGATACATACAATTAGTCAAGGATATGGAACTGAAAAGTTTGTGTAACTCTACTCAATATTATTAGTAACACATTGTTTTACATTATTCGAAGTATAAATTTATATCCTGTAAGCTGTAAACTAACTAAGCTTCTGTAAACTGCAACGTTTCTAAACATTGTCAAAAACAGTAAATTCGGCTGGCAGTTGTAGATGCATTGTTTAGATTAACATGTATGAAAATGAGGGTAATTACACCTTTAGAGAAGAAAGCCTCTTCAAAGCAACGTATCATCTTCAGTGCTCATATAGCTTCATTCTGTGTATGCAAACTGCTTCATTTTGGAGGAAACGGCTGAACAAAAAAGTACTGAAGGCGCTGCTTGGAAGGTGCTCTTCCATTAATATTTACAAGCTGCCAGATTTACAGTTCAACATTACATTAGAAATAAACGGTAATAGTAATTGCTTGACTCTATACGAGTTTATTATTTAGTACGGCTACGGTTAGCCATGACAGTGAAGGCGTTTGGTCTTAATATCACATGGTTTGCTTAGAGTTTGATATCCGCCTGGGCAATAGTTCTTGAGTGACGAAATCATTAAATAAAATCCTTAGTCCCACATTGGCTAGAAAATAGTAGTAACCTGTATATAGCCCGTTCCTATTAGCCTTAGTAGCACAAAATGGACAATAATGATTAACATTTTTTTATCATGTAATTTCAGGGATGGTTTTTCAGGCAGCGAAGTGAAGTCTTACTGTGTATCACCAAAAGGCATACATTTTGGCATCACTGTCCCTCACACCAGTGGAGTGTACTTTAAGTACTTTACATATCCTAGTTTTAACTTATTCCAGTGCAAAGAAGGTAACGGAAGACATGAACTGCATTCTTCATATAAGTTTTGGCAACCTCTATCTTATAGTTCAACTGTAGATACTTTTTAAAGTCCATTCTGTCCGACTAGGGTTAATTGGGACAGGTTATGTACAGATTACCACCCTTTTCTAGCCAGGGTGGAACCAAGGATTTTATTTATTCAGTGTGTCACTAAATAAATCCTAGGTGAGAATCGAAATCACCACTCTAGGTTTGCCAAGTGAAATTAAGACCAATACTTTAACGCAAGTGGCTATGTTGATCCGCATATTTCACCTTGAAAATCATCGTTTCTAACAGTCAACAAAACATTACATTTGAACTTATATTCTCCATGATTTTGATACTCTCGTATCTATTGCTAGAAATATTTCATGATTCATGAAGGAAATTTTATTCCTTATTACTGTTATTTTGACATATTCGCAACTTACGTAGGTCAATAATTATATACAATCAAACTGACATGGACCTACTAAGACGTTCTCTGCTACTGAAACGAGATACTGCTATCCTGCAAGAAGTTCGACTTTAAAAGGATCACATCTAACTGTCACGAACCAATAAAAACTTTTTTCTGAGTTGTTCAAATAGTTTAAAATCTGCTAACTTCCCACAGTGCTTCACAATTATTCTTATTTGTGCAGAGACAAATTTAGAAATTTTTCCACCACTATATAATAGTTTATAATTCTAAGTGTTTTGTATCTGAAAGTCATAAATCGACATACACGCTGCTATGAATATGTCATATTGAGCTGATACATACATAGAAATGTTCACAACCTCGAATCGCTAAGAGCATCTCGTTGCCATAAACCAATTGGTTCTTCTCTCTTAAATTATTCGTAGATTATTTGTGCTAAGACATACATTTCTCTGCATGTATAATTATGGAATCCCTTTGTCATGGACCAAGAGAAAAGTTTTTAAAGAATCGTCTTATTTGCATTGTGTTCATTCTTCATATGTTTTGAAACCTTCTTAACGTTTCTCATGTATTTATAAGTCAGAAAGACTTTCCTACCAGGTCATCATTAGAAAACGCTAGGAGCAAATTGTCTTCCTTATTCATGTTTTTGCAACATAAACTCGAATTACGGTCGTCATTTACTTTTAACATAATTTTTTCTTGTCACTCCATGAAATTCTATCAAGCTTGTTCAGCTTCAAATACATTTTTTTTCTGAAAAATGTTATACATATTTTTACACAGACTGTACATTGAAATACAGTCAACAGACCATTAAAGTTACAAAACAGCTAAAACTAGGCAATATGTTTAAATCATTTCCAATGGCATTAGCGCCAATATAAAACGGTGTTGAAAGTCTTTTTATGATAAGAAAAGCACTATGCATTCGACATTTAATTTCGTTTTATACTGCAGCCATGCAAACTCAAAATGCAATTTTCTTGCAAGTTTTGCAATAACTCTTGAATGAGATCATTCGGACTAAATCATATTCCAACAGCCTTTACAATAGCCTAATAATTTTTTTTAAAGCTACGCTTATTTGGGAATCAAATGCAACAATGGCCTTATTTTCCATCTTCAACTAGATCATTTCATTATTCCTGAAATGTAAATTGCGGAATAATATGCGGGTCTTACAAGTACATAAAATGTTTAATGGGTACAAAACTTTATGTAAAAAAATAAATGGTATCCTCTTAGTTTTTTTAACATATGTTATATAAATTACATTAACTATGATTAATGTTAATACAAGAGCTTCATTAACAAATGAATAACTGATGAATTTATGAAATTATTTATGCTATAAATTAAGTGTAAGCCATACATTAGCTTATAGTCTAAATAGTATGATTATTTCATGTATTATTTTTATTTTAATTAAAGTTAATATTTTTTTAGAGTTAGAGCCATAAAATTGAAAAAAGTCCTTGTTACTCATTATATTGAAAGTTTCGGGTGGATTTCATTCGACACGACATATGGAATGAGTCGTACAGGTGTCATTAATTATTAAGCTCATATTATCAATTCATAGAATGCTTCGAAAGACATATTTTTGGCGGATGTTTTGGTTAAGTCATTTGTACTATTTCATGAGACACTGACCACAATACCAAACCGTAATCAAAAATAATTCTTCCCACTAATAAGAAATTCCAACTACCATGTAATTTAGTAAACACTATTGCTAGTTTCAGGCGTCATGTCATTGATCCACCTCAGAACAAAAAAAACGCACACACACTAGCTAGATTCCTTATTCAATAGAGCCATAGTTCTTAGAAACTAGAAAAACTAAAATATTGCCACACATTGATAATGTAAACTAAAATCCTTATACAAATTGGATTCCATGAGTAACAAAGTAATTCAAGATCGCAAGAATGAACGATTGATCTCAATCGTTTAATTCGAAAGATCAAGCACAACTTTTTTGGCTCAGAACCAAAGATTTGTAATTGGAGGGGGAAACAGTGTTTAATTCATCAGATGAATGAAAACAAACTGCAATTTTTCTAAATGACTAAAGTAATTAGAAAATCTGAAAAATAAGGGTTGATTTATAACCAATCAGTGTTCGTTTAAATGACATTTCTAATATATTACAACAAATCTCTTTTAGTATCTTCATTAAGATCACACTGATTAAAATATACAAAACAATTTTCGACAGTGCTACATGAAATAATATGTCTAGTAGCTAAGAAAAGTTAACAATAATGATATTCAATAAAAAAATATTAATAATAATTATATAAACAAATAAATAAGTTCAGCGATAAAGTGTTAATATATCTAGATGTACAGCATCAGTGGTACAAGCTGTCTCAGAGGTGATTCACTTTGCTGAAAAGATGGAAGTCAGTTAAATAAATCATAACACTTAGACATTTCCAATTTATTCATTTACTCTATAAATTTAAATTAATTATTTAAATATTATTATAATTTATAACTGCAATGAAACGTTCACTATTTGAGTTGAAATTAACATTTAGGATTTTCTTGGGTCTCTTTTTCTCTACTACATCTAGTGATAATGGCAGCGATACTAAAAAAGTATTATATAAATAAAACAAATTTTATAATAATCTTATCATTGAAAATTTAATTTATTAACGTCAAGCTTATTGCAGTAGTTAATTCTAGAGTCTTGAGTTCGATTCCGTCTCGGCAATGAATTTATTCAGCGACGAATTCAACTAATAGCTCTCTTAGTCTAGAAAAGCGCAGTAACTGTACATATGCATTATAGTTTAGTCTTCGCAGACTGAAGTGAACGATAATAATTAACTTTTTTTTGTTTCACTGTAATTTTCGTTATTCGTGATTTAATGGTACTTCGGCTAATGCTGACGGTCTATGGTTTACCACTGTGATTTATTTATTGGTTTTATTTAATGAGTTAATCTCTAAATAAAATAGTTACGCAAAAGTATATACGAATTTCGCGTTCAATGTCTTAATTTATAATTTAGGAGCTCTTGACTCATTAATATCTGTCATAGTATACATGACAAATCACCACAACAATAGTGCTTCATTTACTCCACAACCATTCCGAATTTATAGTTCCTTTTAAAAATGTAGTCGGGTTTCTTTTTCTTAGGCACACACAAGCCCAATCTGGCCACATGTATTTTGCAAATCTGCCATGTGCACCATTCTTTCTTCTCTTGAAAACTTGGGGTCTTTTTTATGCGAGTTAAAGCGTTGATTTATCTCACATGGAACACAGTGAGTTCGATTCTCACACTGGCAAATCATTACCTGTTACTTACGTGGTTTATTCCGAAACCCAAAAAAAAGTCTTATAATCCCACCTCTACATTCTAATCAAAACAAACCAAAATACGATTATTAATTCAATATGTTTATTAAATAATAATAATAATAAATATGTAACACAGGCACTTTTTTTATTTTATTTTCAGATTTCTGGCTGACCAGTACTCTCTAATATGGTTCATTATTGATTCAAAATAATCTTCATTCTCATATCTTCTACGCCAAGTGAATTCACACAAATAAGAATCAATCATACTTCTGTGGGTGCCACATTGACGTAGTGTCTCAGACGTTTTAAACTGTAGATTAAGATTCCACTCTTTGGGTATGTTCAACACCAGTGGTGATATCCACGAAATTTTTGTGAAATACTTCTACGGTGAAATGTTTATACCTCGTTCCCGGCACTTTTCTGAGGCCTTTATAAGACTTCCAACAATCTGAATATATGGTAGTTCCTGGAAGAACTGAAGGTCGCTTATTATGCTATAATCCTCAAATTCAGCAGTTCTATTAGGGACTGCATACAAGAAACACTCCCGTGTTTCCCTACGAAGCGACTTCTCCAACACCCACTGATGAGGATAACTTCTTCCAACGTTGTATTTCCTTTATTGACAAGATCATCTATCTGCTGACTGTCAAACCTTGACCTGTGCCTATTAACACAGGATTATTGAAAATGTCATTAGCACAATACCTCCCGGAGCGTATTCTATCCAATCCGTCGCAGTTCTTGAGCTGAAATCTGCCTAGTTCCTTACGACAAAATTTTACGGTTCAATGGACTAGCCCAAGCACAAATGAATAATAAACTTTTTGTTAACTTGAAACTGCTTTCAAACCATGTTCCACTATAAAAAGCACTTACATTATTGCGGTATTCTTGATACTGCTCCAATCGAGCGACAATTTTTTTCGTTCATATAATTTCATTTCAAACTCCATACCGGTTGGATTTTCCTTTCCTTGTGTAGGATTCCAAATCCAGTTTTCCTGAGTATAAACGTATCACTTGATAATAATCAAATGTATAATGTTTCTTTTTCATTACTAACATTTTTTTTAATAACTTTCATAAGTCAGAAAAAAAATTCTAGTACCCGAATTCATAGTTCCTTTTAAAAATGTAGTCGGGTTTCTGTTTTCAGGCACACAGTTTATTATATTCTTGTCATATGTATATTCTGCCATGTGCACATTCTTTCTTCTCTTTAAGACTTGACTTCAACATTCATTTCGTTTACGACAATTTTAACAGTGCAGGTTGAAAAATATTCATTCAAACTTCTCTGGAGTATTTATTATATCCAAATTCTTTCTTTTTGCATATGTAATATAGCCTTACATAAGGGCAATCTAACCTGGTTCTTTGGGCTGCTTTCTGCAAAAAAACCTCATTGTGAATGGCAAATTAATCTCTTTCTAATATATATTCTTAATTTAAATAATATTTGATTAATATATTGACGGATAGACAAAAGTAAAAACGCCTGTCACACAGAAATACTAATATAATAAGATAAAAACTAATAAGATTTCATTAGAGCAAGAATTAAACTAAGGGGACATTATAATGACGCTCTAACAATAATTTTAAAAGATTAAACTGAAAATCTAATAACTAAGAGTGACAGTTGATTGAAGGTTCCAGATTAAAATATAACAAAAATTAAATTAATTTCTAATTAAAGAAAAAAAAGTTAGAAAATACTGAAAAACAATTGGATGAATTTTCTCATAGACAAGATCGATCATAAAACGATTTTCTATCCAACACATAAATTTGATAAAAGGTTCCTTCATAGTTATAATCATGTTGTTGGATCAGGACAGCACAGACGATATTTATTTGGTTCAATTTTTAGAGATACCGATTTCTTAAATGAATAGAAACCTTCTCAGGTCCAAAAATATAAAAAAAATATATAGCACTAAAAGAAGCAAAAATATGATTAATAGAAAACTATAGCAAACATTTTGTTATTAAAGATAGCAATCGTAGCATTAGTACCCAGCGGATGAGGGAAACATTTATTTATTTATTTATATATAGAGCTCAGCAGCGATGACGATTGGCTCTTCTTAATAAATATGGGAAAAATAACAATTAAACAAAATAACAAAATATGAGCTAAATAAATCAAAATTTAGTACCTTCAAAAACAATTACTGATAATAACAAGTACATATCATACACATTTAAACACGTCTCATAGACAATTACACACACTCACTCACTAAAAATTTAAAATTTAAGAAAGGGGAAACAAATACATGAATTATATTTTCGTGAATTTGTTTAATTATGTTACACTTTTTAACTTGTAAGCAAATTACAACATTATGTATATTCTTTGTGAACACTATTTGTTTAAAATTCTCAAAATTATACACAAAAAACTAACGTAAAAAACAACATCTAGTGCTAAATTCATTTACTTGAACCCCTCTAAATTATTATTATCTTTAATTATTATTACTGTATACAATTTTCAAGTAAGTTGATTACTTCAAATTAATAAACCAACCATATTTTGTTTATTTATTTCAATTTCATAATCAGGACCCTTTAATTCTTATTATGATGCCAATACTATGGTCTAGTAAGATGAGACTAATAGCTAATTGAACGTTTTTGGAAATGATTTATTGGTACCTACAGGAGCACTAAATGTTCCAGTTCTGATTAAATTATTAATGATGTGTTAGCACAGGTTACGCATGTGAGTTACGGCTTTGGCCTTGATAAAATTCGTAAACCTGGAGTAAGAGTTTCGATTCCGTGTGGGCTTAGAAATTTAGTTAGTGAAGAACTCTCTAAAGAAAATCCTTAGTCCCATCCTGGCTGGAAAAGGGTGGTAACCTGTAGGTAACCCGTCTCGATTAGTCTCAGTAGCACAAAGTGGACGTTAACAAATAAAAATTATTTGTAAATATTTAAAGAAATAAATAAAAATAAATAATAAAACAAAAGCTGTGTACTCGCCATCTCGAGTGCATTTCAATATTTGGCCGATATTTGTATCCTTTAATTTGATGTTATTCATTTATTAATATACATTGAAATGGCATAAGTTCTAAAACAGTTATCCTTCAACTAATTACAATAACTTTATCATTTTTTTTTAATTCATCCTCATCGTCAAAGTTCTCAAAAGAATTTCACTAAAAATAATTAAACCGATTCCACCTGATATTAATGGAAACTTTAAAACCCGATTTTCATTATTGATAAAGACAAATCCAATTTTTTTTTTAATTTAATTTCAACTAGACAATATGTCTATTGCAAATCTATGTATTTCAAACTAAACTAAACAGGGAGTTTACTGTTATTACAATCGCAAAAAACTGGGTAATTTTGATGTTTATTAGAACGACATTCCCGCGAACATCATTGCATTCAAACGGGGTGAGAATGACGTTTGTGGGTTGCCAGCATTTAAATTTTATTTTTAATTTAATTAATTTTCAATACTTTTTTTTTTAAATTAGAGAGCAAGAAATGACTTTTTCCAAGGAATTTAAAAACTTTTATTTTGTGATTAGCCATGACGGAAAAAATTTAAATCAAAGTTTTCTATTCGTATTTCAATGTACACGTTATTAATCGCAGAAGTGTTACTCAATAATTTTTTCATAAAAATAAACGACAAATATAAAAAAAATTTTAACTAATATTTGGTTTATTTGAAAAATTATTTTATTTCATATTAAAAACTGTTGAACAAAAATTTTCATTTTTCGGCTCAATGTTAGTAAAATTGGTAACATTTTCAAGTGAAAAAATAAAGTCTTAATTGGAGATGTTATCACACTACGTATTTACACGGATCTCACAAAATAAAGCTTGTTGAAAACAATATTTGGTATTTAAGGTCAGAATATTCATGAAATATTAGCTAATTGTTAACATGCTATGATTAAAAGTAAGGGATCGATTTCAATTTATTGTTCAATTTCTATTATTTGAGTTCCATTTTTGTTTTCTATTTCCGTTTTGCGTTCCATTTCTGTTTTTGTTTTTCCATTTTGTTTTTTGTGTTCCATTTCTGTTTTTATTTCCCTTTTTGGTTTTGTGTTCCATTTCTGTTTTTGTTCTATTTCTGTTTTTGTGTTCCATTTCTGTTTTTGTTTCCCATTTTGGTTTTGTGTTCCATTTCTGTATTTTGTTTTTGTGTTCCATTTCTGTTTTTGTTTTTCCATTTTGTTTTTGTGTTCCATTTCTGGTTTTTGTTTTCCATTTTGTTTTTGATTTCCATTTCTGTGTTTTGTTTTCCATTTGGTATTGTGATCCATTACAGTCCTGTTTTTCGTCTCAGTTCTGTTTGTCTGTTTCTGTTTTCTGTTCCATTCCTGTTTTTGTGTTCCATTTCTGTTTCCTGTTACTTTTCTATTTTTCATGTTACATTTCTGTTTTGTTGTTTTATGTTTCGTTTAAATTATTTTTGTTTCGTTTCGTTTTTTTTTTGTATTTTTTTTTTTAATTTTATACAGTTTTTTACAGAAACAGCAGAACAAAATTTATAGAAGATTACACATTTTTTATGACACTAGTATATACAGTTTTTTGATCCTACTTACCGGAATAATTTTGAGTTTTCGATTTTCCTCCCCTCTACCTCCCCCCCTCATTCACGAATTTCACCTTTAGTTTTACACGATAAGCTTATAATTCCAGTTTGTCAACGATCAAACAAAAATTGCAACCACTAGAGCATTAACAGAAAACTACATACCGTGTGTGTGTGTGTGTGTGTGTGTGTGTGTGAATATATATCTGTATTTCTATGTGTATATAAAGAGAGGGACAGAGAGTGAGAAAGAGACAGAGAGAAACTTTTGAACGGACCTCATTTACGTCATCTCCTGGGTAGGATCGATGGGCATTTGAAGAAATTTCGTCGAAAAAATGACGTCCTAAGAATTACCTCAATAGCTGATTTCCCTAAAGGAAAATGGAATAATGAAGAAATGTATTTAGCAGAAATTATTATTTTTATTAATGCCCTTCGATCCGAGTATCCCTTTAACTTCAATTTACATATTAATTTTAGCAAAAACCTTTAAATGTTGTTTTGTAAGTAATTATTCTTTCACTGCCCTGTTTAAAACATTGTAAACAATATTGTATATTTGTAGGCATCGTAACAATCATTAAAACTCGGGGTTTTTCTCCTCGTTTTTTTAAGTAACATGCAATTTGTGATAAAAATTACCATTAAGAATTCATAAGTATCAAAATTCTCAAACCTATTATTAAAGGCAACATGTACAAGTTTCCCCATTACACTTATTAGGCCGAAAGAATTTAATTATTCTGTAGTTATAATTCAGTTAGACCTTCACTTCTTAAACAGCTCATTTAAAATGCTAATAAGAAAAGTTGAGTGTAGAAAAAGGAGAAAAGCCGGAGAAGAGAGAAAAGTCTTAAAAGTTTTAATATTTGTTACACGGTTCTCCAATAAACCATTTCTTTCTCACCTTGTATCCTCTAATGATTAATGGTAACACCATATGGGAAGCATAGATCCTTGATAAGCCATTATTATTCGATTATTTCTAGAAAGCGTGTCATTTTCAGGAGAAAAAGTATTTCAATGCTCTGTTCGAATGTATTAAATCTATTAAAAAATATTCTTTCTTTAAAAATACATAAAGAACTTCTGAAGGTTTTTATAAATAAAAAAAGGGTGAAATATTTGCCATAAAAGTCGAGAAAAAACAGGTAAATTGTCTCTTTATGGTGGATACAAGTTTATCGTCGTTTATTTAGCGCGTCATTCATATTTATATTTTTTTTTGTTTGGTCTGTGCCCCTCATTAATGGCGATTGGCCAGATCTCTATTAAGTGGTAGTTAGAATAATATATTTTTCTGTAATCGTTGAATAATGGTAACATTACTAAACTGAAATGAGTGAAGAAAGTGAAACATTTTGCAATAGAGTGAAGAAAGTGAATTGCCTTCTTAATTAGTAATAAGTATAAATTGAAAAATAATTTGAAGTTGGAAATTAAATGCTTTTAAATGTTTCTTAACATTGTAAGAATTTATTTTAACAAAATAAATTGAAATGTGAATGAATTATTGGTGGAAATATTCAATATATTTTAAAATTTAAATATAATAATAATTACCTTCCTTGTTTATAACCTGCACTTGTTTATAACTGCACTACTTCACAATTATGTTGTTTTATAACTATGCTTATAACCTTTCACAACCATGCTTATAACCTACCAACACCCTAATTTTGTTCATATTCTGGTTAGATCTGATCATGTATTACACGATTACAGAAAAAATTTAATATGACACTCGTCATATTACACAGTAGAATTTACAACTCTCGTGAAATTACCACACTCGCTTCGCTCGTGTGGGTAAACGTTTCACTCGAGTTGTAAAATGATCTACTTTCGTCATTTGTATAATAAATAACTATTATTTCTTCATGTACACGTTGGTTATACTCTATATATAGAGTATGGAATATATTATTTAAAAATCTGAGTGTTTCTGATATCCGTGCTTTGTCTAAATGAATAAAATAAAAGTTAAATCTTTTTAAGTATGCTGTAGACCTATTCTATTTTATGCTATATGTAAATGCAAATGTTTATATGTTATAGATATGTTAGTATTTGTAGAATATATATGCTGCTGTCTGTTAAAAGTTCTGTCTTATCGTAGGGTGTGTGAAGGTTTTTTCGTTAGATGCAGTCTGTCAGTATGTGTTTTATCTTTAGGTGTTTGTTGCAGGATTTGCATTTTATAAATTAAAAATAGATGTAAAATAAGGATCAATAAGAAGGCCAAGTCCTCTACTGTTTTTTTTTTTTTTTATAAAAACTGTAGAGGACTTGGCCTTTTTATTGATCCTTATCAATTGGCTCCTCTACCATCCAGCAAATTCCAGAGAGATGTAAAATATTTGAAATGTTATTAAGATTGTTTAAAAATTAATTTATTATATCAATTTTTAAAATCAATAGATATTTTTTAAATTTATTCATTGGATTTGAGCTTATTTTATCATGAATTTATTCTATGCGGTTTCTATTTAATAATATGTAAAGAAATTGGCATAATATTAGTACATTTGTCATAGAAAACAAAAAATATTTCACGTATCCTATTATTTTTTTTTTTTTGCATTTAATGGAAGTAAATTCATTTTGATTTCATCTCAATGATGAAGCTTGCGAAGTCCAATTCTAAATTGGAGAGAATTATGTTCTAATCTCAGGAACTATGTTAGATTTAGATCATACATTGATGAGCTATCCTGTTCAAAATGCTCTCAAAATGTTCAAGCATATATTGATATCAAGTCAGTTAGGGTAGCTTGATTTTAAGAACTGTAAAATATTATCGTTTCTTCATTCATATATGTTCTCCACACATAGCATTATGACACAGTTTTGGTAACACGGATATCTTACCTCCAGAAAATTCTATTTTTAAAAGGTATATCAGTTGGTTAGTGGCATCTTTAGGTGATGGGTCCTAATACGCATTCCATCGCCGAGAGAGAGAGAGAGAGAGAAAGAGAGAGAGAGAGAGAGAGAGAGAGTGAGAGAAATATCCCATTTATTTATTTTTTTCATACATTGCTGTATTTGCGGTTCGTGTGTTTCATTAAAAAAAAAAGGCTATGAGCATAGTTGGTGAATAATTAATAATTGAATGGTTTAAAATGGAACTTTTTCTTATGATTGTCGTAATGTCCTTCTAAAAGGGTTAGCTCGAGTTGACGAAAGATCTAAACTCCCACATTCAGTGTCATATCAAATATATTATCATCACATCTCTGTTTGTATACACAAGTTAATTAATAACGTGTTCTTTGCGTCATAAGTTTCAGTCCTAACATGAACGGAGAAATCATAATTCTTAATTACGAATTTTTCATCTCTGCCAACTCCTCTAACCATAATTTCTACAAATTACAAATGAAAAAGGATAAATTTTAAATTTCAAAGATATTTGCTTAAAAGTTATATTTTTACATTAAGCACGGCCACACACACAAACTTTCATTGAAAAATATTGATTTAAATTAATATCGAAATATAATCGGACAATGAAGGCAGTAGAGTTAACTCATGCAAGGAAATTATTTTATTTTCTAAAAAGGGGTGATTAAAATCTCAAATTTAAATTTTAACTTCCGTTGACGAATAGGTATACATAATGTTAGATTATAAATTTTAAAAGCTAATGTTCTAAAACGTACTTGAAAATTGTATGTCATTTACACAAATTAAAAAGTTTGCTATTTGGTTTTTGAATTAAGCAGTACAAATAATTGGACTCGTTGCCAAATCACCGAAATAATTACGTTGATAAGAATGATTATGAAGAAAATAATTCTATCTAATGTCTATCCAATATTCTCAGAATTAGGGTTGTTCAATGTTATCCCTCAAAAAGGAGATACATGTTTGGAATAAATGAATGACAGAATAATAAAAATGCTTTAAAAAGTCCCCCAATTTTGCGGTAAAGCCAAAAGGCATAAAACCAATGGTCTATCTAAATAATTATATATTTAAAATTAATGATGGAATATAATAAATATATCACACACACTTATATAGTTTCATATTTTCATTAATTAATTATAGTTGAAGAACATGCAGGAAGATATTTGTAGGGTATTGAGCTACTGAAGTTACAGATTATGTTATCTTATTTAAATAATTGGTGTAAATGATCAGATTAAATCATTAATAATTCTAGATTCTTTAGGTTGCGTATGTTCAAATTTTTTAATAAGACTGATTCGAGAGATTTAAAATGATTCTTGCGCCTGGTTTAATGGGAAAATAACTCATAATGGGAGCTTAAGTGGCATTAACCCAAGCGTTAGACTTAATCAGATAACAGAGAATATTAATCAATAAAGCATCAAGTAAGAGAATGTCTCAAATACATTACGGGATAATTATTAAATTCTAGCGCTATATGCGTTGTACAATTATACAGCTCACCTATGAGATTATTTGTTTTAATTGATCATTCACAAGATAATTTATTAAAGGAGTCTGTCTTTAAAGATTAGAATTCATTGAATCGCATAAAAAGAAATAAATTATAAATTACTCCAAAAACAGTTTTATAGTAAAATTTGTATTTGATAATTTTTTAACTGACTGCTCAAAGTATAAATATGTTCTAATGCGTAACTTGTGCATCTCTTGGATACTTTCACTCTCAGGGTTTCCTCATGTTCATTTTACTCACAGTGTCCCATATTTATTTAATAATGAATTCATTTAATAAAATCCTTTGCCCCACCTTGATTAGAAAGAAGAGGAATGTAGATAACCAATACCAATTCTCCAAAACACGGCGCCCCTATCAACAAGTACCAAGAGTTTAAACTGGAATCTATAAAAGTTACCATTCTCTAGTTTTAAAATTATCCTTCCATTCATCTGACTCGCAATATTTTATTACAAACAATTTTTTTGATAAACGTCATGTACTAAAAAAAAATATTTATATTTGTCTGATGCCTGTAATAAAATAATAATTTAATTTTCATTAATAAAATGCAATGAAAATGTGTTATCCCACTCAAGAAATCATTTGATGAGACTCACAAGCAGCCCAAAGTGATATTTATATTGTTAGAGTTTAATTGTGTTTATAACTATTCGTAATCTCCAAAAAATGAATAATTACGGCTGTAGTAAATTACGCTTCTAAGACTACTTAACTAAATGCTTTATTGGTGATAATGACCTATTTGTGTTATTATTGAATTTTATTCTTAATATACACAATATTTCAAACACATTCTTCCGTGTTTTATCATATCTCTGAAGATGCTGGCTTGAATATAGAATAATATACTTAGTTTCTGAAGGTAAACGAAATTTTCCAGTTCAAAATTTTACTCATTTTCTATACACATTTTAACCAAACAATATTCATTATAATCCATAAAAATATACAAAATCAAGAAACTATTAGCATATTCAAACTCATGAATATTACTAATTCCAACAAAATATTACAACTTTGAAAGTAAATTAAAAAACTTTATATCTGAAGGATATTTTATTAAGAAGGTAAATGATGTTATAAATATTTAAGTTTTATTCCTCAAATACAATAATCAAAGAACGTTTTTGTTTTTTCCAAAAAATGGCACACATTTTGCAGTTTATGATTAATAATAAATGACGTTGGCTAATTTAAAATGCCCGCTGTAAATTTAATGTTTGGTTAAATAATAAAACCATCAATCAAAATAATACTGTAAATTCTATTCCTTAGGATTTCAAAGTATTTCCCGCCAATTAGTTATTCAAGAATGAACTCGTGAAATTAATAGTTGTTTAATTTAATAAATGCTCCTGTCTCTACTAAAGTCGTTAATGGACATATTCAGTTATAGAGCTGAAGAATAAAGCCTGCCACCCAAGTTAATTATTTTATTTATCGTTCGATTTTTTTCAGTACATCCGTACCATTCTCGAGTCCTGAGAACAAAAATGGATGCTGCTTCTACAGGTCTTGGAAAGGAACCAAAGTCCTAAAATAGGTACGGAAAATTAATAATAGAAAGAGGCCTCATAGAATAAAAAAAAAATTAAAAAGTTAACTGTCGGATGACTTTATTCTTATCATTATTACGTCAGGCATCCTACACGAATTCAATTTTTTTTTAGCATATAACAGAACTAGTTACTGATCACTTCATCCATTTGCCAAATGACAGGTAGATAAGTGGATATGCGACCTAGACCGGTGGAAACAGTCATGAATATTAATGTAAATGACACATAGGGTCATGTTCAGGTAAAACATCGCCAAGATCAACACATGTGTGAACATATTCGAATATGCGATTTTGACGGAGCTAGATAAAAAAGTTTTCTCACCAAGCGACGGATGTGAAAAAAGCCTTAATTCCAAAGCCTTAATTTGATCCTCCTATCAAAGATTGCCTGATATCCTCCAGAAATTAACAGTAACCGCTAAAAATCATCATTTACAGATTTTGACGCGTTGGGAGTCAAAAGGCGGGAATGTGGATATATGATATACCTTTGGAGATATCGAAAATTCCTTAGCTTACCTCAATACTGGTGTTTGGACGGAGGATGGCAGTAGACTAACTGTAGACGTACGTAGCTAGGTATTGTTCTAGGCAGTGGGGCCAACTGTTCATCAACAGCTGCTATAGACAATAGACCCCCTGTCTAGGACTAGCCGGCATGCATCGCTATATGCCTCCATGCTTTTTATACAGGCAGCATTGTCCTAGGTCGTGGAAGGGATACTGCCACTTCGTCCTTCCACAACAATGACGGTCGTCCCTTTACTACTTCCACAAACAACAGCAGTCATTATGAGAGACCACCGCCGCTGAGGAAGGCTTCTTTAATTAATTAGGAACGCCGCTGGGCATGTTAAACAATCTTGAAGCATTCAGAAATCAATTTCTGACAGGCCCTCCGAATAAGAACCCAGAAGAGTAATCACGGAGACGTCTCATTCTCGACGTCTGTACCGTTTGGGGAAAATGGAGAAGGGCTGGTGCTAGGGGAATGGACAAGATAAAGGAAGGAGAGGAGCAGAGGCAGACAGCTAGCAAGATGGAGTAATGACTTAACGGACATATCTGGAACACTTCCTCAAGGAAGCAAGATACAGAACCGCGCCCTCTAGCAAAGGTGGGCACAGGAAGTGTAGGCTAAAGACCCAGCAGAAAAGACCTATGCCGAACTACCGCTGACTTAAGACAAGTACGAAGAACCCGAATTTAATTAAATACATTTCATAATAAAATTGTATATTATTAATTGTTCTCGTGTACCTTCGAATGCATAACTAAACTTTCGTTTCATGGAGAACAAAAATCCTCTTTCATGAAATTATGATGAAACGTTTCAGGTATTTCTCTATCTATAATTCTCTGATATTATAGAACGGCTTTCTTAGGTTTCTAAACCTCCAGTAGCTGCTGCAAAACATATTAGAAACATAAAAACTGAAAAATGGAAATAACAATGAAATATACGAAAGTGCAAGAATTAGGAATCTCAATCATGTTTCTTAAATAGTAAAAGAAACAGCGACAAGGAGTAAATAGTCAATCACTCATTTCTCATTGAAACGCAAGAAATGGATCATCGTGAATCGATGTTGTTCTCCTCGCATCGACATGAGACTAGCCAACAATAACTACATCAGGAAGATGTGCTTAATATTAAAGAGAGGTCTTCACTCGAGGCTAAACTGTTTACATAATCAATTCATCCTTCTCTATAAGCAGTTGTTGAATCACTCGTACTTAGACCGTAAAACATAATTCCGAAGTTAAACGAAGAATTCCGAACTAAAAGATATTATGCCTATTTGTTTTATTTCTCAGAAGGAAAGATTTTGATTGATATCAATAATGATTCTGTAAAAAGTCTATATTAATAAGCCTTTTGCTGTCATTTGAAACATCGTATGCGTTCCTTTTACAGCACTCATGATTAGCTAACATGTGTGTCATATTTTATAACTCCAGCTTAAAATAGTTTTTAGCAGATTTCCTTTGGGGGAACTTTGATAAAAAAGACCGACATGTTGCTAACATTGTTGGAGTGTATTTTTTCACTAACATACGTGACTGAAAATCACACACTAAAACTACTCGAAGAAGAATATTCTCTCTGAGGGCAAGACCACCAGAAGTTGGATACTCAAAAATTTGAAAGTTGTGCATTTGTAGAGTGTGTCCTAAGGTCCACTGCGCACGGCCCGGCCATAACAATAAAATACTACGGTTGAGAAATCAAACAGAGGAGCCCTGGGCCGAAAGTCGTTTCAGAAAGCAAGGATCCAAGGAAGTAGAAACAACAAAGAGGCGGAATGAGAAAGAGAGACAGAGTGTGAGACGAGAGAGAGAGAGAGTGAGTGAGTGAGAGTGGAGAGAGGGAGAGAGAGAAAGCGGTGGACACAAAGGCCGCTTCGGATCACCAGCGACAGATCATTATGGTAATCAACCTCTGAATTTTAATAGAATTCTCTCTCCGGGGCAAACTCCCAATAAAGGAAGCTCTACTTGTATTTACCTCTTACACAATTATTTTTACTTCTTTATTCTTCGCTTTTTTATTGGCTTCTCTTCTTTTTTCAAAGCCACCTTTTCGGCGAGGGGCCGCCATTGTCTCACTGGCAACTAAAGTGGCTACCAATGGGCTAATTATGGTCATCGAAGAGGTCATTCAACAATCTATATCCACGAAATCTTAATAAACATCAAGAAGCTCAAGGACAGCAGAAGTATTTTTAAAACATTTCAGAATGGGTCGGAAAAGCCAACATTATGAAAAAAGTCCGTCACGCAGGGCCTCCGTAAACTAAGCAGATTTCCCTCGTGACGTTTAGTAATAGATAAATCTACATACTGCTAACACAACACCTCCGTGAATAAATACAAAAGGAAATAAGAAACGTTTCAGTCAATTTCAATTTCCTGCCGACAGGAAGCGTTTGAAATGTAAACAAACAGATCTGCCAGCCTCACACCGGAAAGAAAAACAATTACTGAAATATATCAGAATAAAACATATTAATTTTATTTATAACTATTTACTATATCTAGTACTGTAATTAATAATTAGCCAGGATAAATATTATCTCAATCAATAAAATTTTAGTAATCCAAGACATTAAGACGAGGGGGGGGGGGGGTCACCAGGACATAATTGCTAATAAAGGTCACTTGAATACAATATTTGAAATTTAAGCTTTAAATAATGTGGTTTATTATATAATAGAGTATTGTTTATGTAACAAGAGTAGAAGTGGAGGTTTGCTGAAGTCTGAAAACTGAAAAATGCAAATATCTCGCTTAATATTCACGACAGAAGATATCTAACAATAATTATAGTACATTTTATTTGCAATAAGATTGGTTTTATACAATTTTTCGATCCGACGTATAGTAACGGAGATATTTCGAATGTTCGAAAATCCTCCCCTCTAAATGCCCCCCCCCCTCCCCGTAGTCCGATATCAGCCGCTAACGAACTTGATCTTCCTTTTTACGTAAAACGACTAAATATCGAGTTTCGTAACGCTTAAACACGGTAATAGACACACACACATATATATATATATATATATATATATATATATACAGTTTTGAACGGACCTCATTTTCGTCATCTCTTAGGTAGGATCGATGGACATTTGAAGAAAAATTTTGAAAATCGCGTCATGAGTACTACCTCAAAGGCTGAAATCTGCTAACATGGGATGCCCGCAACCAGATTTTAATTGTATTCTTTTATTTTCTTATTTTTTTTTTATTTATTTATTTTTTTTTTATTTTTTTTTTTTTTTTTATGTTTGATTTTGAGTACTCAGACAAATATGTTGTAAAAACATCAAGAAGACTCCTTTGTCAACACATTTGATTACCCTTTTCTAGCCATAAAATATATTCAATTAAATTTCCGGAATCAAGTTTTTTTTTTAAAAAAAATACGCATGTGAAATTTAGAAGCATATTATGAATTATATTATCAAGTTTTACTTACAGAACGGTGATTATTCATTTTCAGGGGAAGCAGGGAGGTAAAGGAACAAATTAACGGTAAGAACCTTCCTGATAGCAAACAGTCTGAGTTCTAAACAATCAGGTTAGCCAGCTTTTACCGGAAATAAAAGCAATTACGGAAATATATTTGAATATAAGTTATAAATTTTATTCATATAACTATTTATTATATCTAGTACTGTAATTAATAATAGACCAGAATAATTTTAATCACAACCATTCCAAATTTAGGAATCCGGGAAGAAAATAGAAAGGGGGTGGAGCAAAATACGATTCAGACGGTTATGATTTTCACATGATTAAGGAACAAGCAGGTTAGCCAGCGAAGGTTTACAATAGATAAATATACATACAGGTAACACTTCCGTGAATATTAGTGAATAATTAGAAACGGCAATGAGAAATCTTTCAGTGAATTACAATATAAGTTAATAGTCCCTACAACGTAATACGGCTGGATTGTAAACAAACAGGTTAGCCAACCTTGTAGTGCAGTATCGATAGATAGACCGGAAAAACAAACAATTAAAGAAATATATCTGAATATAAAATATTAATTTTATTGGAAAATATTTATTATAGTTAGTGGAGTAATTTGAAATGAATCAAAATAATTTCTATCTCAATCACTCAGATTTTTGTAGCCCAAGAAAAAGGGGGGGGGGGGTTCAACAGAAAGTATTTGTTTGTACCTCGTAAAATAAAGCTTTGTTGAAAACAATATTTTGTATTTAAACTAATAATTAGGTGATTCATTAGATATCAGCTTATTATTAATATGTCCCTAGTAGGAGTAGGGGTTTACTGAAAGCGGAACTCATTACAAAAAGTACAAATATCTCGGTTAATACTCATTATACGGAAAATATGTATAGAACAATATTTATAGTAAATGTAATTTGCAATAAGATTGATTTTATACAATTTTTCGATCCGATGTATAGTAACGGAGATATTTCGAACCCACTGGTCCGATTTCAGCCGTTAACGAACTTGATCTTACTTTTTACATAAAACGACTAAATTGCGACCGCTAGAGCGGTAACAGGCACACACATATATATATATATATATATATATATATATATATATATATATATATATATACACAGTTTTGAGCGGACCTCATTTTCGTCATCTACTAAGTAGGATCGATGGACATTTGAAGAAAAATGTCAAAAAATCCGTCATGAGCACAACCTCAATAGCTGATTTCCCTGAAGGGAAATCTGCTAAAAACTAAAAGAAACGATAGAGAGAAATGGAGAGTAGATAAAAATAGAAAAAATAAAAAAACACGTTTCACACACAAAGGATACTACTAAATGACGTCGACTGGACTGGCTGGGAGATGGAGAAGGCTAAGTGTTGCTCCAATAATTTGACTTAATATTCTCAAAAGTATCGAAAGGTGGGAAAAAAAGTCTTTTTGATTTTTTACAACTCATTTGATAGAGTTACACAGAAAATAATACAACTAAGAAAACAGTATTCGCTTCTCTATGAAACACCCTTCTTAATTACTTACGTAGCACTACAATCCTAGCTGGACCTCGGCCTCTGTCACCACCATGTTTGACAATTCCTGGCCGTTTCCAGCCAGGCATCTCAAATTAAGGATGCACATGCTCCGCAAGACTATTCCAAAACAAAAAACAAGTCCGTCACGAAGGGGCTCCGTAAACTAAGCAGATTTCCTAAGGGAAAGTTTACAACAGATAAATCTACATACAGATAACACCAGCGTGAATTTAAGCAAATAAATACAAATGGTAAGAAGAAATCTTTCATTCAATTTACAAGTGAATGATTTCTACAACGGAAAGCGTCTGAATTTAAAAAAAAAAAACAGAGCAGGCAACATCTCAGCGCTAAATAGATTGATTCTAGACCGGAAAGAAGAACAATTGCTGAAATATATCTGAATATAACATTAATTTTGTTGAATACTATTTACTATATCTAGTACTGTAAATTATAATGAATCAGAATAAGTTTTATCTCAATCAATCAAATTTTAGTAGTCGTTGAACTTAAGAAGGGAGGGAGAGTCACCAAAACATATTTACATGTATCTCGTATAATAAATGTCTCTTGAAAACCGTATTTAAGCTTCGAATCATCTAATTTATTATATAACAGAACATTGTAGTAGAAATGGGGGTTTGCTGAAGGCTGAAAACTGCAAATATCTTGGTTAATATTCAAAATAGAGAATAAATGTACCTAACACTATTTATAGACCATTTAATGGGCAATAAGATTGGTTCTATACAATTGTTCGATCCGATGTATAGAAACGGATATATTTCGATTTTCGAAAATCCTCCCCTCTAAACCCCCCTGCCACTGATCCGATCTCAGCCATTAACGAACATGATCTTTCTTTTTACATAAAACTATTAGCAGATTTCCCTTAAGGGAAATCAGCTATTGAGGTCGTACTCATGACGCGATTTTCGAAAATTTTCTTCAAATGTCCATCGATCCTACCCAGGAGATGACGAAAATGAGGTCTGTTCAAAATTATATATATATTTGTCCCTCTGTTAACGCTGTAGCGGTCACAATATTTGTTTGATCGTGACCAAACTCGACATTTAAACGTTTTATGCAAAAAGACAGATCAAGTTCATTAATGGCTGAAATCGGACCAGTGGGAGGGGGGGTTTAGAGGAGGGATTTTCGAAAATTCCAAATATCTCCGTTACCATACGTCAAATCACAAAAGTGTATAGAATCAATCTTATTGTAAATTAAATTTACTATAACTATTGTTCTATACATTTATTTTCTATCTTGAATACTAACCGAGATATTAGCATTTTTGTTGATTGTGGGCCGATAACGGATGACTGAATTTCCCGCCAAAAGCTAGTTCGGCCATTTGCCGTAACTTCTTGGCTCTCGTATGGAGATTCCTGTATTGTATAACTTCATGTGGGAAATCTGCTTAGTTTACGCAGCCCCTGCGTGACGGACTTTTTGTCTTTGTTCAGATTTTACGAATGCACTATTGTTTTGTTCATTATCTCTTGATTCTAATTTATTCCAGTTCAAATTTATGCTATCTCAACATTTTCTTTATATGATAACGAGAATTAATTGTTTTTTTTTTTTTTTTTATGGAAATCCTAAATATGCCTCCATTGTTCCTAGTACATTAAATTGGGAATTTTATTTTTTAACGTCCATTTTACGATTCTACTGCTAATTTGGACGGGCTATATGCAGGTCTACACAATAATTATACTTTGTCGTCATCTACTAGGTAGGATCGATGGACATTTGAAGAATATATTCGAAAATCGCGTCATGAGTACAACCTCAATAGCTGATTTCCATTAAGTGAAATCTGCTAAAACACATAAAAAATTTTCGTTAATGCAGACAGGCATAGCAGATCAATCAGCAATCAGGTTTTTTTTAGTTTTTTTCCAAGTGACTTATTCATACACCTTTAAGTATTAGGACAATGTTAAAATTAGAATGAAGAGCGACGAAGCAGAGAAACAGCTGATAAAAACCAACACTTGTTGCTTTGGGTACTAGAAGAGCTCGTAAAGCGGGGCTTACCAAGTCCAGCCGTAAAACACCACAAACCAACATTAAACATGCAGACTCGACTTCGACTAATGCTTTCATTAACTAGACAACTTGTCTAATGGTATACTACCATGGCTACCGTAATTTTGGCTAAACACCTACCCATAACAATTTATTATATTTTAATGGGGCGATGGAGTAATTGAAAACGTTTAGAAAGCTATAAACTAAGCAAAGCCTGTTATTTAACAGAAATTACCGTAATGATTACGTATTTCTAAGTATTATAGCTTATTCTTCGTAAAATAGCAATGTCAATGTAGAGGTTAACTATATTCACATTATCAAAAAAAAAAAAAAAAAAAATTAATATTTAATTAAATTGACTCTAATGCAGTATATGCCACCAACTTAGGTATATAAAATGAAAGTTGATGTTTGTAAAATGTTAAGGTATTTTCATTTACATTAAAGTCTCTCACGCAGGTGCTGCGAAAACTAAGCAGATTTACCGCGTGAACTTTTGCTATATAGTAATTTCACGAGAGCCAAACAGTTACGGGAACGGCAGAACTAGCTTTTGCCGGATACCCACGACCAGGACCGAAGTTAGCCGATCTCATATCGTCCGTTAGAGCACACACTTAATATAAATGCAAATATCTCGGCTAGTAGTCAAGAAAGAAAATAAATGTATATAACATATATTAATAGTAAATTGAATGTGCTATAAGATTGGTTCTATACAATGTTTCGATCCGACGTATAGTAAAAGTAATTTTCGAAACCCCCCCCCTCTAACGAAAGGGAAATCGGCTATTGTGTTTGTACTCATGACGAGATTTCTTCAAATGTTCATCGATCCTATCTAGTAGAAATGAGGTCCGTTCAAGAATGTATATATATACTAGATAACCCGGCAAACGTTGTTTTGCCTTATAAATTATTTCTAGTTTCTAGATAAATTTTAGTGTAGACAAAAAGTAACTTACTTATTATAAGTGTGTAAGTATGTGGTATATGCGTGAAATAGGCATGGAGCGTTATGAACGATAAGGGAATATAAAAATAACAAACGCCAAACAATATTATTTTTAAGTTATTATAGTTTATTTCTTAAAATTACATATCACATATTAATTACGACAGTAACACTAACAAACAACATCAATCTTTTAATGCTATAGCGTGACACAATATTTTTTGTTAGCCCATCTTTAGCGAGAAAAACAAACTGGATGGTTTACCCACTCGAGAGCATGCTACGTACAAATTGCACGTGTGAAAAACATGGTGTACTCAAATCTAAGCCACAAATAGACATCGTTTGGCCTTGGGATTTGTTCATTGTCATTGCAAATGCCAATCTAATCGGAAACTGAATTCCTTTGAATTGAATTGACGCATCTGGTATAATTGATCATTTATCAAGCGGGATGATAATGATTAAATTACTAAAATGGCTATAAAAAAATAGGGGTTGGTGAGAAAAAAGTAACAATTTAGGGTTGTATTTATTTTTTAATGGCACATTATAAAAAAATAAAAACAAAAAATTTCGTCCAAAAATTATAAAATAAAATTTAAGGTTGAACAACCCTTATCAATTAGGGGTATGAAAAGTAGATAGTAGCAGATTCTCAGCCCTACTGAATACGCATATAAAATTTGGTAAAAATCGGTAAAGCCGTTTCGGAGGAGTACGGTAACTAACATTGTGACATAGAAATGTTATATATTAGATATATATATATATATATATATATATATATATATATATCTTTTACCGATCTAGCGGTAGCAATTTTTGTTTAAGCGTTACGAAACTCGATATATAAGTGTTTTATGTAAAAAGAAAGATCAAGTTCGTTAATGGCTGAAATCGGACTGGAGGGAGGGAGGGGATAGTTTCGAAAATTCTTATTGCAAATGTAATATTCTATAAATGTTGTTATGTGCATGTTTTCTTTATTTTTCATATTAACCGAGATATTGGGGTTTTTTTTAGTTTTCGACAATCTGTAAACCCACACTCCTACTCATGCCATATCAACAATAAGCTGTTATATTATGAAGCACTTTATTTGAAGACTAAATAACAAATTTTGTTCTCATTGAACTTTTATCTCATGAGATAAATACAAATACGTGGCGCAAGTGGGAAATCTGCTAAGTTAACGCAGACCCTGCGTGACCGACTTTTTAAAGATTTAACATATCAAACAAACGAAATAGAAATCATCTAACCATTTTCCAAGATATCACCTTTAAAAGGTATGATCTTATCTCTCTTATATGAGTATACTTTAAATCTATACATTCATCAAAACTAATTTACATAATATTTTCTAACGAGACTAAAGAGTAAAGCATATTCTACAAAATACGATATTAGGGGCTTTTTCAACGGGAAAAGCTTACCTTTAAATAGTATTTATTTTCCAAAAGATTCTTCCCCTGCAAATAAAGATTTTTCTATTAAAATATAACAATACCTCGATCTCTCAATGTTACATTACTTCCGAATTCCTCAAATATCTGGAAGAAGGACAAGAAAATCATTATGATGACCAAAACAAACGTATTTCAAATACTCTTTTAAATATAAAATACCTTAATTATTATTCATAGGATAAAGTGCCCTAAAATTCCCATGGTTAGAGCTTTCGTGGCCTCCCAGGTTTAAGGTATATTGTATTGTATATTGTGCAAATCAAAACTATAGAAAAACAGGCATATCTCAAAAAGTCCGTCACGCAGGGGCTACGTTAATTAAGCACATTTCCCACGTGCGTAACATATTTGGATTTATCTCAAACATAAAAGTTCAATGAGAACAATATATGGTATTTTTGCTTCAAATAAAGTGCTTTATAATATTACAGTTTTTTGTTAATATGACACGAGTAGGAGTGGGGTTTTTACAGAAGGTCGAAAACTAAAATATGGCAATATTAAATTTAGAAAAAAAAGAGTGTTTTACAACATTTATAGAACATTACATTTGCATTAAGACTGATTTTGTAGAATTTTTCGATGCGACGCATATTCCAGGATATATTTGTAATTTTTGAAATTATCCCCTCTAAACCCCACCACCCTCCAATAGTCCGATTTTAGCCGTTAGCGAACATAAACTCTATTTTTACATAAACCGTGTAAATAACGAGTTGGGAACTATCAGACAAAAATTGCGGCCGCTAGAGAGTTAAGATCGATGGACATTTGAGTAAATTTCCGATAATCACTTCATGAGTTCGACCTAAATAGCAGATTTCCCTTGAGGGAAATCTGCTAAAACACTAATTTACTACTTTAGAAAAATTACCTTTAATGACTGTTTTACGCTTATTTTTTTGTAATTGTTCAGATCTTACGAATGCACTATTGGTTAATTACAAAACGTTTTTA
Source organism: Riptortus pedestris (assembly GCA_019009955.1). Lineage (NCBI taxonomy): Eukaryota > Metazoa > Arthropoda > Insecta > Hemiptera > Alydidae > Riptortus > Riptortus pedestris. The sequence continues at coordinate 104,822,623 of CM032231.1, read as the reverse complement.
TGGCTTCTCACAATTTTATTTCTTATAAACACTGAGCGCTTTCGGGCACTAAATCCTCCTCCTCAGAGCGTCAGAGAGTAGGGCGATCCTATAGACTTGCTACCAGGCTAAACCCTGCCGATGCACCCTGTAGTTTAGCCTGGTAGCAAGTCTATAGGATCGCCCTACGCTCTGACGCTCTGAGGATGGGGATTTAGTCCCCGAAAGCGCTCAGCGTTTATAAGAAATAAAATTGTGAGAAGCCATAAAAAAGTTTTGTGATTAACCATTCATCACCCTCACCACCAGCTAAAAATAAATATGAATGCACTATTGTTTTCTTCATTATCTCTTGATTCTAATTTATTTGAGTACATCTCTCAAATTTGTACTATCTCAACTTCGTTTTTTGTTTTTTTTTTAATTTGGAAATCCTAAATATGCCAGCATTCTTCCGTACATTAAATTGGAAATTTTATTTTAACGTCCACTTTATGCTACTACAACTAATTTGGACGGGTTATATGCGGGTTAAAACGCTTATCTAGGTAGCGAGGAGCTAAGGATTTTATTTAATTAGGAAGTCACGAAATAAATTAATATTTTCTAGGCTGGAATCGTATTCGCCAAGTGAAATTAATGCCAAAGCTTTAAACTACATGGCTAACCTGAGTCCCCTCGCCGATGCCTGGCCAAGGGAATTTATTAGTGACGGAATTAAATAAAATCCTTGGTCCCACCCTGGCTAGAAAAGAGCGAAAACCTGTAGAAAATTCGTCAAAATTAGCTTTATGTGCAAATAATGGACGTTATTAAACAATTTCTATTAAGTTGGAAGCCTAATTAATATAAGTCTATTCTTTTTGTATTGCAATAATCAAATTCTTATCTGCCAGATATGGCGCTTTCTCACAAACCTAAATGAGTTTCTCCTTCCAAAACACTCATACATTATGCCCGTATTTCCACAGGGAAAAACAGCCCACCCATCACATAGGTTAATACTAACGTGCAAACAGTTCTTCCGCACAGACACTCTACACCCTCCCATTCTAATGCTAATCTAGGTTTAGAACAGAGGGTAGGTGTGCCCCGTGCCAATGGTGGTACTTCCGCATCCAGCACTGTCAGATTTTAATTACAAGCAGATGAAACATTGGGACAAAAAACTGATTAGGCCCCGTGGCTGGCTCGTGGGCCACCTGGACCTTTGTCTTCCAGTCAGGGTTAATCTGGGGGCGCAGATGCAAGATCAGGATCAAGACAATGCCCATATCAACTACTGTGTATGTCACTTCCCAAAGTACCTTTATAAAAAGAGGTGTGCCTCCAAAGTTTTGGGCTGATGTTTTATGCATTTACTTTTCCGTGTTTTCCCTAATCTTTAGCGCACTGCCCTTAACCGAAATCGTCTGTTGCGTTTACGTTTACAGTACAACATCATGATTTTTATATTTTTTAAATTTTCTTTAAGTATTTGTCTGTTAATGATGTAGCTTCCTCTTAGCCTGAACTCTCGCATACAGTATGTAACATGAGTTGTAGTCTGCATACTGGCTATTACCTATCATTAATCAGCCCATGTAGGCTGCAGTCTATTGAGGGATGGCTATTTAAAAACTCTGCCCCCTGTAGAGTTTTCCTTATGCTAGATGTTGCGATGCAGAAGGCAAGGATAAACCACTGTATGTTCTAAAACTTCTTATTCCTGACTTCGTTCCAGTGAAAATTAGGCTTACCTAGGTCACGAGATCAATTGCCAGGTATGGCCTGTAGATTCAACCATGATCTAATAAAGCTCGATATTTAAATGCCACATATAAAACTAAAGATTACTAATGCAATATGAAGCTCGTTATCTTTATATTACCAGTTTTCTTGATGAGGTTATTTTTTAACTTTTGGTTAGATAGTTCCAGCCCTTCCACTTTTACACTAGAAAGTCCGTCACGCAGGGGCTGCGTAAGCTAAGCAGATTTCCAACGTGAAGTTTTACAATAGAGAAATCTGCTTACTACTAAGTAGTAGTAACGAATGTCTAAACCAATTCACGAGGGACGAACAGTTACGGAAACGGCTGAACTAGCTTTCGGAGGAAAGTCCCGAATGTGGCCGACTTCTGCCGACCACACACACCATACAAATGCAAATATCTCGGTTAATATTCAAGATAGAGAATAAATGTATAGTACATTATTTATAGTAAATTTAATTTGCAATAAGATTGGTCCTATACAAGTTTTCAATCCGACATATAGTAATGAAGATATTTCATATTTTCGAAATTCTACCCCTCTAAACCCCCTCTCCCACAGTGGCCATTAAATGTGTTCTAGTTTTTATGTACTTAATATTATTACAATTGCACTGTGTGCTGTTATTTGTAAATAGCTTAAATATCTTTTGGAATAATCTTTGAACTATTTCTTGACACAAGTTTAAGCAATTTTAATGTATAAAGAAAACCCATTTTCAATAGAAGAAGAAGTACAGCCTCAATAGCTGATTTCTCTTAAGGAAAATATATATATATATATATATATATATATATATATATATACAAAACACACACACGCGCACGATAGAATTGAATTCTGGACTTATATTGGCGTGTATGCTGGCCCAAAACCTCGATAGGCTTTTTGTGAAAATCTATAATCTCTTAATTGGATTTTTTTTTGTTTATTATTGGGACCACATTAATCAAGTAGGTCACTGGATATGTATAGTAAATTAGTGTGACTCGTCAGCTGCAAAAAAATTAGGCTTCAATAAATGTTCCGAAGTAAAAATTCATACAATCGAGTGCTATAGTGAAATATGAACGTTAATTATAAACTAGCACTAGACTACTCGTAAAAAGATACGAATGATTTCATTCTCATTGCTACATTTTAAATTTATTTAAATTATTCATTTTACTTGTTATCAGTTCATCATCTACTTTTATTTTCCTTTTTTAAACAACTCATACTTCTTTTTATTAAGAGTTCTGACAATTTTATAAAACGAATTTGTATTAATTAATCATAACACGTGGTGCATATAAATAAAACTTATGGAATATGCAAAATAGAACAACTGGCATAAAATTATCCGTATATGTTGGCATGTTAGGGGCTCAGTTAACCATGTGAGTTAAAGCGTTGGCTTTAATCTCACATGGTAAACCTAGAGAGCGAGTTCGATCCCCGCCTGGGCAAATAGGAATTTATTTAGTGACGGACTCATTAAATAAAATCCTTAGTCCCACTCTGGCTAGGAAACAGTGGTAACCTGTAGATAAACCGACCCAAATAATTTTTGCCCAAGTCCGTCCATATTTCACTACACTGTATAATAGTCTTACCTCAGGCAAGCGTCAACTTTTGCATCCATCTATCTATCTATCTATCTATCTATCTCTCTATATATATATATATATATATATATATATATATATATATATATATATATATATATATAGAAATGAATGTTAGTCTGTATGTCCTTTATGGAATCGTAAACGGCTTAACCGAACTTCATGAAACTTTGTATGAATATTACTACTAAAACAGGTTAGGTTTCTAGGTCTGTGGTTGTTCCCTGAGATGAGCAGGAGTGGGGGTTATAAGGGAGGCATGAAATTAAAAATAGCAACATTACTATTTTAATGTAATAGGAGAAATGATACAACTAGACGTATTATGGCAGGAATGCACAAAAATGTTATAATCACTTCAGCCCCACCCCTCCCGACCTCACATAACATACATGGGATTTGATGCTTATACTTTTAGAAATGTAGAGATTTTCTAAGAAATGTTAATTTTTTTAAGTCTCATAAATATATAATTTAAAAGAATGATCGCTGGAGAGGTACACCCTGATATTTCTGGAATTTATTAACTCTGCACCGTTAATATATGTTATAGTTTACTGAACATGTTATGGACTATTAAGAATATACAGTTCACTTTCCAAAAATACAAAATAGTATTTTAAATAGTTGTTATTACGTATATAAAACAGCCGCCATCCAAGTGGTGCTTTTGGCCCACTTTTGAGGAAATGAACGTTTATTCATAGATGGTTCGGAATGCAGAACTATTTATATGATTATGAATAATATGGTTAATACGATAATCTATGATTATGTTAAATATAAAAAAAGATACATGCACTGAAAACGGGTTATATAAAAATATTGTGTATAGTGTAGAATTAAGTACATAACAAACAAACTTTTATTATTAACATATCCCCAGTACGCAGGGTACTCGGGTAAAAATACTGTACAAAGTAAATCCCCCAAAAACTCCCATCATCATTCAGCCTCAAATGATTTCCTGTCGAAGCCGGGGTACCTTAGCTAGTATGTTATAAATAATTTCTGTTTAGGTAGAGAATTAAAATGACAGAATAAAATACTATGTTGAATGAACCCTCTTGGCAGCTAAAAATAAAAATAAAAAAATAAGCCTTTTTTGAGGAAGAGTGAAAAATTTTCTTTCATTAGAGTTCAGCCCGTAGATGTAGTCTCCACATGCTCATTAGAAAATGAAAACCTCTTTTTACAAAATTAAATTCAGGCTGAATAGCAGGTGCTCATTTGAATCTCATTAAAATGTAACCATTTGGAAGGCACATCTCTAAATATGAAGACATTGTGTGCGCTCCGCTGATGATTAACTTGGACGAAGCCTTGTCTACCCAGAGATGTATTTACGGCGCCAAAATGCAAATATGAGTGTATAAATACAGAGAGAGTAGAGGCGACCGTCTGGATGAGTGAGCAGGTAGAATGACGCCTGGATTATAGAACAGCGAGTTAATTTATTGGTGGGGGGGGGGCGCAGGGAAAAAATCTTTCCAGCTTGGTTCGGGAGTAGGGTAGGTTATAAAAATGCAGATGTGCCAACTGCATCTGTCCTCTCATTACTGCCTCAGAGACAATAGGCCTCGCATGCAGATTGCCTTACCTGACACGTGCCTCTGCGCATCTCTCATCTGCTCTTTTATAATTATGTGTGTGGGGGGGGGGGGCTAGGACACTCCTGTCTACAATGCGAAACGTCCCTTCCAGTGTTACCCCCACATTATCTGTTCATGTTGCCAACACCCCAGGTAGCAATGTGAAGAACCACCGAAATGTTAATGAGCACCATTCCAAACCTCGCATTCAAAAAAAGTCCGTCACGCAGAGGCTGCGTAAACTAAGGAGATTTCCGACGTTCTGGCGTAACACACTTGTAGTCTCATCCCGCAGCGTAATCTCTATTTTTAAGCAAAAAACCTATGAGTAGTAGTGGAAGAAGGTTGGGTGTCCTGAAGCCGCAAAAAAAAGTAACTCTTGAAATAATTTGGTTCACGATAAGACATTATTGTTACTATGACATGAGTAGAAGAAAGGTTTACTAAAAGCTGAAAACTAAAAATGCAAATATCTCGGTACATATGCATGATAGAGAAAATGTGTATATAACAACCCTTAGAGACAATTACACTTACATTAAGATTATTATTACTATCATTATTTATTAACGTCCACTTTATGCAACTTAGGCTAATTGGGGCGGGTTATCTACAGGTTACCACCCTTTTCTAGCAGGGTGAGGCTTAGGGTGTTCTTTAATGAATTTCGCCACTAAATAATTTCATTTGCCCAGGCGAGAATCGAACTCGCCACTCTAGGTTTACCATGTGAGATTAAGGTCAATGCTTTAACTCACATGGCTAACCTGAGCTTTTTTTTTTAATGGCTCCTAGCGCTACCTGAACTAATGCCACTTTAGGCCATTATGTTGTTGGGATAGGACTAGGATTGGTTATGTTTGATTACGTTTATTTATTTATTTTTTTCCTCTTCCTCCATTCATCTATGAATTTTTAACATGCATGAAAGTTTTCTGCTGTGCTGACCAAATCGCTCGGTTCAGGGGAGTAGCTGGATACTGCTCTCATTAGGTTCAGCCTGATGTGGTCATAGAGCGTGCATTCCTTGATTATGTGCAGCGGCGATTCGTTACTATCCCCACAGTCACACCTCGGGCTGCGCTTCTTTTTATATTTGTATAGGTACTCTGCAAACTCACCGTGCCCGGTCAGGAATTGGCTTATAAAGTGGTTCCATTCCCTTTCTATCCTAAATGTGAGTGTCTGGAAGAAGGCCTTAGTCGTGGATCCTTTGGTGGTGTCCCGCCATCGCTTCTCCCACTCGCTAGTGATATACCTGTTTGATGCTTCTTTTAGTCTGTTTCTAAAGTTGGGTTCATTTCTGTCCATGGTCAATGCTTCTAGGAGCTCCGGAGGTGTAGACGTTGGGGGCTGCCATCCTCGTGTTACGCATCTTTCTGCCACCTTGGCCCTTATTACGAGGTCAATCGGAGTGGTACCTGCTATAATTTGAACTGTTTCGTATGAGGTTGTCCTATAAGCCTTGCAAATTCTTAACAGGACTTGTCTTTGACTCCTGAGGAGCAATGTGTAGTGGTTCCGCTTGAGCATTGGCTCCCAGGCAGCGACGCATACAGAACTGTGCTGAGATAGCATACGCTGTATATCGTAGCTGTTGGCTTTATAATCCAGTCCCCATGTGGCCCTCGACATACTCTGTAGTATGTTTATGATCTTGGTTACCTTGCCTTGGATCGCATCAACGTGTGGCTCTGGATTGAAATGCTGTCCCATGCTGACTCCAAGATACGTTACCCGCTCGGGGAATTTCACGACGGTCTGTCCTAATCGAATCCTGGGAGGGTGTCGTTCATCGAAGTGCCCCTCATCACTAAGGCACACGTTTTCTTGGCCGCTATATTTTGCTTTGCCTCCTTCAGCCAGTCGGTGATGATGTTGATCGCCTCCATCGCTTTCCTAACAACCCCGTCTTTTGAGCCACTTCGAACCACGTACGCCACATCATCGACGTAGGCCGTGGCGCTGATGCCCGATGCTGCTAGAGGGCGCATGAGATCATCTATCAGTGCCAGCCAGCATAGCGGTCCCAGAACTGCTCCTTGTCGACTGCCCTTCCTGATATTTACTGCGGCCCCTAGTCCGTTCCCGTCGCGGAGGAGGAGATCAGCTGAGGACTGTAATGAATAACTGCCTGTCAATTGGGTATTTTCCGAAAATATGGAAAATCGCCGCGATAAACGCTGTTTAAGAAAAAAGGACCCAGAAACCCAGGCTCCGCAAAAAGTTACAGACCAATATGCCTGCTCCCAGTCTTGGGAAAGGTTTTCGAAACACTGATTAAAAACACTATTTTCTCGCTTTTCGTAACCAAGCTAAGTGCCAGGCAATACGGAGGCATCCCAGGACGATCGACGGAAATGGCTATAAGGCGCCTGAAAGAAGACTGCGACGAAGGTAACCCTAAATACGCCATAGCCGTCTTCCTAGACATAGCAGGAGCTTACGATAATGCGTGGTGGCCGCGGATTCTGGCGTCCCTTCAGGAGATGGAGTTGCCGAGCAACATTCACGCCTTAATAAGCAGCTTCCTCGAAGACAGGAAGGCATGGCTAACCTGAGCCCCTACATTAAGATTAGTTCTATACACTTCTTCTGTCCGACTTATAATTACGGAGATGTTTTTCTCTCCTTTAGCCCCCCCCCCCCTATCTCCCAGTGATTCTATTTTAGCTCTTAACGAATTAGATCTGTAGTTATACATAAGACGTTTAAATGTTGCATTTGGTATGGATCAGACAAAAATGGCGGCCACTAAAGCGGCAACAGTCAAATATATATATATATACAATTTTGAGCGGACCTCATTTTCGTCATCTCATAGGTAGGACCGATGGACATGAGTGCAAATGTTTTGAAAATTGAACAACGAGTACGACGTCATTAGCTGATTCCCCTTAATCTGCTAAAACTAAAGTATATGGGTACCATAAATTAAAGTTACAGAAAAAAATATGAAACTTCAATTTGTCTCCAAGTTGAAAGTTTACTACACATTTCTCAGAAATGTTGAGGTAAAACATTAATGCTTCCCACTATGTAAAACCTCCCTTGTGAGAAGGTTTTATTCGTCATCGTTATACTTCTGTAAAATCTTGCGTTTAAACATATGTGTTACACTTCCCGACCACCAATTTAGCAGATATAATATCTCCATTATTGTACCTGCCTTATAGATCAATCTTGTTAAACTATTGGTGCTCTACATGCATAGGGAATGACAGCAAGTAAGCGTATGCTAGTAGCTCGGAATATAGAGACAATGGTCTTCGAAAGCGCTTAGATAAAAAACTTGTCAAGAATTGGACGTCTTTTTCGCTCACTAAGTACACAATATTCTTCACTTCCAACAACACTGATGTGAAATCGTACTTTCTTCTTTTCGGCCTTCAGTGACCCCCCCCCCGCCATTCCCCTACTACTCCACGGTATTTTACTTAGGAGTAGAAAATATTTTGTGTGATAACAGCACATGTGCGTCACGTGGGAAATCTGCTTAGTTTTCACAGCCCCTGCGTGACGAACGATTTCCTTATCCTTAGATAGAGTAGATAGACACTGTAGGAAACTTTCTAAAGTCAAAGTTATGAGTACAACCACAGTTGATGATCTCCCTTCAGAATGTTAACCTTTTAGAAATGTTGGTCAAGAAGTTGGAATCAATTAAAATTGTAAACTTCTTTCGATGCACCACATATGCTTATCCCCTGGAGGTGACTAAGTATTCCGGAAGTCTCCGCTGGTCCCGGAACTCCTTCGAGATCTAGAGTTATTGGTTCGGGGGGTGGTGAGTAGTCGCCGAAACAGAACAGCGTGGGGGAGTGACCCGACCTAGAGAGTTCACAACAATAATTACAGACGAAGCCCGTTCTAAGGAGCACCCCCTCCCCCCCTCAACCTACCTCCTTCTTGAATCAATACGACCTCCTGGTAATTTACATTTCCCTTCTTCTCCAGATCCACACCCTCCTCCCTTCCCTGTCCGGCCATGAATATGTAGCCCGCTCCTGGGACGGCTCTTCCCCTTCTACAAACAGTCATAACCGAACCATAGTCATATTTACTATCAAAGGTAAAATGCCAAAAGGGAACGCAACTCCGTTTCGCGGTTAAGTCGTGAATGTATCACACGTGCTGCAACGACATACACATTCACACTGTACGACTCTTAGAAAAAAAGTCTGTCACGCAGGCGCTGCAAGCAGATTTAACAGGTAACACTACCGTGAATGTTAAGTGAATAAATACAAACGGTAATGGGAAATCCTTCAGTCACTTTACAAGTTACTAATCTAAGTTAATGAAATACATCTGAATATAACATATTAATTTCATTGAAAACAATTTACGTTAGCTAGTGCGGTAATTTGTAAAGAATCAGAATCAGTTTTATTTCAATCACTCAAATTTTAGTAATCCGAAAAGAAAAGAAGGGGAGGTCAACAGGACGAAATTGCATATATATCGCATTTATATATATATATATATATATATATATATATATATATATATATATATATATATATAAAGTAAAAGTTCACCAAAACAATATTTGGTATTTAATTTATGAAGTGATTCATAATACAACAGCTTATTGCTAATATGACATGAGTACAAGTGAGGGTTTGTTAAAGGATCAAAACTGAAAAACGCAAATATCTCGACGAGAATAGAACCGACCATAGCCTATCTCATCTCGTCCGTTATCGGCACACAATTAATAAAAATGCAAATATCTCGGGTAATATTCCAGATAGTTAATAAACGGATATAACAATATTTATAGTAAATTTAATTTGCAATAAGATTGGTTCTATACACGTTTTCGAACCAACGTACAATAACGGAGATATTTCGAATTTTCGGACAAATATATATCTAAATATATACAAAATTGTAACCTCTGTCTGTACATTGATTTTTTTCGCGAAATTTCACGATAACTTTTCGTTTCACATGTCATAGACACCATATCTGCATTTTGTTTCTTTCGTGTATGTTTGTTTGTTTGTTTGTTACCTTTTCACGCATAAGGTTATAAGGGAGGCCTGAAATTAAAAATAGCGATATTTCGTTTTCTATTGGTTTTTCGGCAAATATACACATAACAAAAGTTGTTTATTTTGTTATTTAGAGTAACTTTTGTTATATACACTTTTGTCGTATACCGAAGTTTAAAAGCGTTATACGCTAAAAATTATAGCGGGAGTCAACAATATTATTTGCCAAAAAAGACTAAACAGAACTAAATAAAACTCAGTATGTGTATTAGCAGTGAGGCCTTCATTATAATAAGCCATACCAACATTTCTATGGACGGGCAGGAGTGGGGGTTATAAGGGAAGCCTGAAATTAAAAATAGTGATATTTCGTTTCCTATTGGTTTTTCCGCAAATATAAACATGACAAAAGTTGTTTATTTTGTTATTTGGAGTAATTTTTGTTATATACACTTTTGTCGTATACCTAAACATAAATGAGTTATACGTTAAAACTTTAGCGGGCACTAACGGCTGAACCGAACTTAACAAAACTCGTTATGTCAATTAGCATTAATTCTTCCATGATTATAAGTCATATTAAAATTTTTAGGTTCGAACGGGAGGGGGGTTATAAGGGAGGCCTGAAATAAAAATTCACCATATTTACATGTATAAGAGACGAGAAATATAAAAATATCGAAGACTGTGAAGCCTTATCGAACAAATAATTCTATTATTAGCAAATCCACGGGAAAGACCGGTCATAAGCTATACCAACAATTCTATGGACGGGCAGGAGTGGGGGTTGTAAGGGAGGCCTTAAATTAAAAATAGTGGTATTTCGTTTTCTACTGGTTTTTCTGCAAATATGCGCATGACAAAAGTTGTTTATTTTGTTATTTACAGTAAGATTTATTATATTCACTTTTGTCGTATAACAAAGTATAAACGAGATTTACACTAAAATACTAAAGCGGGAGCAACAATTTTGTTGGGCATTTAACGATTGAACCGAAATTAGTCAAGACTCGGTATGTGAATTAGCATTAATTCTTCCATGATTATAAGCTATATTAAAATAATTTTAGGTTCAAGGGGAGTGGGGATTGGGGATTAAGAGAGGGTGAAATGAAAAACTCGCTTTTTTATTTTCTATTTGTTTTTCGGCAAACGTGCATATAACAAAAGTTGTTTACTTTGTTATTTAGAGTAAATTTTGTGTGCATTCACTTTTGTCGTAAAAATGAAGAAAACACGGGATATACGCTAAACGGGAGTCAATAATTATATTAGTACTTATTTAAGGGGTTTTAATAAATGAATATTATGACAAATGATGTTATGTTTTCGTCTTATATGATAGTTCAAAGTATGATTCGGAATAGTGAGGTTATAAATCTTCGTCACCCCCTCCTCATTTATTTATTTTTCCTAGAAAATAACTTTATATAACGTTATTTATTTCCAATAGAAATATAAACTATAAGAGCATTTCCATTATTATAATTTTCTATAATGTACCTTGAAGTTATTGAAACAAATATCTAATATAATAAACAATTAAACGTTAATGGTAATGTCATTATGACAAAAAACAATATGCGTTTAAACTCGATATGATATTTTCAGGGTACCACTATTATTTAATTCCATTCGGTAGATAAATTATAAAATAATGTTTTGCATCAATAATATAAATAGAAGAATGTTGAGAAGTCTCATGCGGGAGCGGAAGATGACGGGACCAGTTAATTGAGTTAACTTATTTCCCGTCTGGCATTCCTGGAAGCGATTTCCAGGGAGATTCACTATTACAAATATAATCTTACGTGCAAAACTTTGCCTATACTATGTGAGCTCGGATTGGCTTTTGAAAGGAAATATGTTCATTATAGATGATATTTAATTGGAATAAATGCTACCCATGATTATGGTTTGAACAGTGAAGTCTTACATAAAAAAAATTAATTTTAGTATTAAAAAATGCCAACAACGGGTATAAACCCTTAAAACTGGGATGGGTAAATGTCAAAATAGTTTGCAAAGTAAGCCTTGCCAAAAAAAATACCATCACCATTCAGCCTCAAAATGAATTCCCGGGCGAATCCGGGTATCTGAGCTAGTATATATATAAAATTGTAACCTCTGTCTTTACATTGATTTTTTTCGCGAAATTTCACGATACTTTTCGTTTAACATGTCATAGACACCATACTGCATTTTGTTTCTTTCGTGTCTGTTTGTTTGTTTGTTTGTTTATTTGTTGTTGTTTGTTTGTTTGTTACCTTTTCACGCATAAACGGCTGAACCGAATTTTATGAAACTTGGTTATGTATATTTTATACTAACCCAACTTAGACTTTAGGCTATATTAATATCCTCTGAGACGAACAGGAGTGGGGGTTATAAGGGAAGCCTGAAATTAAAAATAGCGATATTTCGTTTCCTATTGGTTTTTCGGAAAATATGAACATAACAAAAGTTGTTTATTTTGTAATTTAGAGTAACTTTTGTTATATACACTTTTTTCGTATACTGAATTATAAACGAGATATACGCAAAAACCTATAACGAATGTGAACAATTTTATTTGAGACGAAAGACCCAACCGAAATGAATAAAACTCGGTATGTGTATTACCACTAACGCTTTCATTATAACAAGCCATACCAACATTTCTAGGGACGGGCAGGAGTGGGGGTTATAAGGGAAGCCTAAAATTAAAAATAGCGATATTTCGTTTCTTATTGGTTTTTCCGCAAATATAAACATAATAAAAGTTGTTTATTTTGTTATTTGGAGTAACTTTTGTTATATACACTTTTGTCTTATACCTAAGTATAAATGAGTTATACGTTAAAACTTTAGCGGGCACTAACGGCTGAACCGAACATAACAAAACTTGGTATGTCAATTAGCATTAATTCTTCCATGATTATAAGTTATATTAAAATTTTTAGGTTCGAACGGGAGGGGGGTTATAAGGGAGGCCTGAAATAAAAATTCACCATATTTACATGTATAAGAGACGGGAAATATAAAAATATCGAAGCCTGTAAAAAATTATCGAACAAATAATTCTATTATTAGCAAATCACCAGCAACGACGGGTATCAATCCTAAACACTGGGACGGGTAAATGTTAAAATATTGTGCAATGTAAAGCCTGCTAAAAAATACCATCACCATTCAGCCTCAAATGAATTCCCGGGCGAAGCCGGGTATCTGAGCTAGTATATATATATATATCCAGTTTTGAACGGACATCATTTTCGTCATCTCCTAGGTAGGATCGATGGACATTTGAAGAAAAAAATCGAAAATTCCGTCATGAGTACAACCTCAATAGCTGATTTCCCTTAAGGGAAATCTGCTAATTTAACATTTATTCCTATTAAATTAAGTAAACAAATGTTTTGCTAGACTCCATTTCAAATTATTTTATTTAAAAATGTATGCGATATTCCCGGCCTAATGCATCGTATTAAAAAATCCCCCCTTGGTCGATTTCGATCAAAAGAGGTCCACATATTTAGACGTTTCAGTATTCCTGACAGTGAAATTTTTACATTTAAGACCACTATCCGCTTTTCAGTTATACGACTTAGACATGAACACTCGTCAATCCGATACTTGTCAAAATTGGTTCAAAAAGGACAAAAGCGGATAATCCCGGTAATTTGAAAACCAAATTCTTTCATAATTGCAATGTTCCCTTTCCGGACTAAGGATTTTATTTAATGAGTTTTTAACTAAATAAATTCCTAATGCCCAGACGGGAATCGAACCTTTAGTGAAAGGTTTGCCAAGTGAGAGTAAGACCAACACTATAATATTAGAATCTAAAAAAAATCCGTCACGCAGGGGCTGCGTAAACTAAGCAGATTTCCCCCGTGAAGTTATACAATAGAGAAATCTCCATACCAGAGCCGAACAGTTACGGCCGAACTAGCTTTTGGCGGGAAACTCAATCGTCCATAGGTCGTCCGTTACACTTAATAAAAATGGAAATATCTCGGTTAATATTCAAGATAGAGAATGAATGTATAGAACAGTATTTATAGTAAATTTAATTTGCAATAAGATTGGTTCTATACAAATTTTTGATCCGACGTATGGTAAATGAGATATTTCCAATTTTTGAAAACCCCCCACCCCCTCACACTGGTCCGATTTCAGCCATTAACGAACTTGATCTGTCTTTTTCCATAAAACGTTTAATATCAAGTTTGGTAACGATCAAACAAAAATTGCGACCGCTAGAGCATTAACAACTTCTGGGTAGGATCGATAGACATTTGAGGAAATTTTTCAAACCTCGCGTCATGAGTACGACCTCAATAGCTGATTTCCCTTAAGGTAAATCTGCTAAAAAAATATGCATACCAATAATTGTCGAATATTACATTTTCAACAACAGAGATTACTGACACAATATCAGCATATTTCTTAGAAGTATGTCCTCAAGAAGGCATTTCCGAAAATATCGAACACAACTAGGTGATAACGAAAATGAGGGAAATTTTACATTGTATTGCGTATATTTATATTGCATTGATAACTTTTAATCTAGGTACAACTCATTAAATAAATGTGAACCAATAAAGAAGTTTATTCCTTAAAAATTGCGGATGGAGAATACATTCCAATTCAGATCCTAATTCCCGCCATTCACGGCAGCTCGTATGAGTTCGATTCAAGAAATCGAATAAGAAAATGTTAATAAATAAAGAGTGTGTTTTTTAAAAAAATAAAATAGAATTTGAATTAACCATAGTTAATGTTGCAATATATAATTCAAATTTTGGAGTAAAATGTTATTCTCTATTCACGTCTTCTGTCTAAGGTTAGTTTCCTTCTCAATATCAATTTTTTATCACACTTCATCTACGAAGAATGAGATCAAAATTGATTATTTCTTCTGACTGTTTATCTGCCCGTTATTAGTCTCCTAACGCTCTAAAAGAAAACAAATTCTAAATGATTCCGTCATTATGAGTCGGAATAAACAACTCTTGTCACGCTCGTGATGCGTAAACCAAGAAGATTTTTATTTCTAAGATAAATCCCGATGAGTAGAAGTGGGAAGTTACGACTGTTGCATGAAACGGTTAAAGTATGGTTCAGATAAAACAAACATTTTCAACTTAAGATCTGAATCCATATTTCCATGCATTCTTCTGTAATAGTAAAGGAGCACTGAAAACAATATTTGCTATTTAACCTTGGAATAATACAATTCATGATATACAGGTATGTGTTAACTTGCAATGACGAAAAGAGGGAGTTTGCTGAAGGCTGAAAATTTAAAAAAAATTTAATCATATCGGCTAATATTCTAGGCAAAGAAAAAATAAATAAAACAATATTTATAAAAAATAAAAGTTTGCAATAAGACTGGTTCTAAGCAATTTTTTATCTGATTCATAATAAATATTTTCAATTTTCGATTTTCTTCCCCTCTACCCCCCCCCTCCAATGTGTACTATTAATGCCACTAACAAACTTTATTTTCAGTTTACATGAAACACTTATACGTATAATCGATATTGGTAATGATCAAAAAATAACCTTATTAAGGCCTTTTCTAACAGCTAATATAACAATTATAGGAATTTGAATTTACAATTTAAAAAAAACTCTGTTTATTTAACATTTTAGCATATTTTGCACGTGATGTTCAACAATAGATAAATCTACATTTAGGTAACACAACACCACCGTCAACATCAAGTGAATAAATAATAAGAAACCTCCAGACGGGAAGCACCTCAAACCAAACAAAAAGGTGTGCCAACTTCTCACAGGAAAGAAAAACAATTGCGGAAATATATCAGAATATAACATATTATTTTTATTGAAAACTATTTGCTATATCTAGTACAGCAATTTATAATGGATCAGAATAATTTTAATCTCAATCAATCAAATTTTAGTAGTCCAAGAACTTACGAGGTGGGGGGGGGGGTCACGATAACATATTTGCATTTATCTCGTATAATAAAGGTCTCTTGGAAACAATTTATGGTATTTAAGCTTCGAATAATGTGGTTTATTACATAACAGAGCATTGTTAATGTCACATGAGTAGAAGTGGGGGTTTGCTGAAAACTGAAAAATGCAAATATTTCGGTTAATATTCAAGATAGAGAATAAATGTATATGACAATATTTATAGTAAATTTAATTGGCAATAAGATTGGTTCTATACAACTTTTTGATCCGACGTATGGTAACGGGGATATTTTGAATTTTCAAAATAACCCCTCTAAACCCCCCCCCAATTGTCCGATTTCAGCCATTAACGAACTTGATCTGTCTTTTAACATAAAACGTTTAAATATAGAGTTTGGTGACGATTAAACAAAAATTGCTAACACTAGACCAACAACCGAAGTGACAGACAATCACATAAGATGAGTTGTACTATTCATTTTTTTTCTTTCTCAAACTCTAAAATATTAGAAATTTTTTTAGTTCTCAGCTTGCAGGAAACACACAATCCTACTCACATTAATAATAAGCCTTAATATCATGAAGCATCCTATTTCAAGCTTACACTAGCGCAGTCGGCTCAAACCCCTCATTTTTGTTGGTGGCAAAATCATCCTGCCCTTCCCCTTCAGTAAGGAATAACTTACTAATATTACACATCCACCATGGCGCAGAATTTCAGTTTTGATTAGAAACGGAGAGGAGCAATGGACTAGAAAAAAGTGATTGTTATTCATATTAAATATAAGAATTATATTTTAAAAAAAAAACCCTCTCAAACGTCCAAATTTGTTTTTTCTATGTATGACTCAGATTATTTTCGTTATTGGTTTTTCTTTTACTTTTTTTAATTTTGTGCGATTTTTTTTACTCCCATAAGTATAAACGTAAATACTTATGTCTGATCTTCTATATTATTAAATTGGTTGTTCTGATATCCTACTTAATTCGGTGGAGATAAAACTTTAAAGTGTTTCAGACAATTGTATGAACAATGGCATCAAAATTGAAAATCCTACAACATAGGCTAAATGAAAATCTAATTTTCAACTAGGAGGGGGACGTAAAACCACATATTAGTCAATATCTTTGTTAATAATGGTTTTATCAAAAAAATGTAAAGGACAAAATTGTGTTAAGAATAACGATTATGGTCCTAAAACATTAATCATACTTCTACTCCCTACATTCGTTGAAGGGCTCTCTGCGACATCTTACACAATTCAATACAGTCCCCAGCTAGATTCTTCCAATTCTGGACGCCTAGCATCCACAAGGGCTCCCTCAGACCATCCAGCCATTTTCTTACTCCTCACCCTAAATGGTGAACAGGACAATATTTTCTAGAGCAGTCAATGGCTGTCCTATCTCTCAACGAACTTACCAGAAGAGTAATCTTTCTTAATAGTACAGATATACACGCTCACCATCCATTCACCCTTTTCCTTATTTTTAGAAGTTGTCACTTCCAAAGCAAAGCTAAACGGAATAGGCCATGTAAGGTCTGTTTTTTATCAAGCACCTAACAATAAAACACATACTGACAGACTGCATCCAACGAAAAACCCTTCACATACCCTACGATATGGCAGAACTACTAACTGTCAGTAGCCAATATATTCCACAAATACTAACATATCTAAAACATATAAACATTTACAAATACATATAGTATAAAATAGAATAGGTCTACAGTATACTTAAAAAGATTTAAAAGGGATAACTTTTATTATATTCATTTAGACAAAGTACGGATATAAGAAACACTCAGATATTTAAGAAATATTTTCCATAATATATAAGTAAAGTACAACCAAGGTGTACGTGAAAGAATAAAATATATTATTCTAACTACCCCCTAAACAGAGATCTTGCCAATCACCAACGACGTGGGGCATAAACCAAATAAACTAATTATCTTCAGTGAATGGAAATCTCAAAACCATCAGAAATCCTAATTGCAAATTTGACATAACTAAATTCCCAAGGTCCTTGTCAATCTGATGGGATTCATAAGTGTATTCATAGACTGCAGCAGCATTAGCTTGCCTCTAAATGGCATAATCACCCTACTGAGATAATCTGTTAAACACACCCAGGCGTGCATGCAAACACTCAATACATATTGAGTTTGATAGTCATCAAACAAGAATTTGGTTTAATTTTAACAAATTAAATTTTTATCATCGCCTAGAATTGATGGACAGTTGAAGACATTTTTCAAAAACCATGCCTAGTAGAACCTCAACCTGATTTCCCTTAACATAAATCTCTTAAAATCCATTTTCTATCATTAAATACAATCTGATGTTTAATTGCATACTGAATGAAAAAAAATCTTAAGGCAGAACATTGATTTAGTGCACTTCAAAACTAGGAAACACAAATCGTTATAAACAAATGCAAATGGGAAGCTAGAATTAAAAAAGCTGCTAGACCTTTGTAACCTTACACGTTTAAAAGTTCATTGAGAGCCGATAATGTGAATGAAAGAAGAAACTGTTGGTATACAGATTAGTTATAGAAATCAGAACGTTTATCAAAATTGGAAGTGATACTGCATGGGTGGCAAAGTATGAAGTAAAAATTAATTGAATGTTGTAAGTCCTTAAGTTTATCCATGTTAGTTTATGTTCTAAATAAATGCACACAAAACAAATTTGGAGATGATACAAAGCAAATAAAATATAACAATTGGAAACATCAAAATAGAAAAAAGTGAAGAAGATTCTTACCATCATAGTAGAGAATGGTAATGGCAAATTGATAGAATAAAATCACTTCCAAAATAAAAAGATTCTTATTTTAACTAAGAAACACGTAGTATAGATACCAAAAAAATATTGGTCACCATTAGAAGGCGGGATATTAGAAAGGAGAACATAATTGATTAGAAACAGTAGAAATGCGGATAAGGTAAATATTCAGGAGAATTAGTAGAATTGGAAAAAAAAAAATCAGAAGTAGGCGATTTGAAGTTATAGGTCACATCTTAAGTTATAACAACTTTAACACAAACATATTTCAGGGTAGACTCAGTGAAAGAGGAAAGCCAAGAAGTATTATGCGTAGATATCTAACAATTACGGATTGATGGCTATAGAAAAGAATAATTTATGATATGATTATTGTTGGATCTATATGATGATACTAGCTTAGGATGTAAAAGGAAGAAAAATGGCACTTGAAATAATATTTTTTGAAAAATCCATATTTTTATTCATTTATTAGGTTTTTTTTTATTTAAACATTATTTCACTCCAAATGAGCATCAATTGGACAAATCACATATTTTCATCTATATACATAGTATATTGGAAATTCAGAGAAGCTTACAGGGATTCCCCAATAATGAGAAGTCCCGTGACACAATATCCTCTCTTTCATAAATATATTCATTTCACATAATTATAATACAACAATTTATACTAGGTACAAAAAAGGGAAATCTTTTCATATAACAATTTATAAAATAGGTTTGACTAAAAAATAAAGTCAATTGATAATCCCCCTTATTAATGCACCTAATTGAAAATCTTAAAAAAATAATAAAATAAACTACATCCATTTTCAAATAAAAAAAGATTTCTTAAGTTAGAAGTAAAAAAGAAGAATAAAAAGGAAACATTGCAATAAGTTTTTATATCTATAATAATATTTATCGATCAAAATTAACAGAGACTATTTACAGGGCAGGAAATCAATCACAAGATCACAAATATAAAGTTTACATTTACATATTTATATAAATATAGTTGCGAAACTGTCACAAAGAGAAAGAGATCTCAGAGGAATGCTTGGAGCATGACAACTCAAAATGATTTTCTTTTCAGCATAGTCAATATGACGGATTGAGAGAGAATGAGAGTGGCACAGAGGTTCGGCACTCCAGCTATTATTCCAATACTCTTCTAGCCTCCGAGCTCAAGGCACATTGGTGGACTGTCTGTCTGCTCCTTTAGTACTCTCCCTCACATTTTGTTCTGGCGATTTTCTTTCTCTCTTTTCCAAGCCTCGATCCTCTGCTTCAAATCAGTTGCTGCAACAGAATGAGGCAATGTTAAAGGATTTATAAGAATTAAAAAAAAAAAAACACTTTAATTTTCATTATATCATAAAGCCTTATGATATATATATATATATATATATATATATATATATATATATATATATATATATATATATCTATATATATATAAAATTGTAACCTCTGTCTGTACATTGATTTTTTTCGCAAAATTTCTCGGTAACTTTTCGTTTCACATGTCATAGACACCAAAACCGCATTTTGTTTCTTTGGTGTATGTTTGTTTGTTTATTTGTTTATTTGTTTGTTTGTTTGTTTGTTTGTTACCTTTTCACGCATAAACGGCTGAACCGAATTTTATGAAACTTGGTATGCATATTACTACTTACCCAACTTAGACTTTAGGCTATATTAATATTCTCTAAGACGAACAGGAGTGGGGGTTATAAGGGAGGCCTGAAATTAAAAATAGCGATATTTCGTTTCCTATTGCTTTTTCAGCAAATATGCACATAACAAAAGTTGTTTATTTTGTTATTTAGAGTAACTTTTGTTATATCCACTTTTGCCGTATACGGAAGCATAAATGAGTTATACGCTATAAACTAAAGCGGGAGTCCACAATTTTATTTGGCACTAAAGACTCAACCGAATTAAACCAAACTCGGTATATGAATTAGTACTAACGCTTTTATTATAATAAGCCATTCCAACGTTTCTAGGGACGGGCAGGAGTGGGGGTTGTAGGGGTGGCCTAAATTGAAAATAGCGGTATTTCGTTTTCTATTCGTTTTTCGGCAAATATGATCATAACAAAAGTTGTTTATTTTGTTATTTAGAGTAACTTTTGTGATATTCATTTTTGTCTTTCAACAATGTATAAACGAGATATACACTATAAACTAAAGCGGGAGTCAACTATTTTATTGGGCACTAACGGTAAAACCGAACTTAACAACACTTGGTATGTAAATTAGCATTAATTCTTCCATGATTATAAGCTAGACTAAAAATTTTAGGTTCAAAGGGGAATGGGGGTTATAAGGGAGGCCTGAAATAAAAATTCGCGTTATTTCATCGTCTATTTGTTTTTTGGCAATCGTGCACATAACATAAGTTGTTTACTTTTTTAATTAGTGTAAATTTTGTTTTATAATTATTTTTTTTTTGTAAAATAAGGTATGAAGCAAGTAATTTGCTTAGAAATATTGATATTCTCAACAATACATTCCAATATGAACTACCCAGGTATCTCACCTGGATAAGTTAATTCAAATCCATGTTCAAATTTTATCCTTAATAATTCAAAACTATGTTATTTTTTAACGCCAGTAACAGTTTGCACCAAATAAGGTATACTGCCCCCACCCTTCTCTAAGTGTATTTAATACATTATTTAATTAAAACGTGAAAAATATTTGAAACAATTTTAGAATTGTGAAGATAATGTATTAGAGGATAGCTATCCAAAATGCATTGCAGGTTGGCAGCACTGAGGCTATGTAAGTGTCGAGCTACTTCCTTTGTCCTATCAGTTCTGCCGCTTCCCTTCCGACCTCATATTGGTCTATGTTTACATGTTAATTGATGCTTATAGCAATGTATTATTATTCTCAGGAATGTGAATTTCTTTAATTATTATAAATAAATAATTTACAAGAATAAACGCTAGGGGAGGTGCACTCAGGTATTTCTGGTATTTATTAACTCTGCTCCGTTAATGTATTATAATATACTTTACTGAAAACCAATATGAATACACAGTTTACAATTGAGACTTATGAAAGAGTATTTCAACAGCGGCTATGACGTACCTAAAACAGCTGTCACCGTTGGACATTGTACCGCATGAAGGAGAAGGAACTTATTCATACGTGGTTTGGAAGATAGAATACTTTCTAAGATTATGAATTATATGGTCCATTACGTTATAAAAAACTACATACACAGAGGACGGGAAATATAAAAATATTGAGGACAGTGAAGTCTTAAATAACAAATAATTTTATTATTAACAAATCCACAGTAACGACGGGTATAAATTCTAAACACTGGGACAGGGAAATAAAAAAAATATTGTGGAAAGTAAAGCCTTGCCAAAAACATACCATCTTCATTCAGCCTCAAATGAATTCCCGGGCGAAGCCGGGTACCTTAGCTAGTATATATATATATATATATAAACGTGTACGATGACTAGAGCTACGGTCCCTAAGTGAAAATGGCAATGTAGGAATGTTTTAAAATAGCTGCAGTATGCATCCAGTTGAAGAAGTCACTGTTAGGAGCACTACATTGGCATTGCAGTGTATTAATATTTATGAATATGAGGTGCCAGATTGAAGAAAAATACCAAATCAACAACTGAAATTTAAAACACACACATATTTCCAAGAAATACAAAGTTCTACAAAATATGTAAAGGTAGCAAAAGTCCAAAGTTCAACATAAGCTATGTCGGGATAAAACACTCTTGGCTGTTAACCCTAACTGGCTTCACGCTTTGCTGTCTACTGTTTTCATAATTTCAAGCTCCTTATATGCAGCAGGAAGGGTGAAAAATGAAGCCTAAATCGTCAACAAGAATACTGTCGCCATTTTGGCAATGGAGCCATCGAATAAAGTCTGGCATAATTGAATCCAAATGCTATAAAGTCTTAAGGGTGAGAATTTTTTCAATGAATAGTTCAATTTATATTAGATACTAATTAATAAATTAAAACTTATGTATGTTTTAATCACTATCAATTTTCCCCCACATGTTAACCTGAGATAATTGAATAGATATATTGAATATTATAATGTTATATGACTATTTTTTTATTTTTAAAAAATACTAATTTACAAGCACGAGTCTCAATTTTCCTTATTAAATCAATCTTTATTAACAATCTGATAATAATTGAAATTACCAAGCATAAATTTGATCATTCATGATTTACTTAATTTCATTAATGATAATAATATTTTAAGTCGTACATAAAATCCACTTCTTAAGTGCCTAGAGATAGAATTTCTTGATAATTTACTTAATTATTAATTTTTAGTACTATGAGCATAAGCCAAGCAGGTACCACCCATTTCTAGTCAGAGTGGGACTAAGGATTTCATA
The DNA here is from genome assembly GCA_019009955.1 of Riptortus pedestris. NCBI lineage: Eukaryota > Metazoa > Arthropoda > Insecta > Hemiptera > Alydidae > Riptortus > Riptortus pedestris. Next base: position 104,799,576 of record CM032231.1, on the reverse strand, counting down.
TAAGTTCCTCACTAAATAATTTCCTATTCCGCAGATGAGAATCAACTCACGTCTCCATGCCTACCAAATGAGGTTAAAAGACCTAATGTGCTAACTCACATAGCTGTAGCCTGTTACTGTGCTTATTTTAAGTTTGTAATTGGGGGACTCGGGAAATAGATCACGAGTAAGTGCTAGGCTTCACTATACTTTGGGTAGTAAGCAGTTAAGGATTAAAATCCAAAGTTTTCAAAATTGTGGGAAATAGATTACACTTGAAAACGAAAACTTCTGCTAAGTCCCTATATTTGAGAGCCAGTTAAGTATAAAGTAAGTGTGAAAACCTTTTTAAAAAGGACTTTTATTGATAATAACAATTACAAACTTAAAGTGAGCAGAGAAACAGGCTGCAGCTACTGGGGAAATGAGCAGGAGAGGAAAAAGTCCGTCCCACAGGGGCAGCGTAAACTAAGCAATTTCCCACGTGAAGTTTTACAATAGAGAAATTTCACGTGAGCCGAGCAGTTAAGCAGAACTAGCTTTTGACGGGAAAGTCACTCGTCCATTAGCCGCCCAGAGCTAATAGAAATGCAAATATCTCGGTTAATATTCAAGATAGAGAATAAATGAATATGACAATATTTATAGTAAATTTAATTTGCAATAAGGTTGATTATGTACAATTTTTCGATCCGACGTATAGTAACAGAGATATTTCGAATTTTCGAAAATCCTCCCCTCTAAACCCCCCCCTCCCACAGGTCCAATTTCAGCCGTTAACGAACTTGATCTTTCTTTTTACATAAAACGACTAAATATCGAGTTTGGTAACGATCAAACAAAAATTGTGACCGCTAGAGCGGTAACAGACAAATATATATATATATATATATATATATATATATATATATATATATATATATATATATGTCCAGTGTTGAACGGATCTCATTTTCGTCATCTATGAGGTAGGATCGATGGACATTTGAAGAAAAAATTTGAATATTCCGTCATGAGTACAACCTCAATAGGTGATTTCCCTTAAGGGAAATCTGCTAAAAAGGAAGAGATTATAAAGGAAATAAATGCTGATGATTGTGATGTCAGCAGAGCGGAAGTTCCCTAGATGTAACTTTAGACGCTGATCTACCTTAATAGCATAAATAGTGACAAGAAATAAAGTACCTACAATTTAAATTGTAAAGCAGATAGTTATCAAGGTCTATAGTTTATTGCACTCAAATTTGGGATTCCACCATCATCTTCTGGGGTTAGCTACTAATTTTTTTTTTTTTAAATGGGGCGTATCTTAACATGCAAGTAAGAAATACAAAGAAAAGAAGAATACTAATCATGCAGAGTATATTCCACCAGTGATAGAATTTGTTATCATTCCTAAAATTATTTAAATCCCTACATCTAACTTAAGTATAACATCATACACATGTGTATGCCACCCATGCACATTCATTCAGATAAGAAAAAAGTTTACTTTTAAAATTAAACCTATTAGATAAAGTTGTACCTGGTAGGAGCATGTCTTCTGAAAGTGGTTGCCGGGAGAAGGGATCAGTCGATGAATTAAGAAGATGCCTGATTATTACATATCGGTCCATAACCTTACCACTAGGCAATAGTACTGGGTCCTCCATAAGAGTGTCCATCAAAGGATCTAAACACAATAACAATCAATAAATAGTTATACCTACGATCGCTATATTATTATTATTTTTTTTTTTTTTATTAACGCCCACTTTTTGCAACTTAGGCTAATCGGGACGTGTTATCTACAAGTTACCACCCTTTTCTAGCCAAGGTGGGATTTTAGGATGTTATTTAATGAATTTTGTCACTAAATAATTTCCTTTGCCCAGGCGAGAATCGAACTCGCCACTCTAGGTTTACCATGTGAGATAAAGGTCAACGCTTTAACTTGCATGGCTAACCTGAGCCCCACATGGCTAACGATCGCTATATAGTTCCTACTAACAAGTTTTTTTTTGTTACATAAAATATAATAAAAAGAACAATCAAATAAGAATGACAAACAAAATATCCGTAATAAGGGTATTTTAACACTTTATATACTTTTTACTTAGTTGTACGAAGCAAAGGAAGTATTGTAATCACATGAATTTTTGGGTGTCACGTTTAAACAAAATTATTGAGTTCCCCCCTCTGCTTTGTTCCATACTGACTAGTTTCAGAATGGCCTATTAATGTACAGTATCTCGCATAAATCAAAAACAGCTTGCCATAGAATGCAGAAATATCATATTGGGATTGTTTCAATGTCTATTTAGACATCAAGGCCATTGATTGAAATCAATTAAGGTCGAGGGGGGAGGAGGGAAAAATCAAAAATTTGTTTCTATAAATGAATTAAGAGCTGGATAAAAAAAAAATCATAGAGGCCATTATTGTTTATCAAGAAAAGATCAATGAATAATGATCTATAACTTTTTGATCTGATACATTCACTTGATAAGAAAATAGCCACTTCACTACACTTCTATAGATCTCTGGGCCATTGTCTCTTGAGTGGTACTGGAAATGGCAAGGACTTCAGGATTAAGATGATTGGATAACCTGCTGTGGAATTTTCTGAATCTTAAGGGTATTAGGTCCTTTACAAATGGGATATTAAGATCTTTATGGAGGGTGTGGTTTGTAAAGCATTAGAAAGGAGATATTGATTAACATTTTCAAATGAAGTGAATTTTGTTTATTTAATGTAATATGTGTACAAGGAAGTCATGTGGTACCATCAGATTATTTTATTTTTATTTTGAAGCTAAACTAAACCAAAATTTAAAAAAAATAAGTACGTGGCCAGTTTAAACCCAATCACACAAAATAGAAACCAACATTTGCCATAAAACAATATCCTTCCCTCTTTTTCTGATGAAAATCTATTAATTTTTGTTTGTAATATAATACTAAACACTATTTCGAGGACAGGCATTAGGCTAACTTTCTCTTCTCAGCCTTTGCTGTGATATTTCAACAATATCTCCATTTTCATTGTAGTAGCTCCATGATTTGTCTCATAATTCTCACGAGAACAGAATTAATTGTACAGTTTAAGAAAATTTAGTGTTACAACTTGAGATTCAAACTCAACACATTTAAAAAAAAACTAAAAAAAAAACTTAGGGACTAAATATCTATAAATCCATTAGATTGACATTAGTTTTCAAAAAATAAATCTTATTCTAACAGTTATATATGAGAAATTCAAAAGTAAGGTGATTAGTACCTTTAAATTCCTCAGGAGCGTCATTGTAATCCACTTCTCGTTTTATATTGGCAATTGAAATTTCATATGCCTTATTAGCAAGGGCTCGAAATTTTTCAACTTCTGTTGCAGTCTTAATTCTTGACCTCTCCATCCTTGCTGCAGCATCCTCAAACAATTCCTTCCTAAATGATCTCTGAAAATAAAAAGTTTCATAATTATTATTGATCATAAAGCTTCTTTTCAGCTACTGTTACCTTGGGTGGCAACTGTGCGATGATTATGAAGAAACAGATAAAATACTGTAATATTATAGTGGTTTATCAGGAGATTACTTCAAAATACAACACCTAAAAAAGAAAAGAAATTTTCTGAACAAACATCCACAGGGATACTCCTCTTTTAGATATAGGAGGGATGTTTAAAAGTCAAGAGGTAGGGAGACTTCCTTGATTCCCTCGCTTCTAATACAGAATGAAAATATGTTTAGAAAAGATGATTATGAGTGGGGGTAAATAAAAGTTCAGTTTATTTTTCATTTTGAAACAGTTTATGAGCATCATGTAGGTAGATAAGACGACATAAGACAATTAAAGCTTGAAGTAAATATGGAAATGTCTACCTCACTATATACAATTTTTCTTTATTTTTTATTGAATTTTTACTTTCTATTAACACGTTCGCTGCTGCAGTCTATATACAATTTACTCCACCAGTAACTGCATCGGTCCCCGGCGTCCGATGCCTGTCCTAACGTTAAAACCTGTATCGGACCCTGGGGACCAATATAGTTTTCGAAGTTATCGCATTTTCTTAACAATTCAAGTGAACTAAATGAATGAATTAGTAGAGCAATCAGTACTCCAAACCTAGAACTAGCACCAGCAAAGCCAGGAGAAGTCCCCGGCGTCCGATGTCGTCTACAACTAATGAACATCCCCGTTAAAATATCTCTCATAATAAGCTTGCTAGAGCCTTCGTCTTTTTGGAGTGGACTGAAGGAGAGGGGCCCGTCCTGATAGACTAGATGACCATCGGACCCCGGGGACCGATGCAGCAGCGAACATGTTAACAAGAATTAATAAAAGTACGTGTGTGTGTCACCGAACTCCTCCTAAACGGCTGGACCGGTATGAATGAATTTTTTGTACGCGTTTGGGTGACGGCCCGGATGGTTTAGCATCACAAATCAGCCCGGCAGATAGAGCAGGAGTGGGGGTCGTAAGGGAGGCCTAAAATTAAAAATAGCGATATTTCGTTTATTATTGGTTTTTTGGCAAATATGCACAGGATAAAAGTTGTTTATTTTGTTATTCAGAGTAACTTTTGTTATATTCACTTTTGTCGCATAACAAAGTATAATCGAGATATATAAAGTAGCTTTTGTTTTAAACATATCCTAATCGCTTGAAATATCATGCAGGACAACGTCTACCGGGTCCACTAGTGTATGTATATGTGTGTATATATATATATATATATATATATATATATATATATATATATATATAGCATTAATTAATGACCAAACCCATTTAACACAATTCACAATTGATTGTTCATGTACAAGTATAGGTTAAATGTAATGTAAGAAAGATTTTTATTTGGCCCATGGATAAAAGATTTATCAAAATAAGATGTGTAAGTTAATTTATGATTTTAAACGTTCCTACAGAATAGGGGTATAATTTTATGACTAGCTCTATCTCTATATCAAAGGTGTATAATAAAAACTTAATATAGGATTTCTTCCTCTCGTGAAATTTCTATAAGCACACAAAGGTTTATTAGAATCTTTTATAAAAGAAAATATGCCCTTAATTACCCAAAGTGTCTCTAACTTGGAGCACAGAAGTAATTAATTCAGAAGAAAACATTAAAATTTGTAAAAAATGAGTATTTAGAATATGACATAAAATATAGCTGACCTCATCAGCTGCAATTGCTGCAGCAAATTCCTCACAATCTAGATGTAGATAAATATCAACAAGTTGGCTCAGCAATCTCCGTGGTTCCCAGCCATACTTTTCAGGTTCATTTACTTTCAAATTTTTACCTGTTTAATATTAACAAACAATAATAATTATTTTCCTACTTTACATTTTTTTTTTTGTTGCATAAATTGAAGAACACCTACATTTAGGGCCACAGAGCTGCTGTAGGTTAAAATTGAGCATGGCTGATAATCGTCCAACCAATTCCAGTCTTAAAAATGGTTCTTTTATTTCCACAGTAAGATAATGGAACATGTCAACAGTCTCTCTAGCAAGTGTCATATACGATCTGAAATAAAATACAATTAAAGATACTACGATGTAATGAAGTAATTCAAGAAACTGTTAAAATATTGCAAACAAATTAATGGAACTCATATAACATATATAAAAACCACAGTAGAAGCTTGAAAATATCACTTTCAATTGGTATTCTTTTTCAAGCTACAAAATGTGTATTTTTTTTATTTATTTATTAACATCCACTTTATGCAACTGTGGCTAATTGGGACGGGTTATCTACAAGCTACCACCCTTTTCTAGCCAGGGTGGGACTAAGGATTTTATTTAATGAGTTTGTCACTAAATAAATTCCTATTTGCCCAGACGGGAATCGAACTCGCCACTCTAGGTTTACCATGTGAGATTAAAGCCAATGCTTTAACTTAAATGACTAACCTGAGCCCTCAAAATGTGTAATGGGAATATTTATTTTTTATGTTCAAACAATTTCCATTTATTGACAGTGAAACATTGACACTCACAAAAGAAAATGAAGGAGGATGCTGCAAGTCTGGTCCAGAATATATTTGGAGTCATTAAAGAGTAATAGAAATGGGATCATATCAGTGACTGCAGTGGATGGGACGTGTTTGAAGAATGGAACCCATCAGAGTGCAGATTTGCAAAGGTTGGGCACCAGGTATTGTAGAACCCTGGCAGAGATAGCCAGGAACGGCAAAAAAAGTCTGTCATGCAGGGGCTGCGTAAACTAAGCAAATTTCCACGTGAAGTCACGAATAGGCCCGACATCAGCCAATCTCATCTCGTCCGTATCCGCACACTCAATAAAAATGCAAATATCTCGGTTAATATTCAAGATAGAGAATAAATGTGCATCACAATATTTATAGTAAATTTAATTTGCAATAAGATTGGTTCTATACAAGCTTTTGATCCGACATATAGTAAAGGAGATATTTCAAATTTTCGAAATTCCACCCCTCTAAACCCCCTCTCCCACTGATACGATTTCAGCCATTAACGAACTTGATCTTTCTTTTTACATAAAACGATTAAATACCGAGTTTGGTAACGATTAAACAAAAAATACCGCTAGAGTATTAACAGAAAATTATAGTTTTGAACGGACCTCATTTTCGTCATCTCCTGGGCAGGATCGATGGACATTTGAAGAAATTTTTCTGAAAATCACGTCATGAGTACGACCTCAATAGCTGACCTTAAGGGAAATCTGCTAAAACTCTTAGAGGGCAAAATCCCTGCTACCTAGACTATAGTGTGGTTTAAGTAAGAATGTTACTTATGAACTTTCACTTTATGGAACTGCAGTTAACTGAAATGAATAATCAACAGAATACATAAAAATGAAGATCATTGATAAATTAACTAGATAAATAAGTTGCTTATAAAGTGGGATGAACCAGCTTCCTTCTTCCGGGCTCTTTGACAAAACCAACACCCAATAACTAGTTATATAAAACATAATTTAAAAAAAAAATATTTAAAGAATAAGAAGCAGTTATTTGAATAACTGGAAACAATCGAGAATAATATCAGTAAATATTAAAAACAACACTCTGGCAGAAAATCTAAAATTATGAAAACCCCCATCTTTAAATATTATAAACTTCATAAATTTTATAAAATATTGTCTGTATTTGACAATCACAATTTGACAATTTGATAGTCACAAATTCCTCTGATAATAATTTACATGACGAATTTCAGAAACAGCTGCTTAAACATTAAAAATAAAATGAATCAGAAGGGGCTCAGGTTAGCCATGTAACCCATATGCGTTGACTTAAATCTCACATGGTAAACATAGAGTGGCGAGTTCGATTCCCGTCCTCAGACAGGAAAGAACTTTATTAAAGAAATTTATTTAGTGACGGAATTCATTAAATAAATCCTTAGTCCCACCCTGGCTAGAAAAGGGTGGGAACCTGTAGATAACCCGACCCAATTAAATTAGCCTTAGTTGTAAAAAGTGGACGTAAATAAATAATTTAATGAATCAGAATATTAAAATCTACTGACAAGAAACTAAGTTGGTGCTAAATACCAAATGGAAATACGGTATTAGAGCAAGTATAATACAGACAACGTTATTATTCTTGTTCTAGAAGTGATTGGGTGTTCTTTTTTATAAAACTGAAGACATCCAAAAAAAGGCAGTAAACAATTTCCATAAACTAAAGTTTGAGTTGCAAAATTAAAAGAAATTTTAGCCATGGAAAAAAGAAAAAATTAAAAGTTTGAAATCTAACCTGCACTGCCTTTCATCTGCAGAAAGTTGTCTCGTTCGAGTTTGCTGCTGCTCAGTAGGCAGTGCACCCCATGCAGCTGTATCGGCCATCAACTCCTGCGTTTCATGAATCCTCTGGGCAAACAAAGTGGGAATGTCTTACAAATGTTCCATAAGCAAAAACTGTAGGTTTTGTAATCAATTTGGTATATAGAATTTCAGGAATACTCGAAATATTGGCAAAATACGCAATAGGATTTTATTTTTTCATAACAATGTGATGTGCTTTTACGATTTGTTGTTCACAAAAATTATTGTATGTTTTTCCGAATCAGAAAAAGTTAAAATATTGCCCAAAACCAAAGCTTTATGAAAGTTTTACAACTACATTGTTGTCACTTTTTTTGAGAAACCACAGCAGGAAGTTCCAAAATATTATTCATCATTCATTTTTATTTTTGTGATTTCAAGTGTTGAATTTAACATCAGTATTTATCATATTTTTTTAATATTTCACTTACACCCAATCATCTTTAATTCGGCCAGATACATACCAAGTTAAACATTTCACTAGTTAACACAAGTATCTTCAAAGCTATGGTGATGCAACAACCAAAACGAGACAAAAACCTCATTGTTATGGTTTAAGGGGATGTCTTAACTATGTATAATTAATAGATTATTTAAAAAAAAATAAAATAAAAACCCAAATACAACCAAATTTTAATATTTGTTTTAGGCTACTGAATAAATGTGTAACAAACACTTTAAATTTATATAAAATAATAAATGCTCGGGGGGAAAAAAATAAAGCAAATACCTTTAATGATTCTAAGCTTTCGTCAAGAAGGAAGGTTGTGTCATTCATAAGCATGTTTATGAATTTTACAAACTGTTTTCCAGACCTAAAATAGAAATATCAGTGAATTATTTTCCTAATTAAAAATATTTATGTAAAATATAAAGCAATTATACTGTTAATTGAGGGTCATGAAATACGTATCAAATATGTTAACTTACTTTGATTCCTTAATGATAGCATCACGATGAACAGGACTCTCCCACATACTTTTGAGTATAAGACTAATGTGGTACCTAATTGTAAATTTATCATAAAATTCTGAACTTGAGCCGGTAGTCTCAACATCTAAAAAATTGAAAAAAACAAAGCTTTATAATAAATGCTGGCACAAATGCATGGAATTAAATAAATCAAAACAAAATATCAGAACTAATTTATAATATCTATAAGACAGTAACACTGATGAGAGAAGTACCATGTGGACAGAACTCCGTAATTATTTTCTTGGCAGAGGCTGTGGATTCTCAACAGGCCAAATTTAATTTAGATTTATGGGTATGGCATGTGACATAACATACAAGAACACAATATTTATTTACTCCCACCTACAAAGCTATAATAAAGTTTCACCCGCCCACTCAATACTCTGGCTGTGCTCTTGTTCTTTTTTCACTAGTATTTTATTTATTAAGGTAAAATTTATACATGTATTTCTGTATGTGTATATATATATATATATATATATATATATATATATATATATATATATATATATATATATATATATATATATATATATATAATAAAATAATATAATACAATCATCATTGACAAATAACAATTATATTAGATAATACCGATTGAGTTAAGACAGGTTCAGGGTTTTTTCCTATAATAATAAATAATAACCCATCATCACTTATATAAGTAATTACAGCTTTCTCTAAGGCAATTGGCAATTACCTGTGGAAAAATAAAAACCAAAACTTCAATTACCACTTAGCTAAAATAAATTGCAGAACTAAATTGTGGGACCTTCATAAAATTTTTAAAAATAAAGAAAAAAGATATCTCCCCCCTATCACCTACCTTAATAAAACTGAAATTACCCCAGAAGGTAAAGCTAATCTTATAGCTAATTATTTTGAGTCCGTACACAAGCAAAATGTAAACCTTAATAGTAAATATATGACGAACAAAATTATGAAAAGCTCAAAAAAAATCGTAAATAATATCTTATCTGCCAATTACCCTAAAGAAGTTTTAACAACCTACTCTGAAATATACAAAATAATTAAAAAATCCAAACCCCGCAAATCACCAGGAGAAGACAATATTAAAAATACCCATCTAAAGAATTTGCCACCCGAAGGAATTAAATCCCTCCAAAAAATAGCGAACTCTGTTCTAACCCTTGGCCACTTCCCTAAAAACTGGAAACACGCAGTGATAAAAGCAATATGCAAACCAGGAAAGAATCCACATGAAGCTCAGAGCTTCAGGCCCATCAGTCTTCTAAGCACAATCGGAAAAACCATAGAAAAAATAATATTAGCCAGGATAAACAAACACCTTACCCAAAACAACATTATACAAAACGAACAGTTTGGTTTCAGAAGTCAACACAGCACAACTAAACAATTAGCAAGACTAATAGACGCCATTACCGAAGGCTATAATAATAAAAAACATACAGGACTCTTGGTGCTAGACATTGAGAAAGCGTTTGATACAGTCTGGCACGAAGGGCTTATATACAAATTAAATGAATTAAAGTTCCCCCCTTATTTGATAAAACTTATTAACTCATTATTATAAAACTTATTATCACCAATAGAACATTTTGTGTCAAAATAAATAACTCCTATTCATCGACCAAAAAAATGGAGGCGGGCCTACCACAAGGATCTGCACTTAGTGCACTTCTCTTTATTATTTATATCAACGACGTTCCTAAAACTATAAATACTGCTTTATCCCTCTTTGCAGACGGCACGGGCATATACACGTCTTCCTACAGAATAGATACAATAATTAATCGACTCCATAGTAGCTTTAACAAATTATCCAAATTTTTTACTAAGTGGAGAATCAAAGTCAATAAAGCAAAAACACAAGCTATTATTTTTACAAAAAGAAGACCGAAAATCCCAGAGCAATCCAACTTTGACAATAATCCTATATCATGGTCGAAATATATTAAATATTTAGGGGTGACGTTAGACAAAGGACTAACATTCACAGAACACATAAATAAAACGTGTAATAAAGCTAACTAAGTTATTTGCCAGATTTACCCATACTTTAATCGTAAATCGAAACTGAGCCCTGTGAATAAACTAATGTTACACAAAGCCTGCATCAGATCAGTATTGACATATGCTTGCCCCGTATGGAGCAATATATCAAACACTAATTTAAGAAAACTAAAAATATTTCAAAACAAATGCCTGAGAATTGTGTATAATCTTCCCTATCATACAAGAATAAGAAAATTACATCAAATTTCAAACTTACCAATGGTAAAGACATATATCCGTAATCTAACCACTAAATTTTTCAAATCTTGCAAACACAAAAACAACCCACTCATCAATGAAATAGGTAATTATAACAAAGAAAGCACTGCTAGGTACGTACACAAACGAACGAAGCACATCTTACTCTAACACAAGAAACTGACTGAATCAATACCCAACAGGCTAGGCTAAAGACATGTAACACCTTTATCTTAATCCCTATTTTACCTCTAATCATATTAAATAATCATAAGAAAGTCTGTACTTGTTATTATTATTAGCTCATAAGGTCTCTTAAATTTGTAAATATTTAAAATAACTGTTATCACTAAGTTGCAATATGACTGCCTACTATTAGTCAATTGCATTTCAACAATCCGCTACTTAAATAGAAATTTTTATTTTATGTTTCCTTTTGTAAATTGCAGTGGTCACAAGGAACACTATGAATTATCTTGTAAAAATTCTTGTTATTCAATAAAGGATTATTATAAAAAAAAAAAAATAAAAAAAAAAAAATAAAAAAAAAAAAAGTAATTACAGAGTTGACTTTCAAAGGGAATTCATTAATCTTCAGCGATCTTTATAGTATTGAAGATTAGAAAATAGAATGGTTTTAGTACACTACGCACATATAAATATAACTCACAACACTACATTTTCTTTTAAAATAAAGACAAGTAGAATCTGATAAAATAAAAATGTACAAAAAATAATAATAATAATAATAAAATTAAATCATTATTAGAAGTGTTATTGGAATATTAATCCAAACATTATTTATAGCTATTTGAATTTTTTTATACAATGTTAATCAGATTCTACTTGTGTATTTATTTCAAAGATTGTTAAAGCAAATTATATTTATGTGCATACCATACTCTTAAGTTGTGTGTCACACAGAGCATGGAAGAAAAGATAATCCCTCGACATCAATAATGTAAGAAACTGATGTGTGTAAAGGGCCAACTCTTATTGAAATAAATTTTGACATATGAAAAATAGTTTTATATGGAAGGAAAATATTTATACTACTCATTCAGCACATATTAGTTTTGCAGGCTACATAAAGGGCTCTGCCGAATTTACCATCTTAAATGAACAAAGTTGCACTTTAGTAATGGCATAAGGTGTGTCAAAATAAAAATTGTCAAAAATTACAACCGATCTAAAGCACTGTAGAAAATGGTCAGAAAAATGTTGTTTCTGTAGCGGTTTAAAATATTTTCTATTTATAATATGAATGAATAGTCCTCCTCAAAATGTTTTATTTTATCTGATGAAAATATAGGACATTTAAAATGGAATGGAAACAAAACCAAATACGTACTTCCCTTTTTAATTTTGAGGAGTTAGCCATACCTTTTTATATTAATGATTAGTCATTTTTTAATTATCCTGTTTTCACAACTTTAACAATACGAAAAAATAATTTTCAGGGCAAAAATTAACCACAAAATAGAATTAATAAAACCAAGAGGGCAGTAAAGAATACTTTTTGCAGTAGATCATTTACCTGTATAAAATTTCATTAAGTATGATGCCAAATGTACTTCAGAAATAGGATGAGACATAAATCGATCATGAAGCACATGATGCCTCGGAAGAAGACCTGAGACAAGCACAAAAAGTACTTCTACAACCTTGGCAACAAGGTAAGGATTCTTTATTGCGGATGGTGTACAAACGCAAACAAGGAGCCAAGTAAACATCCTATCGTCCATAGCATCAGCAACCACAGCTGGCATAAATCTGAGGAATAAAATGAAATTATTATTTTTAAAAACCCATTTATATAGTAATTTATATCATTTAACTACTAAATGATACATTTTATTAATTAAATTTCCTTCACACTGTCAATTTTATTTTTGACTCAAATAGAGTGTTTAGGAATAAATTAGACAGCCAAGAGCTTGTATAATTGTACATTATGATCGGAATAGATCTAACTATAAAACAAGATTTCTCAACACAGACATGAAAATAAATGTTTTGATATGTCATTATGGCTTCTTTTTAATTACCATAGGTATTAATTTTAATTATTCCTGCTTAATATTCTCAGAAAGTGTCTATATTAAAGTATAGTAATGAACTTCCCCAGCAAAGGATTCAAACCCCATCCAAGAACTAGTAACTGCTTACTGTTTTTAGTCTTTTATCACTATAAAGAACTATTATAGATTCAACAATCTGTCCACTTATTATTCAATATGTCAAAATAATATATCTTTATTGCCATTTGATGTAAGCTCAAAAAAAATTGGCATGGAATTGTACCTAGTTACAAGAGATCATTGCCTATAAACACTTCTGCAAAAGTTCTTTTACACTCAATTTGGAGAGCTTCAATGTTGATGGGTGGGTGTTGTGAACCAACCCATATTTTCTTTATTTTTTCTTCCAGCCTTTTTACTACCTTTCTAATGGCAGTCATTTGCAGTAAAAACCTCCATTACATCCAGAATTACTATATTATTATCTAAGTGTATGGTTTTGGAGCTATTCCTGTTGATGCATCCTTCAGTCCTTTCTTTGAGACATCAACATGGAGAAATTTATATTCAAGACAACATCATCAACCTGAAGCCACCATCTTGCCAAACAAAATTTTATGTAACTAGTGATCCTTTTTTTTTTCCTTATTCTATTTATGTAAATATACTTAATTATCCAATTCTGTGTGCATTTACTGAATTCTTTCTTCTTCACATGCCACATACTACAAGACCGATATTTGGAGCACAGCCAGTTTTACAGTCTCAATTTCAATAAAGTGAAGCCAGAGTCCTTATATTGAGGATTATTCCTAGTACTAAAGGTGTGGTCGCATTCACTATTGCTTAGAAACTTTTTATCAACGGTCATAATTTAATAAAACATTGGAAAGCTCTTGGCGAGCATGCTTGAACTAGTTATTAGTTCCCAATCCTTTCATGAGATAGGCTAAGAGGTTAGTTTATTTAGCCTCTCCTTCCAAGAGCCCATACCCTCCTCATCTGTCACAAATTCACACATCCAGTCCTTGAAATGTGCTATTATTCCTTGGAACATTTATGACACAATATTCATCTGGGATTACCCCAAATCAATCATGTTCCCATATTATATACAAATATACTAGATAAAATAGTAATTTTATGGCTTATGTGTTGAAAAAATAGAACATTTAAAATAATTAATATTAATTTATATTTGTAATGTTTTTTTAATTATTTATTAATGTCTACTTTTTGCAACTACGGCTAATAGGAATGGGTCATCTACAGATTGCCACCCTTTCCTAGCCAGGGTATGACTAAGGATTTTATTTAATGAATTCCGTCACTAAATAAATTTCTTTGCCCAGGATGGAATCGAACTCGCCACTCTAGGATTACAATGTGAGATTAAAGGCCACTCACATGGCTAACCTGAGCCCCTTTATATATGTATAACTGATGTTCTATAAATTTTATACCAAAGTAACAATAGAAATAAATAATAGTAATATTAGAAAAAAAATAATTTATAACCATGAAAAATTTGTTTAAATGAACAATAGTTTGAGATTCTAATTAAACTTAAAAGTAGACTGGCACATGACCTTCCCGCTTGCCCAAGGTTGTTGGCAGCAATGAGTTAATGTATAAACAAATAAAGTTGAATAGATACTTACTGGAGAAGGAATAGTAAAAATTCGGCGATATCCTCAACATACCACTCGGGAAGAGCAGCAAAAAGAGTAGGAGGTTCAGTGGGTAGAGGTAGAGCTGGGATGCGGGACGTGTCACCATTGGTAAGTGTTGAGAGTAGGAACTCGCTCACAGATGTATAAAACATAAGGGCTCTTCTCATCAACTGCGGTGCTAACAGCCCTGCCTCGGTACACGCCTTTCCTTTTGTCAGTTTCTAAACAACCATGAACCACATGATTACCCATGCCCAAAATATTTATATGATTCATTTTACTTAAGATATTGTTTGAATTAATCAAATTATAACAGACCACATCACTCAATGAAAGGCCTTAAAGGGATAAAAGTAATAGGCTAATTTTTAGCAGATTTCCCTGAAGGGAAATCAGCTATTGAGGTCGTACTCATGATGTGATTTTTGAAATTTTTCTTTAAATGTCCATCGATTCTACCTAGGAGATGATGAAAATGAAGTCCGTTCAAAACTGTGTAGAGGGATGTATATATATATATATATATATATAGATATATATATATATATATATATATATATATATATTTGTCTGTTACTGCTCTAGAGGTCACAATTATTGTTTAATTCGATATTTAGTCGTTTTATGTAAAAAGAAAGATCAAGTTCGTTAACAGCTGAAATCGGACCAGGGGGGGGGGGGTGTTTAGATGGGGAGAAATTTGAAAATTCGACATTTCTCCGTTACTATACGTCGGATCAAAAAAATGTATAGAATCAATCTTATAGAAAATTAAATGTACTATAAATATTTATTCCCTATCTAGAATATTAATCGAGAAATTTGTATTTTTCAGGTTTCAGCCTTCAGCAAACCCCCACTTCTACTCATGTTATATAAACAATACTCGGTTATGTAATAAACCATATCATTTGAAACTTAAATAGCAAATATTGTTTTCAAGAAACATTTATTATACGAGATACATGCTAATATGTTCTAGTGACCCCCCCCCCTTCTAAGTTTTTGGAATACTTAAATTTGATTGATTGAGATAAAAATTATTTTGATTCATTATAAATTACAGTACTAGATATAGTAAATAGTTCTCAATCAAATTAACACGTTACGAGGTGTGACAATTAAATAACGGGACTGATCTGAAAAACATACTTTATTGAACACTTATTACAAATAACTATTAATCCCCTTCAACATACTCCCCATCCCTATCTATACACCGCTGCATACGAGTTTTCCACTGCTCAAAGCAGTGCTGCATGTCATTAAGTGTCAGCCTCTTCAGCAAGTCTGCCGTTTTTTGCTTGACATCTTCAACTGACTCAAAACTTGTTCCCTTCAATGAACTTTTTATTTTGGGAAAAAGGAAGAAGTCACAGGGAGCCAGATCTGGTGAATACAGCGGATGTTCAAGCATTGGAATTGACTTTTTCGCTAAAAACCGCTTCACCGAGAGCGCATTGTGAGCGGGCGCGTTGTCCTGGTGCAAAATCCATGAATTGGTTTTCCACATGTCAGGTCTTTTCCTCCTCACTCTTTCTCTCAGTTTCTCCAGGACCTCAATGTAATATTTTTGGCTTACAGTTTTACCCTCTGGCACCCATTCAACCATAATGACACCCCTCACATCGAAAAAAACTATCAACATGGCCTTCAGTTTTGATTTGCTCATTCGAGCTTTTTTCATTCTTGGTGATGATTGAGTCTTCCAGCGCATGGACTGTCTCTTTGTTTCGGGATCGTATTGGAAAATCCACGTTTCGTCACATGTGACTACTTTTTCCAGCAGCCCTGGATCTGCTGCCAATTGCTGCATGATGTCAATGCAGATGTTTTTTCGGTTCTCCTTTTGTTCAGGCGTCAGGTTTTTTGGCACAAACTTTAGTCATTTTCAGATCTTCATGTAAAATTTTTCTCACCGTCTCTCTGTCAATGTTTGATAAATCTGAAATCATTCGAAGACTCAAACGCCTGTCTTTCCGCACAATTTCATTAACCTTCTTAACGTTTCCTTCAATTCTTGACGTCACAGGTCGCCCAGTCCGTTCGTCATCTTCAACTTCTTCCCGGCCTTCAGAAAATCGTTTGTGCCATTCAAAAACTCTAGTACGTGACATGGAGTTGTCACCAAACACCTCTTTCAATAACTGAAAACATTCACTTGGAGGTTTCCTCAATTTCACCAGAAATTTCAAATTAATACGCTGTTCGATTTTTTAACTGATCATTTTTCCGGCACGCCAATAACAACAGGCCTTACTCAAACGAGATTTAAAACCAAACTAGACTAGATAGAGAGACGGGATCAAGTGGACTCTGTGCAGTAATAAACAGGATCAATCATGATCCATCCCCACTCCCCACACACAAGCCTGACATCTGCCGTACGCACAGTCCCGTTACTTAATTGTCACACCTCGTATATTCAGATATACTACAGTAATTGTTTTTCTTTCCGGTAAGAAGTTGGCAGAACTGTTTGTTTACATTTCAGATGCTTTCCGTCAGCAGGTTTCTTATTATTCTTTGCATTTATTCACTTAATATTCACGGTGGTGTTGTGTTACGAGTATGTAGATTTATCTATTACTAAACTTCACGTGGGAAATCTGCTTAGTTTACGCAGCCCCTGAATGACGGACTTTTAAATAGTTTAATCGATCCCCAAAAAAATGAGGATATGTGAAGCATTTCTATACTCAGTAACTTCTAATTTTAGCTGGACAAAAAAGTCTATCATGTAGGAGTTGTGTAAACTAAGCAGGTCCCCCACGTACTGGTATAGCATACTTTTGACCTTATCTCACCACATATCTCTATTTAAATGTAAAAAAACTGAAGAATAGGAGGGGGAGGGGAGGCTCCAGACGGCCAAAAAAAAAGAAAATACGAATAACTCTCTTAATAATTGAATAACAAAAATATATAGAACAACAAATGTAGATCATCAATAGTTTAACAAGATTGTTTATATAACATTTTCCAATCCTACTCATAATAACGGAGACATTTTGAATTTTAGAATCCCCCCTCTAAACCCCCACTACAAACACAAATACGATCTTTATTGTTGAAGGAAACGGTTAAACATTGCATATGGTATAAATCAAATAAATATTTCCGAGTAAAGAATGAAAAAATCTTAATTGATGACATCATCACATAACGTATTTCCATGTTTCTCACAATATAAAAGTTCAATGAAAACCATAGTTGGTATTTAACCTTGGAATGAAGTGGATCATGATATTGCAGCATATTATTAATAAGACATGAGTTCCTACTCATGGGGATTTATTGAAAGCCCAAAACTATAAAATCCAAATATCTCTGTTAATATTCAACTTATGTATAGAATGTATGTATAGAATAATATATCAAAAATATGTATATAATAACATTTATAAATCATTCAATTTGCAATTAGATTCCTTCGATACATTTTTTCCAGCATATAATAATGGAAATATTTCGAAATTCCTACTTCTGAACACCCCCCCCCCTCCTCTCGCTGGTCTAATTTCAGCAATTAACAAACTTGATCTTTATTTTTACATATAACGTTTAAATATGGAGTCTGGTAACAATCAAACCAAATTTGTGACAGCATTAACAGACTAATATATATATATATATATATATATATATATATATATATATATATATATAGTGTTGAACTTGTCATCTACTGGGTAGGATAGATAGAAATTTGAGGACATTTTTCGAAAATCACATCACGAGTACAGCTTAATAGCTGATTTCCCTTGAGGGAAAACTGCTGAAACAAGTATTTAAATTACTATTTAATGGAATATATAGCCAACCAAATATTATATTAGTATTGTTAAATATGAGTATAAGACTTATGACCAATAATTTCTGAGAGATTCTACATATGTATGTATGGAACTGAACAAAATATTATATCAGGCAAGACACAATAAGCTAAGACATACTCCCAATTACTTGAATGATAAGAATACTCCCTCCCTCAATATAATTGTAGATATAAACTAGACTATATTTGAAGTTTATACCTTTATTTGATGTTTCCACCTCTTGATTAGCTCCTTATTACGTTGAGCAAGAGGAAGACATTTCCACTGCTCTTCAGAAGCCTGCATTTCATCAACAAGTTTTTGGAGATCCCTCAATGATCTTAACCGGCGTTGATATCTTTGGAGAGCAGGAAGAAGTGCTATATTATGAGCATGGAGAGTCAAGAACCAGCACTGAGTAGAAAATTTGGGTTCCTTCCAAGGAGTAGTTTCATCTAAGCAAATGACACACAACAAAAAAAATGAAATCATTATACTAAATAAGATAGTTGTGGAAAACCTTATGGAGGTAATAAAGAGATGGAAAAAAAAGTGTCATGCAGGGTCACCATCTATTCCCCAGTTTTCCTGTTATAAAAAGCCTATGTAATCAGGATCTGTAAAACGTTCCCACTGGTGAGAACACGGTATTGAAATGTAGTGCATTGTGTGACTACAGGTAGCCATGCTGTCTCATCAACGAGATTCAACAACCCCCAGTCCTCTGTGGAAAAATTTAAATGTCTACACAGTGCTCAACGTATTAAAGGTCTATCAGACTGGAGCATTTACCTCCTAGGGGTGAGATTTTGGGGATGTTGTAATGACCTAATCTGCAGTCCTTGTATAATAAGAATGACATAAATATTTTTAAAGTATGTATAAGTGACTGTATATATGAAACATTCTAAATTTTGCAAGTCTGAATCAGACAAACTGTTATGGGTATCCAATATCTAAATTTTCTACTTTGTAAGAACCATGGAAATTAAAGGCACAATGATTTCACCATAAATGTATTGAAGGTATGATCATTGGGTGAAGTAGTAGTAGTTGCTTTATCTTTGGCAGAGTTCTTTTTCGATAAAATAAAAATGGATGCCCAAAATATAATGTGATACTAAGAATGCATATTCTTTATATCATGAAAAAGCTCAAGATATACCAACAACATTTAACCTGATATCAGCAGGTCAGAATTTATAAAAACACCTATTCAATTGAATTAAAAACATCTATTAATTGAAACTCTACAAGTTTCATATTTTTTAATCAACCACTCCACAGAAGTACAAGAACCTTAATACTACTAGGTCCAGCACATGGTCAAGAGAAGCCTACTTTCTCTGTAAGTTGTGACTCATTGCCTACAATCATATCAAGAAAAGTTCATTGTTTGTTTTTTTGATTGCATAAATTTGTATGAGAGAACATAATCTAGTTAGTTTTAAAGAGTGATATACACTATGACATTATAAATACAAAAATATAAGAATAACAAAGATGATAGTAAGCCTTTTCTTAGTTACCTGTTATATTTTTTTCAAAATATGATATGTAACTTAAAATAACTTACTGAGCTGGTCTAGATACTCCGATGCTTCTTGTGAAGTCAGTTTGAGCCTAGTGTCTTCCTTGATATCTACCATGCTTGATGGATGAAACGGATATAATGGGTCAACTGTTTCCATTTTTATCTGAAAATACATAATACATTTTTTATATGAAAAAAAGAAAGGCTAATGTTTCTACGAGATAAACAATAATTCTCTTTTTGATGTAAATTTACAAGGAACTTTATTTCCCTGACCACCATGAAGTTCATTTCTAAGGCTGTGAGCCAAATAATAACTCATAAAAATATGGCCAAACAGGTTTATGTAACTTATCTCAATATAAGTTTAACAGGCCCCAGGTTCGCTCCATGTGCTAGTCTTAAAGCTCTCAGATATCTTCTCAAGTTATAGGATCTGTTCTCTCATGGGATGGAAATTTACTTGATGCCTAACTAAAACTCCTAATTCGACTTGGTTAGAAAAGGGTGCTATCAAATAGACCTTAGCTTAGCCAATTAGTCTTAGTTGCATAAAGTATGAATTAATCTATGGGAACTTATTTTGTTCAATTCATCATTTGATTACCATTCATAAACCAAATATAAACTATAAATCTAAACCCTATCACCACTCATCAATGAACAAGAGAGCATGACACCGGTAAACACAAAGGACCTCCCAAGATGAAAAAACATCCCCATTGTTCTGTTTTATTTTCATTGTAGCTCATTAATAGCACAATAGTAGATCCAGTATTTTTAATAGACTTTCTTCCACATTATTTTATAAACATATAGAATTTTATTATATTTGAAGTTTTAATTAAACAAGAAGAAATAATAATTTAATGAACTTTAGGATTTACTTATAAATAACTACTAAACATTAAATATTTTTTCCACACACCCTTTCTTCAGGTAAAATGGTCACACTATGTATTCCAGTTCTCAAAGAACTAATGAAACATATTTTGAATGCATGTGTTTCATTATTATAAACAATAATAAAACATATCCACCCAATAATTCTTAATATGGAGAACCTTTTTATGTGGGCAGGACCCCCTAACATAAAACATTTTACAGCAATATTCAGTTTGGGAACACCTGAGTAAATCATATGCCAATATTAGATTTCATTTAGTTCACCATTTATAAGGAAAAATGTTTGCAGGCATTAATAAATTGATGACAACTTTGCCTAGTAAAGATTCCACTTACACTCAATAGTAGATACAATGAACATATTATAAAAATTGAATTTGGATAAACAATTGCTGTTTCCTTTGGTTATGGATATGTTTGCATTAAAAGCTCAGTGTAAAAAGAAAAGAAAATGCACTCTAAAAACAAGAATGTAGCAAAAATAAATGAATAATTAATTAAACAAACCTTATGAGAGAGCATTTGGAGAACGGATAGGAGGTTAAGCATAAATCCATCACCTGCAAGTGTTTTGAAATCTGCATGCATTTGAGTCCTCTTTTCGTTTCTACGAAGAACAGATGCAATATAGGCCAACATGGGTTCACGGGAGTGAGCGTTCAGGCATGTTTCATAAATAACTTTGTGAAGAAGAGACTAAAAAGTAAAAGAAGAAAAAACTTAGAAGACAACATGAAATTACACAAGAACAGTCTTTTCTTATCAGAATAAACCACTTATCATTAATAAAAATCCAGTTTGTGATATTACATAAAATAAAAACTAAACTGAATCAGGTTTGACTTGACATAGTGATAATCCAAGATCTCTAGCTTGATAGTTTCACAGGTTGATGAATATCACAAATAATGGTGAGCAGTATAAGAACCTTCAGTAACAAAAATGCTTTCTATAAATTTAAAAAAAAAAAAAAAACTAATCTAAAAAATGAAGTTCTTGTTAGTATTACAGCTCACATTCCAAAGTTTCATAATTCATGAAGTTATATTGTCCATCATTTAAATGTTAAATAAGTCTATCATGATTCTGTAAGAAAATTCCTCCAATATTACATCTAGGTGACAAGTAAAAACAAGTATAATGGACATTTTTTTACATTAAACAACTTCTTAAGAATATATTAATATAAAATAAGGGCAATGTTAACCCTTTCCACTCCAACGTCGAGTGTCACTTGACACTGATTTTGTTCCACTAGCTCCACTGTCGAGTGATACTCGACATGGTGTAATACCTCTTTTTGCGGAAAATTTTAAAACAGGAGGGATTTAAAAAATACACAAAAAACACTAAAAGTAAAAAAACGTAATTTTAGCGTGGAGCTGGTGGAATAAAAACAAAAACAGCCTTGGAGTGGAAAGGGTTAACTATGCGGATTCTCAATAGCTGAAACCCATAATTAATGTCACTCCAACTTTTATTATCTGTTTCACCCTTAGTGAAAAAGACTTGGAATTTAAGCTTATCATTAGATAATTAGTGATATAACAACTAAAAGTGAAAAAAACATCAGAAAATGCAAAAAATATCAGTAACTACTTAGTATTTATGTTAGAGAGAAATATCTAAGACTACAATTAAAGGAAATTACTTTATCAGCAATACTAATTGCATATAATCATCATATAATTATATTTTTTAACCTGACAAAATAATAAAGATATTTATGATTGTACATTTCAGTACTTCTCTAAACCACTACTGTATCTAGTCAGATTTCAGCAACAAACCAACTTCATCTTTAGTTTCAGGTGAGATGTTTGAATATCTAGTTCAGAAACAATTCAACCAAAATCGTGTAAGAAATATGCCCAAAGGTTTGAAATGCATTAAAAATTTGAGTGACTTCATTTTTGAAATCAACTTGATAGAATCAATGGGCATTTGAAGAATTATTTTGAAAATCACAAAAGTACAACCTCAATGGCTTGCTCCCAAGAACTCACACACTAGTATTTGACTTATAGTATAAAATGATTCAAATAGAAAAATAGTGAATCCTCTGCTACAGAAATATATGTTCAGAACAACATATGTACAATGTACATTACTGATGAATTAATTTCTGCAAATAAATTCAAGAAATGTGTAAAGGGTAGTATTTCTAGCTAATGATTACGTAATTTTATAAGACTTAATTATTTAATATGAGTTTACTTGGGTGGGGCTGGCTGGTGCTAGAGAGGGGTTTTCTGCTGACCGGTGCAAGAGGTGAGGCCGGGGGACAGTGGCCAGACGGCAGGGACTGGGTGTATGTCAGTGCCATACCAGAGTAGCCCTTCAGCATATGGTGTTTATGGATTATCTTTGGTAAGAGACCATTGCCATACCTATCAAACTTATAGCCAGTCCCAATCCCATTCTTTGTGTATTTGTTTTTTTTTGGTGTTAAATAACTTAATTCATGTAAAACATATATAATGTGCAAGATAAATAGAAATACTATCTCCTCCCTCTCACACATATCCCTTACAAATGTTTTGTAATTTATTTAAATATTATACTCACTCTGTATGTGTCCAATTCCTGTTGGAGTGTTCCGTATAAAGTTTTATCAGTTGATGAATTACCAGAGAAAAATCTGTCAGCAACTTTGGGATCTTCTTCAGGAAAAACTGATACTCTAAGAAAAGGCCCAAAGAACGAGGTCCGTGTAATTTCCTTCCCGGCAGCATTTGTAACAGTCTCTGGCAAAAATTGAACCTAGAATATTTAACATTATTTGTTAAATAATTACATAAACACTTAAAGACAACAATTTCAATTTAAGAAAGTTAAAAATGGTTAACAAAAAGATAGAACTAGAAAACAAACTTAACCAATTTACACAACATAATATATAACACAACCAATTTACACGCTGGTGTCCTCCATTGACACGAGCTGGTGGTCCGTTTATGTTGGCACGGTAATGTAAATTGGTAATGTTTATCTACATCACTCTCAACAGGTTATATTGACTGAAGAGCATATCAAGGCACCCATTATTACTCAGGGATCCATTCATCCGGGCACACCTCCCCCACAAAGAAGTTTTACTTCACAATCTATAATAACTGTGAATCAAGCAATATAAACAGATGCCTACTAGTGTACAGTTTAATTAATAAAAAAAGTGATGGCTCCTAACCTAATCAGCGATACCACATGATTGTTAAATGATTACATAAAGAAAACATTTACAAAAACTTGAATATCCAAAACTTATATTGAATAACTATGAATGCCAGTGAATAAAACAAAGAAAGAAGTCAAATCAACTCCTTGAATATATTCCAATTCAAATATTATGTTTAGTATGTATGTGTGCACACACCACACACAAGGTAAACTTCCAATCCATTTGTTTAAATAATTGTCACATGGTAAAGGTAGAGTGGCGAGTTCGATTCTCGCCTGGGAAAAGGAAATTATTTAGTGACTGAATTCATTAAATAATGTCCTAAAAGTCCCACCCTGGCTAGAAAATGGTGGTAACCTGTAGATAACCCATCCCGATTAGTAAATATTAATAATAATAATTATCCATTGGTATCATTTTTTACTCATATATTTGATCTATTTTTTGTTGGCATACCCATGTGAATTAAGGTGACGGTTTTAATTCACTTGGTAAACCTAGTCATGGGCTCAATTTCCACAGGGGCATCTCAAATTTATTTAGTTAAAAACTCATTAAATATAATTGAAGTCCCATTCTGGCAAGAAAAAATATAGAAATTGAATACAACAAGCCAAATTTTCATAATGGCTATAAAAAAGTGAATTTTACGGTTATTTTTTTCACAATTTTTCCTCTTTCTTTAAATAATTAAAGAAACTGATAGAACTACTAAAGTAGAACTTATTACTACATAATAATTAAACTATCCAGGGAAAAGTAAAGAAGTGTATTCCTTGATCATTATAAAAAGGGAAATATAAGTAATACTCTACCTGGTTTGTTATTAGTGTACATATTGGTCTATTTCCGGCGACTGGCTTAATGTCAACAAGTTCCGCAAGGGCGTCCAGAGGTTTCCTATGACCATTGTCAATGAGTGATGCTGTCTGCATCATCCTGAATAATGCTTGCAAGAGTGGAGAAAACACCTGAAGAAATAGTATTAAAAGTAAAAAAAAAAAGAGTTGAAAAACAAAGTAAACAATACTTATCCTGCATCACAATATATTTATATTAAACTTTAAATAAAAATTGTATATTATTAATATATATAATTTAAAAAAAAACATAAAAAAATCTATGTTTAAGGGTGGTTAGAATAATATATTTATCCCTGCATGTAAACCTTGTTGTACTTTTTATTTATATAATACGAAAAATATTCCTTACATATCTGAGTTTTCTCATATCCATACTTTACATTAAAGTGAACTAATTATTATAACTAACAGATTTCAATTAATTAATATAATAATAATTAATACTAATAAATTTAAAGAAGGTACCTTATTTAAAACATCAGAATTAGTATGTATCCTAGAGACTAGCTCGAGAAGGAACCTTCTAGGAAATGAACCAGCTAGAAGAGGTGCTAGGAGAGGAGAACTAAGAGGATTGACTTCGATGAATGTACCCTGGAGAACCATAGCTGTGTACTGCACACACTGGCATCGCAGCTCTGACATTAATGTACTCAGCGGAGGAATACTGCTTTTCTAAAACAAATAATACAAAATCAAAAAGATAATCCTAAAGCTTGACATTAATTCTTAAAAGATCATTTTTACTAAAAAATTCTTTTTTTTAATTAACATAGGCTTTTAACGCACAACTAGCTTTGTTTCTCATCAATAACCGACTGATATATAAATAGTTTCCTACAGGAATATAAATATTGGATAAATCTGTGAACAAAATCATCTTGTGATTTTTATCAAACGGAATGTTGTGTAACGTGTTCCATAAATGTGCCATTATATAGTTGTAATACCCGTGAGGGAGTGGCAAATAGCCAACGACACTTAGTATAGCTGTTATCCTTAAATTAATTGCAATAATAATGGTTTCTCATCGAAATATAAGATTGAATTAACGTAAGCACTATGTAATTACTTTATTTCCATCAAATTACTATTATTTTATAGCTTTAAACAGGAAGCATGGAATGACTATTGGAGGAGTATTAACGAATATTTATAGCACCAAATGAATTAAATTCCCCAACAAAATATTATTGCATCATGTTAGCATTTTGAAAAAATATGATAAAATTCTGTTCAAGCCGTCTGCTGTAATTCCATAGAGGTATGAGAGTAGCGAGTGACCTTATAGCCCAAAGTAGTCAGCTAGTTCTGTTTCTCTGGGATGAAATAAAAATGGATTCCAGTGGAAAAATAATTAAGGTTATTCGCAGTAAACACGATGGCAGAAGACCAAAAGAAAGTTCATGTTGATAAAATACATTCCCTGAATAAATAAGAAATATCTATTCATAACGTTTTAGAATTTTGAAATTCAAGTAATGTATTGGTGCTAAAAATACATTGTAAACACATTTTGTTCTGATAAAACCAATATTAACAAAGATACTGATTAACATAGGTTTTGACATTCAAGTAAACCCCCACTCCTGTAGATGGATTAAAGTATAAAATTAGCCAAGTTGATAATATTCATAATCTAGATACAAATAATAAACTCTATTAGGTTGGACAGAATTCGGAAGTAAAAATTTTGAAATTCATATATTTAAGTAGCATATTAAGACTGAAAAATACATTTTAAACATAATTTGTTTTGTTTTCTTTTAATTTCCAGATAAAACCAATAATATTATGGACATCAAAGTAATAATTGCATCAAAGTAAACCCTCACTCCTGAGAGTGGAAATAAAGCATAAAATAGCACAAGTTAACAATACTTATTCCCTTAATTAGTAATCGAAATGAGTGAATGAGTAAAACTTAGAGGATAGACAAGCAGACAAGATTTTCAAATTTGATGTGATTGTTTTAGAATGGTTTGAAACTGGGGGAAATTGATTCCCACTGAATTTAAGTAGAAAATCGGGAAAACCTTAAGAGTTTTATTTAAATAGATTAGAAATAATTTAATTTTCAAGTGATAAAACATACTAATCTGAATTTAAAAGGTTCAATGTAAACTTATGTTAGTACTCCTGGGCAAATAATATCCAAGTTTTTATAAAAATCAGTTACTATAGCAAATAATAAATAGCAGTATAAGAAAATGAATTTGAATCCCTGTGAATTGTGCCTTATTTTCTGTTAGCTTCTCAACTAAAGTTCAAAACATAGTTTTGTATCGTCGGCCTATTTCAATCATATTACTTATTAGTTAACACCTTTGTGCTCACTTTTGGATGGTTCCTTTCTTCAACTGCGACTCTTGTATAGGAATCAGCGAGATAGGCTACCGCAATATCAGCAGGAGACTGAGGCGGGTTTGATTTACTGCTACCTTGTTCATCACTAACGACAGGATTAGAAGATACTAGACTTGACGGAGGCAGAGGGTTATCACCATTTGCTATCCTCCAAATTACTTCCATGATGCATTGATTAATTAAGTCCTAGAAAATAAAATATAAACAAATAATTAAAAACATAAGATAAGTTTCAAACAATCTTGAAAATAGATTTATTAAGCAATTAAAATAATACAAATAGACTTAAAGGTGGAATGAAAAAGAATTATGCCATGTTTAAAATTCCATATTTTAAGAGACTGACTCCTTATCAACTTCCTTACTTCTTACATCTCAATAAAACTGCAATACAATGCATACAATATTCTTTACATTTTTGACTCTCTATTAAAATTTAAAACAATGTAAGAGGTAATGTAAGAGGAGGAAAAAATAATTTGTCATGGTGTACCATCAACTGAAACTAATAAAACACACCAAAGAAATTATAATGATAAGTTAAATTGAAGCAAGTATTTCTACTATTTAAGCCACCTTTTGTTCACTGAGATATTTAACATAAAAAGACCAAAGTCAGCTTTTAAATTACTAACCAAAACTTTGTAGAGACAATTATTATACACCGGATTAGTAAAACATAAAATAGTAAAAAAAAAATAAATAAAAATAAAGACTTTATATAAATTTGAATTGAGTTTTTAAAAAATACAGACTTGTGGGTCTATTGGAAGACTAGCAGCTTCTCTTTCAGCAACAACAGCAGCAGTGTCAGGAAGATGTATTGTACCTTCAGTATTTTCTACCAAGGAGACTGACAAAACTCTGCAGATTGTAGATCTAATAACATCATCACCAACTTCTGTAATAACTACTCCGTCACTTGTCCTCTGGAAAATATATATATATATGTATAAATCACGAAATACAGTATGGATTTTATGGAGTAGCCTATTTTTCAAGGCTTGAACACGACACTAATTATATTCACTAACACTATAAAAACAGTTATAGACTGAAGAAAAGTCAAGAACAGGAGAATTGAGGACCTATCTAAATTAACAAACAGCAGGTACAAAAATTCAGCAAGCATCACTCACATTAACATGGCCAATAAGGTATTTGCAAATTATTATTGCCATAGACCTCCCAGAAGTCAATGAAAAGGTGGGGTATAATAAAAACTGTTGTAGATCTTCCTGGAAAAAATGTACTCGTATACTCTCCCTATATCCTCTCCCCTTACCTCTTGACAAGATCCTAAAGGCAGTAGAAAGAACTCCTATACCTCCATAATTTTCAACATTTTAATTTATTTTCTTTTATTATATAAAGGGACAATATTAGCTTCTCTCCATTCTATAAAGGGGCTCAAGCTTAGTCTTGGGAGTTAAGTCATTGGTCTTAACCTCACTTAGTAAACCTAGTGCGGTGAGTTCGATTCGCAACTGACCAATAGGAATTTATTTAGTGACAAAATCCTTAGCCCAGCCCTAGATAGAAGAATGTGATAACCTGATTTAATTATTTATACTAGCATAAAGTACAAATAATATTATAAAACCAAATGATAGGAATTCTCTCTCATATTGCCATCTCTTGCATATATAATTCAGAAAGAATTTTACCAGCCCTAGGGTTTTAATATTACTCAGTATCCCCACCACTAATTACTCCATCCAATAGGGCTGACTCTCTCTAGCCTGAGCATGTTCCAGCAAAACTTTGAGTTTTCTAGCTTCTAAAAGATCTCTTTTCAATGAAAAGAAAAGATGTTTTTTCACACGTCTCCTCTCATCAGTATGCATAGTCTGTGATTCCTTTTTCCTTTGGAGCAGTATCTGCCATGCCCTATTTCTTTCCTTTATTTCCTAATAATATCCATTATTAAACAAAGGATCAGCTCTAAGCACCTCATACATTTCAAGTCTAACCTCCCCCACTTTTCCCCTGCCAAGAAGACTTCATGGCCGCATTCCTGAAAATGATATTAGAGTATTAAGTAAGTAAATGTTCTTTACTAATTCATCCAATAACTCATCTATTTCAAAATTAAAAGGCTTGTGTAACTCATTCTTTTCCTCAGAGCCAAGTGTTGCCCGTAACCAGCCAGAACCACAGTTAGCCCTCCAAAAGCTTCATGCATCAGAAATATGAGGAATGTTTGGTGCTTAACAAAATGTGGTTTATTTGTTTCCAAATTCAGCCATCAGAGATTATCCATGTTTCTTTGTGTATCTCCTTATGAGGGAACACATAAGGACATGAGTCTAGACTCTAGGCTCAGCGAACTCTACCGTTTTGCACTCTACACTATTATAATGAACTGGCACATTGGTTGTTGGTCTATAAGTTTCTTTATCTAAACATTCAATTGTCTCATATATCAGGCGGCACACTTTGGAATGTCATGGTGCCATTTGACCAAATGGGCTTAAAGAATTCCTCAGGATTCTCACAAGGGACATGCCTTCCAATCAGCAATATATATTCCTTTAGTCTGATTTAGTAGATCATAGATCCTGTCATTGATACAGTAATATCGTAACAGAGCATGCCCGAGTTATACTTAATTATAATCCAGGTGCCATACTGTTCCACCTAAAACCATAATCTATAATGGCATAATGTCAAACAGACTATATAACTTCCTCCTATCAGAGTCCTCCAGGACCACAACATCTACATTATATTGCTCCAATACAATCTCCAAAATTCTACTCACTCTTCACTAAAATAAGCCGAGTTCAGCCAGAGTTACAATAGTGAACTCTAGTCAACACCTAATATCATTTAGGTCCCTTTACCAACACTCTGTCCCTTTACCAAATGGGTCTCTGAGAAGACCTTATCTTTACTCAGTTAAATTTTCCAAAGGCAAAGTAAGTATATTTTTTATAAAGGTGAGGATTCCTAGATACCATAGTCAACTGAGGACGACTAAGTGCCACTATCAATTCTCCTCTTTTAACTTTGTTTGGGATGAGCCGTGAATGTGGCTTATACTATTCTTAGGAACATCTAGAGTAGCCGTACCACAATCCCTATTAAAACTAAAGTTGATATTTAGGTTATCAATTTCAGGCATAACATGCTGAAGTGAAAATTGAGTTCAATGAAGGCTGAAAACACAACAGGACAAATAACCCCTCAGGTATTTTATTCAATGATTAATATACAGTAGTATGTAACACATAATACAAGTGTTGTAATTCATGATACAACATATACAAAAACATATGCAAATGTACAGTGTACATTTTAGGCATTCTAAACAACCACTCCTACTGGTCCAGTTTCAGCCATAAACCTATTTAAACTATGTTTTTTTTAGGAAATGTTTAAATATTGAGCCGAGCAACAATCAAACAAAAACTTTGGTCACCAGAGCATTCACAGGAAAGTATTGAATGGATCATAGTTCTACAATCTACTTGGGAAATTTTTCAAAATCGTGTAATGAGTTAAATATCTATGGTAAACCCAACATGGCGAGTTCGATTCTCACCTGGGTAATAGGAAATTCTTTAGTGACAATCTCATTAAATAAAATCCTTAATCCCACTCTGTCTAGAAAAGTGTAGTATCCTGTAGATAACCTGTCCCAATTAGCCTTAGTATCACAAAGTGGATAAATAATAATAACAAATCTCTATAGCTGATTTCCCTAAAGAGAGCTTTGTTAACAGTCAGATCAAATGGCTTTAAGAAAACAATCAATATTCATTACTTTGCTCACCCTTGGCGTGGATTCCTTAGTTTCATCTACTTCCATATTTTCAATACCAGAATCTACATCGAGCTGACAGCCTTTTGTTTCATTCTGACAAGCACCTCCTTCCGCTTCTGAAATTCCTTCTTCCACTTCCATCGCCGATGAGTCTGTGCTCTGAGAGTCACTTTTTCCATAACCGACATCTAAAAAAACAAAAAAAAAATAAGATATTAAATCTTCAGGCTGGAGGAGTTCAGTATTGAAAAACAATAAATAAAAACGAACTCAGTTCCACAAAAGATTTCCATATTCACAGCCCTTTTGAGGGGATAGGTCTCATCTTCAGGTTCCATATAAGCCAAAAAAAATATCTCTTGTCACCGAACTTGAATTGGCAGTACTTTAAAGATATGAAAGCTATTCCCGAATAGCTAGTGTCACGCCATCAATTCAGTAAAGAGAGCAAGGAGGTAAATGAGTCACAAGATCAAAAAAAATTATCTGCTTCAAAACAATAACAAGATCCCTGAGCCTGAGAATTTTCCTGGAATTACATTATCAGGTTTGTAAGGAATAAAAATACATTAAAAAAAAAAAAAAAAAAAAAAAAAAAAAAAAAAAAAAAAAATCTACCAGAAAAAAAGGTTAAGGTGAATACTGATTTTAAACATAATAAGGAGCACTAAATGAAAAAATAATACACGTAGCCTTTCTTCCAATATTCTATAAGTTTCTGTCTGTGGCTAATAGAGAGGTTGAAAGAATACTGGGAGAGTACTAGAACAGACTTCGGTATGAACAATAACCATAATCACCTCTAATAGACAATTGCACGTGAAAACATACAAGCAAGATGATGGATCTATATCACCTCTTCATTGACTACCAGCAAACATACAACAGTATGGATTGGCTAAAGTTGCTAGCGACATTCAAGGCTCTGGGAATATCTGGGAAGCTTACCAGATTGACAATTATGATAACACTGGAAGGGACTTTTATGTAAGGTCAAACTTGAGGTTAGTGTACAATGGTTTTGAGGTTAACACAGACTTAAGACAAAGTGATCCACCATCCCCTGACTGTTTAACCTCACCTTGAGAATAGTAACCTGGAGAAAAAGAAACAATTTTCAAGGAGTCATAAAGGCTCCTATTGGTCATATTGTAAGGAGAATGTTGATCACTGATAGAAAAATCAAATCATAAGCTAGTATAGAAGAGTTAAGAGATTAGCAAATAAGAATGTAGAAGGCTAACTATAAGAGAATATCTGCAGCGGACTGAAGAGCTTGGTGGGCTTGAAAATAATCAGCTTCTCAATTTGACCTTATCAATATGGGTTAGGGATTAGACATTCAACAATACATCAACTAATGTAAATGGAATAAAAGTATTTATCCCCACTGAATTTAAATAGAAATACAGACAAACCTTAGATTTGTATTTACATATATTTCTTTAATAGTATTTTTAACTTAACTTCAGAATACAAAATTTAATAATAAATAAACAAAATGTTTCTATATCTTAACAATTCATCAACAGGATCGACATACAAAACAACTTAGTAAAGCAGAATATATAACAAAGGAGTCTATTACATAATACAGAGAATATCTATATGTAATGTTTGGAATCAAATGCTGTAAGGATCAAAATCTACACTCAATGCCACAAGTTTAATCAAGTGTTAAAAACTATTTGAATAACCATAACTGAAAATAGATTGGTTTCCTATGGGATATCCTGATTACCATGATGCTGTTATGTTCTATGTATTGCATAATGAGCTCCACTAAATTAATATTTATTGATCATTATTTATGGCAATTAGATAGACTTCAGATATTTTTGCCAGAAGAATACCACGTTTGAGCGAGTGCCCTGAAAGACAGAACAACTTTCAATTTGTTAAATACTTCTTAACATAATAATTTAATAAAACTCATCCTTATTTAGCAAATTTAATAATAATACATCACAATTTAGTTTAAATGTTTGGCACATTTCAAAATGTTTCATTTATGATTTTAATAAATGTGAAGTAATTAAATGAAAATATAATATACGCAGTTGTCTTACAGTCTAAATGGATTTTAATGTGACTCTTAATTTTGACAATGGAACCAGCATCATAGAGAAGAATAAAGGGAGAAAAAAAACACTTTAAGGAATTAAGCATGACTCCTCACTGCAAGTTGAACAATAAACTCTTGTTCACGTGTAAGGACAACTTTGAATATCCTCAAAAGCTTCAACCCACTATACACTTAATAATCTGATGAAATTCAGAATTTAATTTTAAAAAAAACAACAATATTAATTAAATTTTGAGTAAATCCAATATAACTTCTACAAAATAAGTTACATTTTACAAAGCTTGTATAATGTGCAATTCTGAAACTGTGAAAGATGTTCAAAAACTGAAGCTCACATTTTAATTAAGAATGTATTTACATTACTCAACTAAATGACTAGCAACATGGACTAATAATCCATTGACCAATATAGAATCAGGGTAATTAAAATTGTTTACATAACAAAAAAAACTGTTTCAAAAATGGTGTACTTTATCAATATTATGTGATTCAGAAATATTTTTTTTCAGAGTGATAAAAATTGAGAATTTTTACGAAAATAATAATACATGCAGCTAAATGTTTAGATACAAACAAAAATCTTGGATTGTTGTCAAGAACTGGAAACTGTCAATTTATATATTTCCAAGGATTTCCAATGACTAAATCTTTATATAATAAATTTCACAAATGTAAATAAATCAGCAAAAATACAGTAATTATCGTAAAATGCATATACTAAAATAGCCTGTCTTACAAATCAATTAGGAATCTGCTATTTATTCAAAATATATCTCAATGTCTGGCCACTAATAACAATAGTTGTAATAAAAGCTTTTACGGCACAATCAAGAACTAAATGAAATAACCCAACAAAAACATGAACAAAAAGCTTTCAAGAAAAAAAGTAAAAAAACCCATGACATAGCAACAGAAGCAATGCAGCTTGGGATTGTAATGCCATAAAAACATCATTTGTAATAAACAAAACCAATTTTTTAAATATAAAAAAGAACAGTAATAAATTAAGGAGGGAAAATTAATTATTTTTTTTGTAATATTTGTATTCATGATTGTTCTAAACAAAATATAACAATTTCCTAAATAATGACAATACCTCTAGGCTGTGTTGTGGGTCCTGGAGTAACAGGAGATGTGGCTAAAGATGAATTTGGAGACGTAGGAACATTATTTCCAGGAGAACTAGTAGTGTCTACTGCAGCAAGTCTTGCTAACCTTCTTCTACGAATCTATCAACATGAGTCATCAATTTATTTCACATAAACAACATGTACACAATACATTTTTTGAATGAAAAGTAGCTGTTTTGAGATTAAGAGTTTAACGGCAGAAATAAGACGCAGAAAGCAACATGAAGCAAAACAAAAGGTTACATAGAATATCAAATATTACCTCTTCCTGACTCAATTCACTCATCGTGTAAATTTACAGTCTTGGAAATGTTAATCCAAGACCTGAATTGATTGAGGTAGTTCAATGTATAGTAACAATTGTAAATTTAGATAAAAACACTCAATTTAATTTAAAATCTAGCTAAATAAAATAAAAACTTTCCCCTCCAAGTCGATGTCAGCTACCCTCACTGGATGTTTGCCATTTAGCACTTTCATCTCAATGACGTCACTGTCAGCTGTTCCAATGCTCTTTAAATCTACAATCCAAAGAACCAAAATATTTTCTCTATGTTCAAATGATGCTTCATTGATTACTTGCAAAGTTATTGCATATGCTTCCGATTTTCATAATCTGCTCAGGTAATCCATATGAGTTTTAATCAACGGACTTTTCACTCGAGGATTAATCTCTAGGAGCTGTGGGCTCGATTCCCAATTGGACACGGAAATATGTTTAGAGTCAAACACCAATTATATTCATAGTCTTACACTGAATACCAAACAATATTCACCTCTAAATAGGCATTGTATACACAGCTGAAAGGAGCATATTTGTCGTATTCATAAATAGCATTTTGAATAAATTCCCATGTGGGGAAAATGCGGTTATGATGATGATATTTCGCAAAAAATAACATTTTATTGCAAGATTTTTGCCCAAAATCATTTTCTTTAATGATCCCCCCCCCATATTATTTTATTTAATAATTTTCCACAAAATTATTTTATATAACAATTTCTCCCTAAATCATTTTATTTAATGTTTTTTTTTTTTTTTTTCACCAAAAAATATTTATTTTAAGATTTTTCCCAACTACCAAATATTTCCCACGTTAGAGGGATACTCTGTGTGGAAAACAGGACAGGAATTACCAAATATTTAATGTGTTTTGCCAAATATCATTTTTCCCAACTACCAAATATTTCCCACGTTAGAGGGATACTCTGTGTGGAAAACAGGACAGGAATTACCAAATATTTAATGTGTTTTGCCAAATATCATTTTTCCCAACTACCAAATATTTCCCACGTTAGAGGGATACTCTGTGTGGAAAACAGGACAGGAATTACCAAATATTTAATGTGTTTTGCCAAATATCATTTTTCCCAACTACCAAATATTTCCCACGTTAGAGGGATACTCTGTGTGGAAAACAGGACAGGAATTACCAAATATTTAATGTGTTTTGCCAAATATCATTTTTCCCAACTACCAAATATTTCCCACGTTAGAGGGATACTCTGTGTGGAAAACAGGACAGGAATTACCAAATATTTAATGTGTTTTGCCAAATATCATTTTAATTCGTGTTTTTTTTTTTCTGAAATCATTTTATTTTATGATTTTTGGACAAAAAACAAACAATTTATTTAACAATTTTTTTTCCAATAAAAATCAATTTATTCTACGATTTGTTTTCCAAAATATCATTTTATTTAACTAACCTCCTCCCCCAAAAAATCATATTTTTTAACGTCTTATTTATTTTTCAAAAAAATCATTTTATTTAACGATTTATTTATTTATTTAAAAAAAAATCATTGTATTTAACGATTTTTTTTTAATTATTTTATTTAACGATTTTTTTCCAATATATTTTTTATTTAATGATTTATTTTTTCCAAAATATTATTTTATTTAATGATTTTTAAGAAGAAAAAAAACAATTTATTTAACGATTTTTCAGAAAGAATCATTTTATTTAATGATTTTTATCACAAAAAAAAATTACTTAGTGGTTTTTGTCACAAAAGGAAAAAACATCATTTTATTTAGTGATTTTTGCCCCAAATCATTTTATATTGAGATTATAATAATAACAATAATAAGCTTTATTGGCATCCTTTTCCATGATAAAAGCCTCTCCCTTAGGAGGTATAATAAGGAGTCCATCCTAATTGTCATTGTTTTCCGATCCTCCTCTTCCACCATTCTCGATCTCTCGCCACTCTCCACCAATTGTTGCCAACAACTGTAGTAAGCTCGTCCCTCCATCTCAGTTACCCGGTACCGCCAGATACCGGGTCACCCACAACCTTAGAAAAAAAAAAAAAAAAAAAAAAAAAAAAAAAAAAAAAAAAAAAAATCCATCGCAGGCACTGTCTTCCTCTATTCCTGACCATGTCCCTTGGGATCCATTCTGTGCAGACCTTCGCCCATCGCTTGTCATTCATTCTAGCCAGATGACCTGCCCGGCCCCACTTCAATCGGTGTGCTTCAACTCTGTGGTTCTTCACCGGCACTTTTTTAAAAATATCCACGTTTCTCTTCCTGTCCCTCTTTTTAACTCCTAGTATACTCCTGAGCATAGCCATCTGTGTCGAGCTCAGCTTGGAATCTGCTCTGACTGTAAGCGCCCAGGTCTGGGCTCCGTAGAGTATGGAAAGATAAACACACATGCTCAGCATCTTGCTTTTCAACTTGTCACTGAGCGAGCCTTTGAAGATCTTCTTAAGTGACCAGTTCTTAGACGATCCTATTTTGATTCTTCTCTGAAGCTTGTTTTCCATTCTTTCTTTAAAAGACACACACTGTCCGAGGTAGATGTATCCCTTTACATACTCAAATTCCTTCCCTTCAATTACAACTGCTGGTTTTTCCACGTTTGTCATAATACAGGTTTTTTGGTGGTTAACTCTCAGGCCATATTTTGTGCTAACCTTCATAAGTTCTGTTAGCATTTTTAGTAGGTCTGCTATATTATCTTATCCACAATCAGGCATAAGTCATCTGCGAAGCGGAGATTGTTGAGGAAGCTACCGTTGATCACTAGGCCTAACTCTGTCCAGTTCAATTCACTGAAAATTTTGTCCAGGACGCAGTTGAATAGGATTGGAGATAGAGGGCATCCTTGTCTTACACCTCTGCCAATTTTGAAAGTACGGCCTCTTTTATCTAAAGACACGAATCCCACTGAGTCTTGGTACATTTCTTTTATTATGGCTATATAAAGGGAGTCAACTCCACTTTCTCCGAGAACTTGCCAGATATATTCTCTTTTGATTGAGTTGAAATATTGAGATTTATTTCTCTAAATCATTTCCTTTAATGATTATTCCTAGAAATCATTTTATTTAATGATTTTCCTCCAAATCATTTTATTTAATGATTTTCCTCCAAATCATTTTATTTAATGATTTTCCTCCAAATCATTTTATTTAATGATTTTACCAACAAATCATTTTATATAACGATTTCCCCCTAAAACTGTTTTATTTAATGATTTTATTTCTAAAAAACATTTTAATTTAAGATTTTTCCCAATTATCATATTACTTAATTTTTTTTTTGGGAGATATCATTTTAATTCATCATTTTATTTTATGATTTTTGGACAAAAAAACAAACAATTTATATAACGATTTTTTTTCCAAAAAAAAAAATCAATTTATTCTACAATTTGTTTCCAAAAATATCATTTTATTTAACTATTCCCCCCCCCAAAAAAAAACAATCATATTTTTGAACGCCTTTTTTTAAAATATATATATATACAATATATATAGTGATTTTGTTTTCCCAAAAAATAATTGTATTTAACGATTTTTTTTTTTTCAAAAATCATTTTATTTCATTTTTTTTCAATATATTATTTTATTTTATAATTTTTTAAGAAAAAAAATAATTTTATTTAACGACTTTTTTTCAAAGAATCGTTTTATTTAGTGATTTTTGTCAACAAACAAAAATTAGTGGTTTTTCCTAACAGTTATTTTATTTTATGATTTTTTTCCGAAAATCATATTATATTTATGACTAATTGTATTTTCGCAGTAATTCTTAACAAACCAATCACCCTACACTTCTCTGTGTAAACCATGCTGATTTACCACGATTTGGAATGACATGGATGACGACAACGGATATTCTAGTATATATTTCTCTCTTTGTAACAGTTTAATAGAAACTGGAGTAAAGGAAAACTGGAAAATTTGGAGTAAAGAAAATTCCAAATTTATACTGGACGTTAGATGTTTAACGATATAATAGGTTAAATTGCATAATTAGAAGTGCGGTTTGCTGAAAGGCTGAATAAGTTCTTGCTTATCGTTTTTATTTTATTTTTATTTTTTTTTTCACTTAGCTGAATGAACTCAACTCTCTTTGTTGTTGTATTTTCTTAGAAACAGAAATTAGTTCTCCCATTTTGTAATTCCGTCAAGTCGAAAAATCCGAAGTCCATCACCACTGCATGTATCATTGAGTTAAACCTCACATCCATTTTCTTTGTACCCAATTCAGCAGAATATATATGAACAACGAACTTATTATATTTGATACTGCACAATACGAAATACAAGAAATGCTCAAGAGTACATACAATAAAAGAATTATAACACGAAGCGAAAGGGTAAGAAATCCTATTGTACTGAACCCAAAATGTACCATGAATTTAATATAACCATTCATGTTGTAGCTTTAATATTCTACGAAAGTCGTTCTAAACGTTTTTATTCTAACACAAATATTAACAAAGATATTTGTGGGTTTTTAGTTTTTGAATTAACTCCAACTCCTTATCATTTTACTTAAGGAATCAGCCAATATATCATGAAACGACTTAATTCAAGATTAAAACCGACGTAATCTTTTCAAAGAACCTGGAGGGGTTGTGGCAATAAAACATTCCCGGGATATTTGTATTTTTCAGGCTTCATTACACCCCCTCCCCCTCCTCTTCCATTCATGCGATTTTCGCTTGCAGGGATTGTATAAATAATCATCTCATATCTTACTTGAAGTTCAAGTCATTTTTACATTGGTTTCTCATTAATGGAGAAATAAAGAATCGAATTTGAGATAACATCATCAGCGTATAATTGCAGGAGGGGGAAATCAGATTAATTTTCGGAGCAGACCCATCAAGTACTTTTTAAATACACATACTGATTACTACAGCACGGTCCGTGGCCCACGGATGCCAATCGCACATATGTTGAGTGCTAACAAACGTACCGTCTTCTTTTTATCACTTGTTAGTTAATTTATTATGGATACATAGAAAGAGTTTTGGTATTGTTTTAGAATACGAATTCCGTTGCCAACCGCAACTATATTATTGCTCATAGAAGTACCTGCAACACTCTTAATAATGGATTATCCTGTCCTAGGTATTTTATTTATTGTGCATTTAAATTACATGTTTGAAGCAAAACTATTTTGTATTTAAGATCATTTCTAATTTGAATATGGTAATTATGAGAATATTTAGCAAAGGCCGCAAGGTAAATGTGAATGGTGGTGATTGTGCTCTCTGCCATAGTCACTGGAATCCATCCCGGCTCTGTGCCAGTGCAAGTTTGTCCCTGAGTGCAACAGTATCTCGAACAGAAAGGAAATGGCCCATAGACGATTTCGTATTCTCGTAGGCTTCGTGTTGAACATTAGTCGTTGTCCCTATAGAAAGTCGTTGTTAGTGGATATCTGTGAAGTATGAGGCGGTGACTAAAGTTGTAAGAATGTCGTAAAAATGGTTTCCCGTAGTAATTTAAGTAATTTTATTCCAAATAAACTCGCACTCTTGTTAATTGTAGAAAAGTATAACGAAGCTTATGTCGGCAAAAAATTTCATAAATCGATATACTCGATATCCCTTTGGAACTCCAACAGACTTCTGGTACAAAGAACTAACAACATTATTCGAATAAAAGATGTTGACATACCACTCTTTATCTAAACACATCTAAAAAAACGACATAGGTTTTAGTAGATTTCACTTAAGGGAAGCCTGTTATTGAGGTTGTAGTCATAACGCAGTTTTCTAAAAATGTCATCAAATATCCATCGATCCAACACAGAAGATGACGAATATGAGGTCCGTTCAAAATTATATCACTTTTTCCCTCCGGCGAAATTCCTGTCCTCCTGATCATTTCAACAATATTCCTTTACCACCAACCGATTGTGTACGCTTCCTTCGACTACATTTGGAGACTAAACTTACTTGGAAATCCCACACAATAATTAAAAGACAAGAACTTTACAGACGTTTCGGAAAGGTATTCGGACTGCTAAATAGAAGATCTCACTTGTCTACAGAAAACAAACTAACAATATACAAGCTACTACTAAAACCAATATGGACATACGCAATAGAAGTGTGGGGTACAGCAAAACCTTCGAACATCAGACGCATCCAGACCTTCCAATCCAAAGTCCTGCGCACCATAGTAGATGCTCTATATTATGTTACAAGCCACACCCTCCATAAAGATCTTAATATCCCATTTGTAAAGGACTTAATTTGCATGAGATTCTGAAAATTCCTCGGCAGGCTATCCAATCATCCTAAACCAGAAGTCCTAGCCCTTTCCAGAACCACTCATCCATATTCCCATCCACGGTGCCTCAAGAGACAATGGCCCAGAGATCTCCTATAGAAGTGTAAAGTGAAGTGATAGCAGTGGCTATTTTCTTATCAAGTGCCATTCCTCCTTAGCTCTTGACTTCCTTGCCAGGCAGGGAGAAGCTGCATTGTGGTGAAGGGGTGTAGCTTCTGTCAGGAGTGATGGAGGACTATTGCACATATCACACATTACCAAATGCATTTAAATGCAGACTGTAATATCTTAATAAAAAACAAAAAATATTGCTAGCACATTTGCACTTCACTTGGCTGAAGCGTTCCAACCTCTTGAAAACGACCCATAACACTACTCCCTAGTATCCAATAAACTTGGCATTCCTCTTCCAATACTGCCCCCTCCAACTCCTTTCAGTCCTAATGCGGTTTCAAATATTTATTTTTTAAGTAATACACTATTAAAGCTCCTTGAGAATCTCCACCTTCATAAAGTTATTGATCCTATTCTCTCACCATACTCTATTTTGATTTTCGATTCTTCAAACTCCTCTATCCATCTGTATCATCAGGTTGTAGGTTCCATCACCCACTCCATTGAACGGAAATAGTTCTCTTAGGATTCACAGAGATGGTATAAACTCCAACAGAATGAGGCAGCGTAATTCACTAAATTTCTCCGATTTTACAATCGGTTATTTCAGATGGTTGTGCTTGTTTATAGGCTCATGGCAGTTTTGAATGATGGCTCAATTGTTTAAATATAGATTTCCATAGGCTTTCCGAGCCGTTTTTAAGTTGATGAGTAACAAACGGGTGGACAGACAGACAGAGTGATGAAAAAATGCAACCCCGCCGAATTTAAATAGAATTTCAGTCGAACCTTCGAAATTTATCTAAACAGATGAAGGTGACCGTGTCATCCAAGTTATATTAAAAGAATTGTCATGGATAGATATACGACAGAATAGCCTAACATTTCTATTTTCGTAATTTAAGGTTAACCCTGTTTGTGTTATAGGAAAGGATGAAGGAAAAGTACGCGTAGTTATGAGGAAGCATGTTTGTTAGATTGACCTTGTTCTTGCGCCAATACTGGTTGACAACTATTTATATCTCCGCTACTAACGGACAATGCACCTTCATCTCACAATATAAATGCTTATATGCTTCGAATATATGTTTTCTGACCAAGTAGACTTTCATTGCATTCGTGTATATATATATATATATATATATATATATATATATATATATATATACATATATATATATATAATTTATTTTTCTAAATGAGCCATTGGTTGAAATATTTTAAATTATTCACGAATGCACAGGCTTAATGTATTTTAGTTTTGTGTGACTTAAATATCTCAGTACTCTTATAAATTATTAAACAATATTCATACTATAACTTAACCTTATTTCTTTCTTAATCACTTGGATTCTTTTATGACCCACTCTCTTACACTTTCACTTTTTTATTACAAAGGGAATGAAGCAATAGCTCTAAAATTTTTGGGATTCCAGATTTCAACAAAATGTAGTTCTTTTTTCACTTAATCCAGTTTGAATTGCCGTTTGCCTGCGAATCTCACATAACTCTAAAACTAATTTTGAAATTTCATGTTTCGTGTCCACCTAGTTGTGCCCCCTCCCTCTACTTTGATTTACGTTGCTTAGAGGGTGGGGGGGGGGGAAGAGAAATAAAATGACGTTAATAAAGAAAATATAATTTTGTCCTTACCTATTAGAGCGAAGAAAATAATTGTATAGGACGTTTTTCATTTATTATAAAAAGGTCTGTCTATAAATTACGTTTCACGACATTTTTCGATGCATTGGAACAGAGATTATGACCTGTGTTCAGTACACTGATAGTTCCCTTCTACTGAGCTCTTTGTTCTATTTTAGCCGATTTCCCTGGGAATTCAGCTATTGAGGTCAAGTCGTGACGCGATTTACGAAAAATGTCTTCAACTGTCCATCGATCCTACCTAGAAGATGACAAAAATGAGGTCCGTTCAAAATTTTATATATATATATATATATATATATATATATATATATATATATATATATATTCGTTTTATGTAAAAATGAAGATCAAGTTCTTAATGGCAGAAATTGGACCAGTGGGAGGGGGAGTTTAGAAGGGGAATTTTGAAAATGCTAAATATCTCCGTTATTATTCGACGGATCGAAAATGTAAATAGGGCCAACATTTTTGCAAATTTAATGCTCTACAAATGTTTTTAAATGCGTATTTTCATTATCTTGATTATTAACAGAGATATTTGCATTATTTAGTTTTCGACCATCAGTAAACCCTCACTCCTATTCATGTCATATTAACAAAAAGCTGTTATATTATGAAGCACTTTATTTGAAGCACAAATACCATATATTGTTTTCATTGAACTTTTATATTTTGAGATAAATGCAAATACATGACGCACGTGGAAAATATGCTTAGTTAACGCAGCCCCTGCAAGACGGACTTTTTTTTTTACGGTTGGAATTATAGAGTTAGAGAGTTTTACCCCTTACCCCCGAGTGGATCATTCGTGATCGATGTTTGAGCAATGAGTGGCCAGCTAAAAGGTCAACCCCCTTTTACGTAGAAGGGAGGACCTGGAATGAGATATTTCCAGCAGACTGGCGGGAGTCCCAGGTGAGTCCAAGTCTCTCTAGTCAGGGGGATTTACTCACGCAACTCCAACTATTCCATTAGTGCGCTCAAGTAGATCTGGTGGGGATCGAACCTGTGCCTATTTTTACCCACAGTGAGGGCTGTGGTGTAGATGTAAACACGCTTTAACTCGCTCGGTCATCGGGACCCCCACTTTATCAATATTACTTTCCCTAAACTTGCATTACCCTTTGAAGGGAGAGGGGTTGTGACGAGGTTAGGAACATGTTTTGTTTATAAAGATCTCTGTTTTGTTTTATAAAAATGACTTTCATAAAAAAAGTATATTTTAATTGGAAAAAGACCACAAGTAGATATGAGTCACAAAGACTGCTATATGTCCCTATTGGAAACATTTATTAAAATTTTTAAAATTTCACAGCCACTAAAACGTCATAATTGTATTGAGCTAAAAAGCATTTGTTCTTTGGGGTGAGGAAGAGGGGGGGGGGGTGATTATTCAGAATTTGAATATAACGACTTTTCAATCGTGCACAAATTTCGTATTATTTTTCATACAGTTTTGCTTTTATACTAAACTGGTATTAAATTAAATATAATATAAAATCCGTTTCGCACCACATCCTGGAAGATAAGTATTTTTCACTCGATAACGAAGACATGAAGATGTTTTACAGGTCTAGCTCATACAGTTATTATTACTATTATTCTTTATTAATGTCCACTTTTTGCTACTATGGGTAATTGGGACAGGTTATCCACAGGTCAGCGAGGATTTTAATCGATGTCTTCGTTCCTGAATAAATTCCTATTGTCCATGTGGGAATCGAATTCACCACTCCAGGTTTACCATGTGACATTAAGGAACGCTTTCACTCACATTGCTAGCCTGTTTTCCCTCAGACTGTCCTATCCTTCAGAAAAACCAGTCAGTAAGCATTCTAATCGATGCTGTCAGGATTTATGTTTTTCTGGATTAAAAGAATCTGATTAAGACATGGGTTTATGAGACATTTTTAAT
This sequence comes from Riptortus pedestris, assembly GCA_019009955.1. Lineage (NCBI taxonomy): Eukaryota > Metazoa > Arthropoda > Insecta > Hemiptera > Alydidae > Riptortus > Riptortus pedestris. The sequence continues at coordinate 104,754,986 of CM032231.1, read as the reverse complement.
TTGAGACTCATATTTTTGGGGGCTCATGTTATTCAGGTGAGGTAAAGCGTTGGGCTTAGTCAAACGTGGTAAACCTAGAGTGGCGAGTTCAATTCCCGCCAGGGTAATAGAAATTTATTTAGTGACGGACTCATTAAATAAAATCCTTAGCCCTCCAAGGCTAGAAAATTATGGTAACGAGTGGATAAACCTTATTTGTCATAGTATTAAAAAGTATACGTCAATAAATAATAATAATAATAATTATATATATATATATATATGCTTCAATATTCCAATAAATGAATATTTCTAATCTTAATATTTCCTAAATAAGAACTGTTCTGTCACATTCAGAAAACCCACCCAGAGAACTAATTTGACTAAATGTAGAAAACTTAAGAAATGAAAACACTCTTTTTTGCTGTCAATCATTTTTTGAGTAGATTTCCATCAAAGAGAGGACCTATGTATTCATGGCGTGATTTTTGAAAAACGTGGCGTTATCAAAGTTGATGTTTAAGCGTTTCTTGTAGCTACAAATCAAATTCTTCCTTTATAAGAATTCTAAATTATTGTGAATTTGTTTGAAAAACCTTCCTGGAAATAGATGTTCAACAATTGTTTATAACATTTTTTTTTATAACTCAAAAATTAAAGGAGTCACTTGCTCATGTAGCCAATATCAGCCCAGGAAAAGCTTTAACAAATTAGGAAAATAGAGAATTATGTATTTTACCGTTATTCACTTAGCAGCGTATATAATTCGATGTACTACAATCTTTATTCTACATAATATTCTCTGTTTCAGTTATTTATATGAAAGTAACTGCGATAATCTCGATACACTCACACGCTCCACTTATGGTAACTTGTATCTCTAAGCATCTCATGCCCAGCACGAATTTTCAAGTCCTGTTTATTAGGCTTATCAACTTTTCATTCCAAAACTCAGCAGAAAATCTGCTTAGAACTTGGAATATGTGAACATGTACTGCTTTTTGCTTTTTTTTTATCTCTTATCATCCAAGTATTTTTCGTGTCTTTGTTATTTTTCCCCTATCTCTCATTAGCTTTATTTATTTTAATGTGTTTTCCCTATTAACACATTAATGTGTGTTTCGACATAAGGAGGCCAAGGCCATTAGCTTATCTTGTGAATCCGGTTCACTACGACCGTATTATATTATTAGTATTTTCTATTCCCGGAAAGACGCAGAGCGGGCTGGCACGTCCAATGTCAGAACTATTTCTGGGACATCTCCATTTGTCGAGTCAGGTCCACGGCCTTGTTGAACGTTTACTTCTCAAGGTAGGGAATCCAAAGGGATGATGAGAGTTCCATTCAGATCGGGGGACTAATACGGAAAAAAGTCCGTCACGCAAGGGCTGCGATAACTAAGCAGATTTCCTACGTGCTGATATATCACACTTGTGATCTCATTCTCTATTTCTATGAAAGAAACCGATGAGTAAAAGTCCGTCACGGTGGGGCTGCGACAACTATGCAGATTTCCTACGTGCTGATATATCACACTTGTGATCTCATTCTCTATTTCTATATAAGAAACCTATGAGTAAAAGTCTGTCACGGTGGGGATGCGATAACTAAGCAGATTTCCTACGTGCTGATATATCACACTTGTGATCTCATTCTCTATTTCTATGCAAGAAACCGATGAGTAAAAGTCCGTCACGGTGGGGATGCGATAACTAAGCAGATTTCCTACGTGCTGATATATCACACTTGTGATCTCATTCTCTATTTCTATATAAGAAACCTATGAGTAAAAGTCTGTCACGGTGGGGATGCGATAACTATGCAGATTTCCTACGTGCTGATATATCACACTTGTGATCTCATTCTCTATTTCTATATAAGAAACCGATGAGTAAAAGTCTGTCACGGTGGGGATGCGATAACTACGCAGATTTCCTACGTGCTGATATATCACACTTGTGATCTCATTCTCTATTTCTATATAAGAAACCTATGAGTAAAAGTCTGTCACGGTGGGGATGCGATAACTAAGCAGATTTCCTACGTGCTGATATATCACACTTGTGATCTCATTCTCTATTTCTATATAAGAAACCGATGAGTAAAAGTCTGTCACGGTGGGGATGCGATAACTACGCAGATTTCCTACGTGCTGATATATCACACTTGTGATCTCATTCTCTATTTCTATATAAGAAACCTATGAGTAAAAGTCTGTCACGGTGGGGATGCGATAACTAAGCAGATTTCCTACGTGCTGATATATCACACTTGTGATCTCATTCTCTATTTCTATATAAGAAACCGATGAGTAAAAGTCTGTCACGCAGGGGCTGCGATAACTAAGCAGATTTCCTACGTGCTGATATATCACACTTGTGATCTCATTCTCTATTTCTATATAAGAAACCGATGAGTAAAAGTCTGTCACGGTGGGGATGCGATAACTAAGCAGATTTCCTACGTGCTGATATATCACACTTGTGATCTCATTCTCTATTTCTATGTAAGAAACCGATGAGTAAAAGTCTGTCACTCAGGGGCTGCGATAACTAAGCAGATTTCCGATGTGCTGATATATCACACTTGTGATCTCATTCTCTATTTCTATTTAAGAAACCTATGAGTAGTAGTCTGTCACGCAGGGGCTGCGATAACTAAGCAGATTTCCGACGTGCTGATATATCACACTTGTGATCTCATTCTCTATTTCTATGTAAGAAACCGATGAGTAAAAGTCTGTCACGCAGGGGCTGCGATAACTAAGCAGATTTCCGACGTGCTGATATATCACACTTGTGATCTCATTCTCTATTTCTATGTAAGAAACCGATGAGTAAAAGTCTGTCACGGTGGGGCTGCGATAACTAAGCAGATTTCCGACGTGCTGATATATCACACTTGTGATCTCATTCTCTATTTCTATGTAAGAAACCGATGAGTAAAAGTCTGTCACGGTGGGGATGCGATAACTAAGATCATATACTACGTGCAGAGATAACACACGTGTGATCTAATTCTCTATTTCTATATAAGAAACCTATGAGTAAAAGTCTGTCACGGTGGGGATGCGATAACTATGCAGATTTCCTACGTGCTGATATATCACACTTGTGATCTCATTCTCTATTTCTATATAAGAAACCGATGAGTAAAAGTCTGTCACTCTGGGGCTGCGATAACTACGCAGATTTCCTACGTGCTTATATATCACACTTGTGATCTCATTCTCTATTTCTATGTAAGAAACCTACGTGTAAGAGTCTGTCACGGTGGGGATGCGATAACTAAGCAGATTTCCGACGTGCTGATATATCACACTTGTGATCTCATTCTCTATTTCTATGTAAGAAACCGATGAGTAAAAGTCTGTCACGGTGGGGATGCGAGAACTCGGCAGCTTTCCTCCGTGCTGTTTTTTCCCAGTTGTGTTCTCCGTCTCTATTTCTATGTAAGAAACCGATGAGTAAAAGTCTGTCACGGTGGGGATGCGATAACTAAGCAGATTTCCTATGTGCTGATATATCACACTTGTGATCTCATTCTCTATTTCTATGTAAGAAACCGATGAGTAAAAGTCTGTCACGGTGGGGATGCGATAACTAAGCAGATTTCCTATGTGCTGATATGTCATACTTGTGATCTCATTCTCCATTTCTATGTAAGAAACCGATGAGTAAAACACAGTCAAGGTGGGGATGACATAACTAAGCAGATTTCCTACGTGCTGATATATCACACTTGTGATCTCATTCTCTATTTCTATATAAGAAACCGATGAGTAAAAGTCTGTCACGGTGGGGATGCGATAACTACGCAGATTTCCTACGTGCTGATATATCACACTTGTGATCTCATTCTCTATTTCTATATAAGAAACCTATGAGTAAAAGTCTGTCACGGTGGGGATGCGATAACTATGCAGATTTCCTACGTGCTGATATATCACACTTGTGATCTCATTCTCTATTTCTATATAAGAAACCGATGAGTAAAAGTCTGTCACGGTGGGGATGCGATAACTACGCAGATTTCCTACGTGCTGATATATCACACTTGTGATCTCATTCTCTATTTCTATATAAGAAACCGATGAGTAAAAGTCTGTCACGGTGGGGATGCGATAACTACGCAGATTTCCTACGTGCTGATATATCACACTTGTGATCTCATTCTCTATTTCTATGCAAGAAACCGATGAGTAAAAGTCTGTCACGGTGGGGATGCGACAACTAAGCAGATTTCCTACGTGCTGATATATCACACTTGTGATCTCATTCTCTATTTCTATGCAAAAAACCGATGAGTAAAAGTCCGTCACGGTGGGGATGCGATAACTATGCAGATTTCCGACGTGCTGATATATCACACTTGTGTTCTCATTCTCTATTTCTATGCAAGAAACCGATGAGTAAAAGTCTGTCACGGTGGGGATGCGACAACTAAGCAGATTTCCTACGTGCTGATATATCACACTTGTGATCTCATTCTCTATTTCTATGCAAGAAACCGATGAGTAAAAGTCTGTCACGGTGGGGATGCGACAACTAAGCAGATTTCCTACGTGCTGATATATCACACTTGTGATCTCATTCTCTATTTCTATGCAAGAAACCGATGAGTAAAAGTCTGTCACGGTGGGGATGCGATAACTATGCAGATTTCCTACGTGCTGATATATCACACTTGTGATCTCATTCTCTATTTCTATGCAAGAAACCGATGAGTAAAAGTCCGTCACGGTGGGGATGCGACAACTAAGCAGATTTCCTACGTGCTGATATATCACACTTGTGATCTCATTCTCTATTTCTATGCAAGAAACCGATGAGTGAAAGTCCGTCACGCAGGAGGGTAAATTCACTTATCTCAAGACGTCAAAGGTCAATGAGAATGATATTTGGTATTTAGGCTTAAAATAAAGTGCTTCATAATATAACAGCTTATTGTTTATATCTCATGAGTAGAAGTTTGCTGAAGGCTGAAAACTGAAAAATGCAAATATCTCGGTTAATATTAAAGACAGGGAATAAGTGTATATAACAATATTTATAATTCATTTAATTTTAAATAATATTGGTTCTATACAATTTTTTGATCCGACGTGTAGTAACTCCCTCTGGTCCGATTTCAGCCATTAACGAACTTGATCTTTCTTTTATTTTTCATTCTTTCATATTTCTCTTGTCATTCGTTATTAGATTAGATGGATCCTATAGTCTTAGGATGACCGAGTTTCTTTTAAAAATGCAAAAAGCCTCTTGATGTCTTCTTCATCGTCTAAGAAGTTCTCTTAAGTTTGGTTCAAGGTTCAAAGCTGTTCTTGGTAGATTGTATATATTTTACAATTAAGGAGAAGATGTGAGACATTAAGATGAACATTACAGTAATCGCAGGTTGGTGTGAATAAATCTGTTAATAAATAACTATGTGTTAATTTAGTATGTCCAATTCGGGTATGGTCAAGAACAGCCTCTTCTTTTCGGATTTTTCTGCTTGCAGTATTTCATTGCGCAGTAATTTCTTTAATTTGTCGCAGTTTGTTGACATGATTCTTCCACTAGTCGTACTTCCATTTTTGAAATATGAGCTTTTGAAACTCTCGTTTCCAATCTACTGGGTAGATGAAGGCTACTGTTGTTTCAACTTCTCGAGGACTACGAGCTTCCAAACCCGCCATTTCATTGCCTTGCAAACCAAAATGTGAGGGAACTTCAACAAGAGATATGTTTTTTTTTCTGAGTTTAGTATTTGACCTTTTACTAAGTCTGTGAGGTGACATCATGACTTTGAGTTGGCAATACTTTGGAGTGAGCTGTATGAGCCCGTAGCGATTACGAATGAATATTGTTGTAGTTGTTCAATATCGTTTATAGCTTGGCTTATAGCCTTCAACTCAGCTGAAAAAATTGAATTTTCAGAGCTTATACTGCACTTCATTGCCTTGGTCCCAATAATCCATGAGCATCCAGAAGGTGACTTTTCACCTTTGGAGGCATCTATAAAGACCCAGATGTTACTCGTAATTTTTTTCTTTAATTCTAAAAATTCATACTTTAAAGCTGATGGTAGCAAATTTTTTTTCTATTTTTTTTTTCTTACGACCACTAGAGCGTTAACAGACATATATATATATATATATATATATATATATATATATATAAAATTTTGAAAGGACCTCATTTTCGTCATCTCCTAGGTAGGATCTATGGACATTTGAGGAAAGTTTTTGAAAATCGCGTCATGAGTATGACCTCAACACCGATTTCCCTTAGGGGAAATCTGCTAAAAGGGTTTTAGTGAAGGAGGTAAGATATTGGAGGCTTAAACAAGAATGAAGAAATAACTCGCTTATTGCTTGATTTGCGGAAAAATGTATTGTAGCACAATTGTAGAACAACAATAGCTTACCAAAATTAGTTCTACAACGTTTTGCGATACGACTCAAAACAGCCGTAATATTTTGAATTTTCAAAATCCCCCTCTAAACCCCCCTCCCTACTCCACCCCTAATTTTACCCATTGACTAATACGGTCTTTAGTGTTGAAAGAAACTGTTAAATAACGCGTATGGAAGAAATAAATATTTTCGAATCACTACCGTAAAATTTTGATTGATCCCGTCATCGCAATATTTATTTTCATGTATCTCACACAGTAAACATTCAATTGAAACATGAGTCGGCGTGGGGGTTTCATGAAGGCTGAAATCTAAAAAATGCAAATATATCAGTTAATATTAAAGACTGAGAATAAATGTATACAACAGTATTTATAGAACATTTTATTTGAAATAAGATTGATTATATACAATTTTTCTATCCGACCTATAATAACAGAGATATTTCGAATTTTGTAATTTACCATCTTTAACCCACCCACCCAGTGTTTAGATTTCAGCCATTAACGAACTTGACCTTTAGTTTTGCATGACACGCGTATATATCAAGTTTGGTTACGATTAAAAAAGAATTGCGACAACTATATATATATATATATATACTTCAAACAAGAGATCTCACTTCTGAATCATCCGACTGCTTAAAAGCTCTCGATATTACAATAGAAAAGACCGTAAATATCAACGTTAGAAACCTGCGACGAGAACTACGCCATAAATCCTTTAGCGAGTGGTGCTCATTACCAGCAAAAGGAAAAGGCGTAGAAACGTTTAATGACTGGCAGGCCGGTAATGCGTGGATGTCTGACAAAAAAGGTCTGTCTTCATCAGAATGGACAACATCAGTGAAAATGAATGTTAATCTAGTGCCAGTTCGCTCTGTCCCAGGAAGGAACCTAGGAAACACCCACTGTAGGCATTGCAGTGAGTTTGAAACCCTTCCCCATGTCCTAAGGTCCTGCCAATGGGGCGAGCAGATGCGCAATTCTCGAAATCATAAAGTCCGGATATTGCTCACCTCTTGAAAAAGAAGCACCCTGATTGGCATATATTTGAAGAGGTGGCTTGTAATTCGTCAGACGGCACTCCAAGAAGAGCGGACATATGTAGTAGCCATAATGAAAAATGAAAAAAAAGGCCTCATACTAGATCCTACTGTCCGTTTTGAGATGCACAAAAATCAAGCTGACGAGGTGGATCAAGAGAAAAAAATCAATATATGAACCGTGCTGCCCGTATTTCTCAGAAAAATATCAAATACAAGATTGGGCGGTTATGGGACTACTATTCGGCTCAAGAGGAGTCCTCCACCAAAAAACGGTGAAGACATTAATAGACCATGGGCTGACAAAAGATGATTTGAAGGAGTTATCGACACTTATCCTAAAATCATCGATAAGAATCGTCAATCACCATTTATACAAAAAATAAAGATGATAAAGTTAAGCTGCACTCTCACCTGAGATACCCTCCTAATCTGCACGCATTCAATTTATTCCAAATTTTCATTTAAAATTTAAACAAAATTTAAAAATCAAAACATCATTACCAAGAAATTGGCAGATTAGGAGGCTGACCACACAGGTACCCTCAGAAAGAGGGCAGCTTATTTTGTTTGTTTGTATGTATATATCTTTCTCTATTATCGCTCTATTCGTTGCAATTTTTGTTTGATCGATACCAAACTCGATATTTATACGCTTAAACCTAAAGGTCAAGTTCATTAATTCGGACCAGGGGAAGGGAGAGGGTCAGAAGAGTTTTAATTGCCTATAAACGTTGTCCTATGCATTTCCCCTTAAGGGAAATCATGAAAACGTCCCTCAGGACGGCCGTACTATTGACGTGATTATTGAAAAAACTCTTCAAATGTCCATCGATCCTACCTAGTAGATGACGAAAATGCGGTCCGTTCAAAATTTTATATATACTTGTCTGTTACCGCTGTAGTCGCTATTCTTGTTTAATCGTAACCAAACTCGATATATAAGCGTGTCATGCAAAACTAAAGGTCAAGTTCGTCTATGGCTGAAGTCTAACCACTGGGTGGAGAGTTAGAGAGGGGAATTTCAAAAATGCGAAATATCTCTGTTATTTCGCGTCGGATCGAAAAGTGTTATAGAACCAATCTTATTTCAAATGAAATGTACTATAAATATCATTATATACATGTATTCTCTATCTTTAATATTATAGGAGATGTTTGCATTTTTTCTTATTCTTGAATGGGCCTCATTTTCGTCTCTTGGGTATGATCAACAGGCATTTGAAGGTCGCATCATGAGCTTTCCTTCGAGGAAAATCTGCTATAAGAAGAAAAGTATATAGAAATACTAGCTCAGATACCCGGGTGCGCTCGGGAATTCATTTGAGGCTGAATGGTGATGGTATGTTTTTGGCAAGGCTTTACTAACCACAATATTTTGACATTTACCCGTCCCAGTGATTAGGGTTAATACCCGTCGTTTCTGTGGATTTGTTAATAGTAAAATTAATTTTTTATGTAAGACTTCACTCTCCTCCATATTGTCATATTTCCCGTTTCCTGTGCATTATGCATAGATTTGAATTATTAAGGACAAATTATTAACATACATTTGAATTAATTTTTCCAGGTGAAGTACCTGATAGTTCATATTGAAAAGAATTGTTGAGCAAATTTCTCTAAATAACAAAATAAACAACTTTTGTTGTGTGCATATTTGCCGAAACCCCAATAAGAAACGAAATATCACTATTATTAATTTCAGGCCTCCCTTATAATCCCCACTCCTGCCCGTCCCTAGAAATGTTAGTATGGCTTATTATAAGGAAGGCGTTAGTGCTAATACACATACCCAGTGTTTTATTTAGTTCGGTGAGTCTTTTGTGCCAAATAAAATTTTTGACTCCCACTATAATTTTTAGCGTATAACGCCTTTATAGTTCGGTATTCGATGATAGTGTATATAACAAAACTTTCTCCAAATAACAAAATAAATAACTTTTGTTATGTGCATAATTGCCGAAAATGCGTTAGGAAACGAAATATCACTATTTTTAATTTCAGGCCTCCCTTATAACCCCCACTCCTGCCCGTCTCTAGAAATGTTAGTATGGCTTATTAAAAGGAAGGCGTTAGTGCTAATACACATACCGAGTTTGGTTTAGTTGGGTTAAGTCTTTTGTGCCAAATAAAATTGTTGACTTCCGCACTAGGTTTTAACGTATAACTCATTTATACTTAGGTATACGACAAAAGTGTATATAACAAACCTTACTCCAAATAACAAAATAAACAACTTTTGATATGTGCGTCATTGCCAAAAATACAATAGGAAACGAAATATCGCTATTTTTAATTTCAGGCCTCCGTTATAACTCCCACTCCTGTTTGTCTCAGAGAATATTAACATAGCCTAAAGTCTAAGTTGGGCTACTAGTAATATACATACCAAGTTTCATAAACTTCGGTTCACCCGTTTATGCGTGAAAAGGTAACAAATAAACAAACAAACAGACACGAAAGAAACAAAAAGCAGTTATGGTGTCTTTGACATGTGAAACGAAAAGTTATCGTGAAATTTTGCGAAAATAATCAATGTACAGACAGAGGTTACAATTTTATATATATATATATATATATATATATATATATATATATATATATATATACATATAGATTATGTACTGCCGGTCTCCATGAACAAACGGACGGCTGGGCGGTTGAGGGAACGAACGTGCTAACTGTAAGACAAACGTAACTGTAAGAGTGCACAACAGAGCTCTCTAGCGTCACCACTTTGAACCACTTCAGGTGCGCCGTTGAGGTTAATAGACTTGAAACTAGATGAATTAGGCTCATTCATTTGCTAATATGCAGTCCCTTTATTCCGTTGAAGGACAACGGTGTCACATGAATGGGTGTTGAAATCACAATAACAGAATATTTATTTTTCAATAATTATATTTCAAATACATATTTTTTTCAGTGGTCTCTTCTGCTAGAATAAAAACATTCATTAAGATTAATGGCTTGTTATAAATGAACAAATATCTCAACTTCTATAGATATTCATATTTGTTTTTTTTCTTTTTAGCTACTTCAACTGGAGCTAGCAGAATTCAGAAGTGTGAAGTAAGAATAGGAAGTATTTATCATCTGAAACAAAACATATTATAGATTAAACAATGGCATTCAGTATATAAAATGTTAACAATCCTGGCATGTTCCCCAAACTCTCTCCTTGTATAGTCCCAAAGTTGTCAAATTATCAAATAATACCTGAATATATACTATTCAACCCCGAATTCACTTTTTTAAAGACTTATTCTTTAAAGACACCATTGAACTGCCTCAGGTTGGGTTGGGTCCTCCCCAAATCTAAATCCTTGCTAGGTATTGTATATTCCCTCTACAATTATCTTTATCTTCAAGTTCAGAAGCATGCAAGAATTGGACCGTCACTGTCTAGAGGCATAAAAATGTCATTTCCTCCGTAATGGATACATCCATAAATTTAAAAATAAAGCAAATTGGATTAAAGAGCCCAATATTATTCTGCACACACATACACAAAACAATTTGTTGAGGGAAATTAAATTTTATCCAATTTTACAGGTTTATCCAAAAATAATGAATATTGAAAAAGTCCGTCCGATTTATAATAACGAAGGTATTTTGAATTTTCGAATTCCCCTTCTAAACCCTGAAATAAATATTCCAAGTCCTATTTCAGCCAAAAACAAATACGATCTTTGACGTGTTGACTTAGTATCGGTATAATATTATTTTCGAGTAAAAAACGAAAATCATAATTGATGACGTCATCACAACATATTTTATGGATCTCACAAAGCAAAAGTTCAATGAAAACCATATTTGTTATTTAACCTTGGAATGAAGTGCTTAACAACTTATAGTTATTATGATATGAGTAGGAGTAGGTGTTTACTAAAAGCCGAAAACTAAAAAACACAAAGATCTTGATTAATTTTCATGATACAGAAAAAATATATAGAACCATTAAGAATAACATTTATAAGACATTAATTTTCCATTAGATTGGTTATATACAATTATTTGATCCAACTTATAATACAGATATTTCGAACTTTGCATACAACTTACTTAAATAATTGTAACGACCACTAGAGCATTAACAGACATATTTATATATATACGAGTGTATATATATATATATATATATATATATATATATATATATATATTTACTTTTGTATGGACCTCATTTTCAACATTTAAAAAAATGTTTCGAAAATCACGTCATAAGTACAATCTCAATAACTAATACCAAGATTATATATATATTAGCTCAGATACCTGGCTTTGCCCGGGAATTCATTTGAGGCTGAATGGTGATGGTATTTTTTGGCAAGGCTTTACTTTGGAAAATATTTTGGCATTTACCCGTCCCAGTGTTTAGGGTTAATAACCGTCGTTTCTGTGGATTTGTTAATAATAAAATTAATTTTTTATGCAAGACTTTCACCATATTGTCATATTTCCCGTTTCCTGTGCATCATGCATAGATTTAAATTATTAAGGACAAAATATTATAATAATATATTATAATTTGAATTAATTTTTCCAGGTGAGGTACCTGGGTAGTTCATATTGAAAAGAATTGTTGAGCAAATTTCTCTAAATAACAACTTTTGTTATGTGCTTATTTGCCGAAACCCCAATAGGAAACGAAATGTCACTATTTTTAATTTCAGGCCTCCCTTATAACCCCCACTCCTGCCCGTCCCTAGAAATGTGAGTATGGCTTTTTATAAGGAAGGCGTTAGTGCTAACTCACATACCGAGTATGGTTTAGTTCCGTTGAGTTTTTTGTGCCAAATAAAATTGTTGACTTCCGTAATAGTTTTTAACGTATAACTCATTTATACTTAGGTATACGACAAAAGTGTATATAACAAAAGTTACTCTAAATAACAAAATAAACAACTTCTGGTTTGTGCATATTTGCCAAAAAACCAATAGGAAACGAAATATCGCTATTTTTAATTTCAAGCCTCCCTTATAACCCCCACTCCTATTCGTCTCAGAAAATATTAACATAGCCTAAAGTCTAAGTTAGGTTAGTAGTAATATACATACTAAGTTTTATAAACTTCGGTTCAGCCGTTTATGCGTGAAAAAGTGTCTATGACATGTGAAACGAAAAGTTATCATAAAATTTCGAGAAAAAAATCAATGTACAGACAAAGGTTACAATTTTATATATATATATATATATATATATATATATATATATATATATATATCACTTAAAAAATAATTTACTTTCATACCTGCTCAAATGATGACAAATTTATACTAAATTGCTTGTATCCCAAACTATGTGGGCGCCCTGCTTGTGTCATTATCAGAAGAAGTCTCTTTCTAACTGTTGGGCTCTGTCTGTACCATGGGATATCGTACAAAGTTCGCAAAAGTCGATCATTCTGTAACAATTATATCTCTACAAACATATAATTCGGTTCATTAAACAAAAAAATTGGTTTGCATTATCATAAAAGATTGATGCTGTGTCTGGACCGCAGATATCATATTTGTCAAGCAGTGGCTGCGTCAAGTAAGCAGTTTTCGCATCTGCTGGAAAAACACGCTGTTGATCTCATCTCTGTTTCAGGCATACTCTGTTTTTCTGGCAGTAAGTAGCCAATGTAAAAAGGAATTAAAATGGCAACCGGAAATGAATGTGTCAACTCAGTTAGTCAAAGTAAAAATTAAATGAGAAGAAGTGGGAATTTACTGAAAGCAGGATACAAAATGTCTGTCATGCAGGGTAAAATTAGCAGATTTCCCACGTGCTGGTATAACTCACTTGTGACCTTATCTTACCACACATTCTATATTTATTTGTAAATAACCGTTGAGTAGAAGGGGCGGGATTGGGGGGGGGGGAGTAATGAAGGCAGTGTACAAGAAAGTACGAATAACTCGCTTAATACTTGAGTCACGCAAAAATTCATTGAACAGAAGTTGTGGAGTAACAATAGCTTAACGAGATTGGATCTATAACATTTTACTATCCGACTCATAATAACGAAGATATTTTACATTTTCGAATCGCCCGCCCCCCTAAACACTCACTATAACAGTTCCAATTTCCGGCAATAACAATTATTATCTATAGTGTTGAGTGAAACTGTTAAATATCGAGTATGGTATATATCAAATAACCTTTTTCGGAGTAAAGAACGAATAGTCTTAATCGATGACGCCATCACATAACGTATTTGGGTGTATCTCACAAAGTAAAAGGGAAATCTGCTAAAAGTTCATTGATAAGCATATTTGATATTTAACTTTAAAATGAAGTGCTTCATGACATCACAGCTTATTGTAAATATGACACGAGTAGGAGAGGGGGTTTACAGATGGCCACAAACTAACATATGTACATATTTTAATATTAACTCAGTTAATATTCAATCTAGAGGAAACATTCATATATCAGCATTTATAGAACATTACATTTGCAATCAGATTCTATACATGTTTTCTATCCGAAACAGATATTTTGAATTTTCAGAATTCTTCCCTTTAAGTCCCCCCCCCACCCCTCCCCCAAAGCTTCATAAAACGTTTAAATATCGAGTTTGGTAACTATTAAACAAAACCTTCTAACAATAGAGCGATAACAAACTAAGATATATTTATATATATAGTTTTGAACGGACCTCATTTTAGTCAACTGATGAGGAAATTTTTCAAAAACTGCGTACAGAGTACAACAACAATAGCTGATTTCCCTTAAAGAAAATTTGCTAAAAGAAAAAAAAATACAAATAACTCAGTTAACATTCGATTCGCAAAAATAATGTATAGAGCGTGAGTTGGTTTTTCATTCTATTCATAATTACGGAGATATATCGATTTTTTTTTCTCTTCTCTTTAACCACCCCCTTTTCCTGTTCTGATTTCAGGCATAATCGAATATGATAGTCCTTTTTACATGAAATAGTTCAATGACTAGTGTGACATTGATCAAAAAACGGATTTAAAATGAATATATTGTAGTAAATGTACTACAAAAATAATGTACGGTTCTTAGGCGTAACACAAGACTATTCATGGTACATAGGTTGGGACTTTTAGTAGAACAGGAGGTTCGCTGATGGCAGCATCAACAAAAAAAAAAAAATAATTCTCTAAGATACAGAGATAAGACACAAAGATACAGAATCACTCATTTATGTTTTCTAATTTTCAAGAACAGTAAATAGTAATTAATAAATAATACTAATGATAGGAATTTTCAAGAATGAATTATACTTTATTTTGACAATTTTGACAAACCGGCAATGATATTTTTTTTCTCAAAAAATCTCACAATTTAACGATCTACCAAAGCACTTACTTCATCCTGAAGACTGTCACCAGCAAAGCTAATGACAAATAGAGATCCAACTAAAATGATGAAAAATGTTGCTCCCATAATCACCGTCACTATATTTTTGTGAAGTTCCTGTGGGCGCAAAAGAAATGCATTATAAGAATTCTGATTTTGAGTACTCATATATACTTAATATATACAGATAGCACCGTCAGAGATATTGAAATTACATTGATACTATTAACTACCTGTTTAATTAGAAACAAAATTAGGCACAATGATATTCCCACTGTTACGACTTCAATCATGTACGTGAATGAAATAGCTTCATTCATGTTAGTCGTTACTCTGAAATAAAAGAAATTCAATTAAAAAAATTATCTCTAATTCCATAGTTGACAAATCTCCTAAAGCTCTATGGTTGGAATGCAATGTCAAAAAATATTCACATTTGAGACAAAAATGCTTGAATTGGACTGGATTTGAACGTAGGCTTCAGCTTGTATATTTAAGCCAATTAACTGTCTCAATATGCACTAGAAGAATCAAGTTGAGACAATTAATTGTGTCTACATGATTTGCGGCAACAAGTGGTCTCTAATTCTATAAGTATTCCTACTTAAATTGAGACAATTAATTATTCCTATTTAAATTGAGACAATTAATTATTCCTACTTAAATTGAGACAATTAATTATTCCTATTTAAATTGAGACAATTAATTATTCTTACTTAAATTGAGACAAATAATTATTACTATTTAAATTGAGACAATTAATTATTCCGACTTAAGTTGGGAAATATTAATTATTCCCACTTAAATTGAGACAATTAATTATTCCTACTTGAAAGGACACAATTAATTATTCCTATTTAAATTGTGACAATTAATTACACCTACGAAAAGTGAGACAATTAATTATTCCTACTTGAAAGAAGACAATTAATTATTCCTATTTAAATTGTAACAATTAGTTACACCTACGAAAAATGAGACAATTAATTTTCTTTACATAAATTGAGACAATTAATTACTCCCTTTTAAATTGAGACAATTAATTATTCCTATTTAAATTGAGACAATTAATTATTCCCACTTAAGTTGGGAAATATTAATTATTCCCACTTAAATTGAGACAATTAATTATTCCTACTTGAAAGGAGACAATTAATTATTCCTATTTAAATTGTGACAATTAGTTACACCCATTTAACTTGAAACAATTAATTATTCCTATTTAAATCGAGACAATTAATTATTCCTATTTAAATTGAGACAAATAATTATTCGTAGTTAAATTGAGAAAATTCATTATTCCTACTTGAATTGAGACAAGTAATTATTCCTACTTAAATTGATACAATTATTTAACCCTACTAAAATTGAGACAATTACTTTTCTTTATATAAATTGTGATAATTAATTTTCCTTACATAAATTCAGGCAATTGAATTCCTCAACAACCACCGACCCTCCGTTAATTGCCTCATAAAACCACTGACAGAGAGCTGCTGCTCAATAAGAAAAGTGGGGAGACATAATTATTATTTCCCTTTTATCTTTTGAACAACTTGATTTAAAGTAAAATTTTATAGTCAGTTTCGGCTTATTTACAAACTTAAGTAACTGGCAATTGAAAATAATATTTACATTACAATCTCAATTCAATAGTAAAACTAATCTTACTTGAATAACACAAAAGAAAATCCTAGTAATATAAAATATATTCTTTATAACTTGTTGCGAAATAAGCATATGTAAACAAAACAAAACTAATGAATAAGTACTTATAAATTTAATAAACTCAAGGATTGATCTCATGAATCCTAAAGATATGCTAAGGTACCATACACTATCACAGGAACAAATATGGTATACACAAATAAATACACCTTAGCACCAAAAACACTGTCTTGCACAATTTCGCCCGCGTACGCACGTTGTCCAACAAAACTTGCCTTCGGCTGTTTTCAATTTATAGCATCGCTCATAAATCCCAATTAGAAGATTAGCAAAGGAGGAATATATTTCAGAAGAAATTTTAATAACTGTTATCATCCCCGCTTTATCGAACAAGTATTGGTGCAGATTTCCAAGTATTGGTGGTGGTTCCTGTTTTTACGATTGAAGCAGTTTCCTCCCCCCCCCCCCACCGAATTGGGTGCTCGTTTTCTTTCGACTGACATAGATAACCAGAAGACGGAGTTCGAATAAATTTAAAAATGTTATCTCTAATATACAAAATATTTAATAATATTATTCAAAGTACAGAGGTAAAGTATTGGGCACTAAATTTTATTTATTTATTATTTCTGTATTTAATAGTCCAATACAGAAAGCTCTTTAATCCTGGCATTTTATATTTTTTAATTTCAGACTATTAAAATGTTCTTTACGACAATGATTTATGGCACTTCTTATGTGATGATTTATTCAACGTTGAATTATTTTGATTTTCATTTATGAAACATAAATTCCCATTATTTTTGTACGGTTCGGGTTAGTACATTTGAATTTCCCCCCAAAAAATGCATTTCTGAACTATTTTCAGGGCGAATGTAGTTGTAATCAGGAGTCAAACACGTGATCAAAACCTCGAGGGGTTACACCACTTTAAAAAGATAAATATATCTAAGGGAGTTAAAACTTCATGAGAAAGATGCCTTTGAAGAAAAGCATATAGAGTGCATAAAAGAAAAAAAAACTTAATTAAATAATCACCTGATGATTCGACGGTGAACCTCCACTATCACTTTCAAGTCCCATTCAGGTAATTGGTCAATTTCATTAATCAAATTTCCTTCTTTCACTTGAGCATGGAGTTGCTTTAATGACGTTCTTAATATTTCAATTTCAGCCGAGATATAAGTAATGGGAAACAGCAACATAGTATTATTAGTTGCAGCTGCAGTCATAGCTAACAAAATCCAAATGTCAGAAGCAATTATAACTGAATAAAAAAAGAAATTTCTCGAGCGCTCATCTTCCATTATGTAAAATTCAAGAGGCAGTGGCAGTGAGATGGAGTTTTCATATCCCAACGAAGCCATGACGCCTTCAATAGCCCATGGCACGAAAACGTAAAGCACTGCAAACAAAATTGACGATTTCCTCATCAATTCTGAGCTTTTGTCTAATTTGTCACAAGAGTTTTTTATAATTTCCTTCTCCCAGTCGCTTGTATAGGTGGAAAAATTAGATTCAAAATAATCTGCTAAGCGTTCCAAATTTTTTGAATGGTTCATAAATGATACTGTCATTGAGATCAAAGTGGAGCCTAAAGGAATAAAAGCAGCTGACCTAGTGAGCATGATGGCCATCCCAGAGGTGAAGAGCTTGTATAGGATAAGCCCGTGAATGAAAAGCAGATATATAACACGGAATATCTGGAAATATTTAAGGAATGTTCCATGTCGGTGGCCGGTGAAATTCAACCACACACCCCCAGTCTTGAGACTCCGCCTGAAACTTTGAGTGTAAACGATATCCAACATTTGAACCTTTTCCATTTACAAAACAGTGTTTATTTGTGTCTTACACCAATAGAACAACTTGCCACGCATTACACCGCATTATTCTGTGGAATAGTAGAATTAATAAACAATACACTGATCTAAAAAAGAACCGATTCCAGAAAAAAAAAGAAAGAAGAAAAAGGCGAAGTATCATGAAAATAATTAATTTGAAAATACTGCTGTTCCCTTATTCATGGGCGCTGCAACCAAGGACATTTGCCCATTCAAATAAAATAAACAATATAGGTGCCACTCCAGACTCGAAAGCTCGAAGCTAGCGAAGAGACTTGTGCAATGGAGTTATACTTAAGCCCTTGTGACTGCGGAAAAAATAAGTCTTGCTGTGCAAATTATTCATAATTCCCTAGAACTGGTTGGTGTCACGCTGATGACGTCACCTCCCAATCTCTTCTCAATTTCTCCCGTAGTAATGACCCTATGTAAGCAGGAATTAAAATATAAGATGGACATGAGGCGTTTAGTCACTTAGAAACCCAAACTAAAAATCGGATGACTAGGAGTGGGGTTTTACTGAAGACTAAAACCAAAAAAATACAAATAATTCCGTTAATAATTGACTAAGAGAAGTCACTTATAAAACAATAATCTACTATTAAATTTGCAATAAGATTGGTCATAAGACATTTTTAGATCCGATATATAATGCTTCTGGGCTCCTTTCAACCATTTATCAATAAAATGCCATATTTCCATGATACGGGTAAACGTCGACTAGGGAATAAAAATCATGTATACTAGGAGTTAAAATCTTAAAACGATGACGCCACACCGAATATATTAGCATATTTATGCTTGGAGTAAAGCATTTCAAATCAGCCTATTATTATTATAAGATGAGTAGGAATAGATTTTAACTAAAAATTCCATATATTTTAGTTAATATTGGAGATACAGAAAGAAATTAACTTCGATCTGAATCACGATAACAAAGACATTTTGATCCCTCCCCCTTCAAACCAAGGTTCAGAACGTTTTAAGGGATAAGTAACAAAACCTTCGTACAGTAAGTGTTAACAAAGTATTTTAGTAAGAAAAACAATATTGATCCAATGAAAAAACTCTTATTTTCTTACAAAATTATTGATAATTCTTACAAAATTATATACTACAGTATAAACATCCTAATAGTATAAATTACTTACTCATATAGCTTAAGAGGTGTACATAAATAACTAAACCTCTCAAAACATATTTATCAACAAGTAGTAACATAACTAATAACCGGTTCAAACAAATTAACATTTACATTTTATATAGATATAATATTATTTCTAATAACTAAGAACTTCTACGATGAGTATAAGAGGACTAGAAATGAATTATAAACATGTAACTTCTTCAATCAGAAAATTATTTAGAGGGAAAATGTATAATATATTTTTGTTGTTATTGTAACTTAATTAGTACAATAATGATATTATTCTAAATAATTAAGCAGTTAGATTTATATCATAATTATTTTAAAATCAGTTAGATTCTTAAATATCAAAAAGCAATTCCCCTTTGTAAAAAGCAATTGCTTATACAATAAAATCTTTAATTCTTAAAAGTTATTGAGAACTGGATGATTTATTAATTTTATTAATACAATAAAATATTTCCATCATTATTCTTGTGTCTTTACAATGCTTTGGTCTGCTGTAAAAAAATTGTGAGATATTTTTCTTTGCTTCTTATAAATATGAAGTGTCATTCGTGTGATACACGAAAATCACTTCATATTCACTTGTGTGTACTATAGTTATAACCTAAGATGAATGTAATTATTGTTAGTAGAACACATGATGTCTATGTAGAATACATGATGGATTTACTTAGTTGGAGGAGATGATGAATCTACGTAGTTAGAATATATGATTTATATACGTAATACACGTGATGAATTAGCTTAAGTCAGGCATCTGATGAATTTACGTAAAACACATGATGAATTTACATAATAGGATCAGATGATGTATGTACGTAATTAGAATATATGATGCATGTACGTAAAACACGTGATGAACCTATTAAGTTGGAGCAGTTGATGAATTTACTTTGTAGGAGCAGATGATGTATGTACGTAGAGCACTTGAAGAATGTACGTTATTTAGAATAAATGAAGAAATTCAATCGTTTCTTCATTTCTTATTATTGTATGGACATGTAGGTTGCCACGTTCTAAATGCCTTCTTGCCTTTAAGTCCTTTCAAATATGTGCGCACAAATTCAGTTTATGAGCTCACTGAATTCATAAGCATGAAGTAGGAATAAGACGTCTGAATCACCTATAATAAAAATAGGCTTAAATTATGCTAGGAATTAATACTGCTCTTATAACAAAAATTGTATAGGCTTTTTAAAGTAGGGGGTTTTAAACTCAGCCGATTTCCCAAGTACTGAAATGAGACACTGAATACGTTATCTCGTATTCTATTTCCTATTACTCCGTAATAAGAGCATTTTTAAATAAGACAGGGTATTTAAGTAGTGCATGAGTTATTTATTGATACAGTTGCTTCAGGTAAAATCGCTTGAAAAGTAGTGAGGGCTAACTGAAGGCTGAAAAACATTACTATACCATTGTAGTTACCTACTTTGCTAATAATTTCAACCAACGACGGAGATATTATATGATATTGGAAATATTATTTTGTATTTTATTACTTCTTTAAGCCCCCACTCTTCCTAGACAGGTTTCCATTATTAATGAAAAGCAATTTTCAATTTTTCATGAAACCATTAAATAGAGAGTACGGTATGGATAAAAAAACAAAATTGAAACATCTAAAACAGATAAAGAATAGTTTTATATTAAAACAAATCTACAGCTTGCTAATAAGATTAACATTCATTTATGAATTTCTAATAGGTCAACTACGGATATGAGTTAAGATATTTGTTTAAAGTCAAATAATTAGTTCTTTCTCGATTGCGAGAATTGTTCTTCACAGTTAGATTAGCATTATCTAGATCATATCATTTACCTCTTAATAAAATTCCAAATTAAATTTATCCTTATGTGATGTGGTTGTCGGTCACTGAGGATGAGATAAATGTTTGCCCCGCAGGAGCTGCGTATACTAAGCAGATTTCCCTCGTGAAGATAAATAATAGATAAACCTTCATACTGCTAACACAACACCACCGTGAATATTAAGTGAATAAATACAAACGGACATAATAAATCTTTCCCTTTCCGGCGGGAAGCGTTTCAAATGTGAACAAACAGGTCTGTCAACAGCTCACCGGAAAGAAAAACAATAACTGAAACATATCAGAATATAAAATATTCATTTTTATTGAAAACTATGTACTATACCTAGTAATGTAATTTATAATGAAACAGGAGGATAATTTTTATCTCAATCAATCAAATATTAGTAGTCCAATAATTTAAGACGGGGGGGGGGGTCAAAGAAACATATTTGCATCTATCTCGTATAATAAAGGTCTATGGAAAACAATATTTGGTTTAAGCTTCGACTAATGTGTTTTATTATATAACAGAGTACTGTTAATATAACACGAAAAGAAGTGGGGGTTTACTGAAGGCTGAAAACTGAAAATGCAAATATCTCGGTTTTATTGAAAATAGAGAATAAATATATATAAAAATATTTAGAGTAAATTTAATTTACAGTAAAATTTATTCTATACACCTTTTCGGTCCGACTTATAGTAAAGAAGATATTTCAAAGTTTGTTCCCCTCTAACACCCCCCCCTTCTGTCTGGTCCAATTTCAGTCGTTAACTAACTTTCTTTTTGCATAAAACGACTAAATACCAAATTTGGTAACGATCAAACCGAAATTGCGACCGCTGGAGCGGCAACAGTCAAATTATATATATATATATATATATATATATATATATATATATATATATATATATATATACAGTTTAGAATGGACCTCATTTTCGTCATCTACTAGGTAGGATCGATGGACATTTGAATAATTTCGAAAATTGTGTCATGAGTACGACCTCAATGGTTGATTTCCCTTAATCTGCTAAAACTACTTCAGCTTGACGACGTTTCGGTGCAATTTATCAACCTTTATCAAGGCCTACCTTCCATGCCTCCGGTTTGGCTTGAAAAAGGTATCAAATTGCACCAAAATGGCGGCAAGCTGAAATAGTTTTACTTCAACCTTAGTGAACGACAGCCTCATCACAAAGATAGCTCCAACTGCGGTCATCACTAAGAATAGTCAAAAATAAATTTATTATTAATTAATACAATTCGGTTATACACCTTATGGGCTGCGTAATTACGAATACAAAAATTTCGATTAAAAAATATTTTTTGGTTCCAGAAACTCACTTGTAGAATGAATTTAAAAATATTACTCCCGACTTCATCATTGGCATCACAAGAGCATGACTGGAAGGAATTACCCTAATAATACAATATGTGATACCATATATGTCATGGACCAAATAGAGACAAAAGCTTCGGTCAGAGTCTGTGTCTCTGAGTTCTCCAGCAGACAAAAATGTTTCTTTGGCAAGTGATTTTACCTATAGCTTAAACAGAAGCTGGGATTTTGTGGTATCTGCGTGCATGACGCGATTTTCGAAAAATTTATATATATATATATATATATATATATATATATATATATATATATATGTCTGTTAACGCTCTAGCGGTTGCAAGTTTTGTTTAATCGTTACGAAAATCGATATTTAACCGTATTATATAAAAAAACAGATCAAGTTCGTTAATGGCTGAAATCAGACCAAAGGGAGGGGGGGGGTTATCGACATATCTCCGTTATTATGCATCGGATCGAAAAATTGTATAGAACCAATCTTCTTGCAAATTAAATTTTCTATAAATATAAATTTATACATTTATCCTCTATCTTGAATATTAATTGAGATATTTGCATTTTTATGAAGTCTCTGGGACATGTGGTCGGGTATGCTTCGGATTAGTTCGGTTTCCGTAACTGCCTGGCTGTGGTGGAAGCTTCCTCTAACCTAACCTGTCGTTTCTAACCTTACCTTACCTTCCTTACTTTGTGAGATTTATGCAAATACGTTCTGTTCATCCGCCCCCCCCCTTCTTTAGTTTTTGGACTACTAAAATTTGAGTTATTAAACTATAAATTATTCTTACAATTCAGAAGCCGTTTCGGTTGGGAATTTATTAAAATTAACTGAAAGATTTCTCATTGCCGTTTGTATTTATTCACGGTGGTGTTGTTACCAGTATGCAGATTTCTCTATTGTAAAACTTTACATGGGAAATCTGCTTAGTTTACGCAGCCCCTGCGTGACGGACTTTCTGGATTCACGGGACATGCATGAGATCGGATATAATTGAATAAATATGTTTATTATACCTCTTCAAAAGCCGCCAAGTTCAAAGTATAGCTTTTATAACTTATGTTGAGCGTTTTTCCAGAACTTCTCATCATCATTAGCAATATCTTTCTTACTCGGGGGCTCTGCCTGTACCAAGGTATGTTGTACATCGTCTTGAAGAGGTCTTTACTCTGAAAACATACTTATATAATTCTCAAGATTTTATACTAATACATCAAATTCTTCAAAGTCTTTCACAATTAAACGTTTTAACTAAACATATACATCCAATTACTTTTAAACTAGTCTGGATTGCTAATATGACATGAGTAGGAGTAGGGGTTCACAAAAGGCCGAAAACTAATACTCAAAATAATGAAAAAATGGACATTACAACATCTATAGAACATTACATTTGGAATAAGATTGGTTCTATATAATATTTCGATCCGGCGCATAATAAAGGAGAAATTAAGAATTTTCGAAAATCAATCTAAATCCTCCCTACCACTGGTCAGGTGTTATCTACTAAGGAACTTGACCTTTAGTTTCAGATAAAACGTTTAAATTTCGAGTTTGGTAACGATCAAACAAAAATTACGATCGCTACAGATAAGCAGATATATATATATATATATATATATATATATATATATATACATAGTTTTGAAGAGTTATCTACAGGTTACCACCCTTTTCTAGCCAGGGTGGGATTTTAGGATGTTATTTAATGAATTTCGTCACTAAATAATTTCCTTTGCCCAGGCTAGAATCGAAATCGCCTAAAATGTTATAGAACCAATCATGTTAAACAATTGATAATGTACATCTGTTGTTCTACGAATTTTTTTTTGTACCTCAAGTATCTTAAGCAACCCCCCCCCCTCCTCCAAACCCTTATACTAATGGGTCGTACACATGACGCGATTTTTGAAATATTTCCTGATATGTCCATCGACCCTACCCTGCAGATGACGATATGTCTCTTCAAAACTATGTGTATATATATATATATATATATATATATATTCATTAAATAACATCCTAAAATCCCACCCTGGCTAGAAAAGGGTGGTAACCTGTAGATAACCCGTCCCAATTAGCCTAAGTTGCAAAAAGTGGACGTTAATAAATAATAATAATATAACATTTTAAGTTTCGACGCAGTATAACGGAAATATTTAGAATTGTTTGAATATTGTGAATCCCCCTAGCTATTCCAGGTCCGATTTCAGTCAATAACAAATATAATCTTGCATATTATTCATTGAAACGGTTAAATAGCGAGCACAGTATAGGTGAAATAAATATTTTTGGGACAAGAGCGTGAAATCTTAATTGATGAATTTCCAAGTATCTGACATAATAGAGGTCTTTTGAAAACAATATTCGTTATTTAAGTTTAGAATTAAGTTATTTTATTAATTTGGTATCAGTAGGAGTAAGGGTTTACTGAAGTCTGAAAATTGAAACATACAAATATCTCGGTTATTATTCATGTGGAAATATGTATATAACAAATTTAGAGGTAATTAAATTTTCAATAAGATTGGCTATATCAATGCTTTAACGAAGCCCTGGTCTTTAGTTTTTCGCGAAACGCTTATATATCGAGTTTGGCAACGATCAAACAAAAATTTCGACCGCTATATACATAACAAGTTTTGAATGGATCTCATTTTCATTATCTCTGAAATAGGATCTATTCAGTCGTCTTGAATTGAATTTCCCACGCTCGTTTAGTTCACAAACCCGCCACTCATATGGGGATCATCAAGGCGGTGCCCCATAGCGGAAACTACGTTGCTAACTCACGAAGGCACCTGCTGGTTCCAAGCGATCAGGTCAGATGGGCTTTGCCCCTCTCCGGTGTCGTTTCTACGCTACAGTAGTAGTGTTCCCCGCTTCAGAGATAACCGCTCAGTTGGGCTTGGTCCCTCTCCAGGGACGTTTCTACCGCCACAGTGTAGTAGTTTAACTACTTCTTATAATGCTAGCATTATCTACGCAAACTATTAAATGAGTACTCATAATATAGGACCGATCGATCATTATATTGTATATATATTATTCGCTTGCCGCTAAAGTATTTTATAAAGTTAAATTTCCTTTGTTTCTTTTTCAACCTCTATATCAATAAATGTTAATGTTTGGTTCAATTAGACATAAGGTTAGTTTCTAAATCAGCATTCTTTAGGATTTAAGTTGTATAAAATTAGCTGCCTACTATAAAGTGTATGTTGCTTATTCAATATATACTTGATTCTTAGGAGAACTCAAATAGTGACTGTATTATTCACCCTCATCTTTCCATAAAATTGTAAATATTTCAGTTTAATGCTCCTTATTCTTGCCTTTAAAAAGCTTCCCGCCTCTACATTTTGGTCCCGAAACCCGGGATTTAATGGCTTCCCAGCCCCGACATTTTGGTGCCGAAATAGCTCTATTATTATTACCGCAAAAGCTAACTGCACGCCCTAACAGGATCAATGGACATTTGAAGTGATTACAACTGAATAGCTTAAGGGAAATCTTTTACAAATTGCATAAAGCCACTCATCTATAAACATTTTTATAAATATAATTTTATAAATTATAATTTTATTATAATATATTTTATCATCTATAAATACTTTCTGAGTCTATACCTCATTCTGAAGGACCTCTGCTCCTAAACATATCACAAAAATCATAGCTACTGTCATAAGTATGTAGCAACCACTCATTACCACAGTTACTAGGCTTTTCGATATTTCCTGGAATCAACGGATAAGATCCAATGAATAAATAATTATGTATTACCTCTTTATTTTATTTTATCTTTATTTTGTGGTTACGTTACCTGTTGTAGCAGAAATAATAAGAAACAAAATGCTGCTGTCACGCATAGATTCTCACCAACGTATGCAAATGATATTGCTTTGTTTTGAAGCTTATTTATCCTGAAAAACGTGCCTGTTTAATCAAATCCGTAAACAAATACATTCATCTACGCTTTGAGATAAAAGGTGGAAGAAATAATTTAAAAACCTCCAAAAGATGATGATTACAATAATAATTAACTTTTTTTAGGAATAGTGAATAAACAGTGAACCATTTCTACTATTTAAAAAGTCCATCACGCAGGTGGTGCGTTGATTAAGCAGATTTCCCATTTGCGTCACGTATTTGCATTTACCTCAAAAACTTAAAGTTCAATGAAAACAATATTTAGTATTTAGGTCTCAAATAAAGTGTTCCATTATATAACAGCTTATTGTTAGTACGACATGAGTAGCAGTGGGGGTTTATTGATGGCCGAAAACCAAAATATGGAAAACATCTCGGTTAATATTCAATATAGAGATGAAATGTACCTCACATTTATAGATTATAACATTTGATTGATTCTATACAATTTTTCCTTCCCTAGGTACGATTTCAAACGTTAACGAACTTGATCGTTCTTTTTACATAAAATGCTTATGCTGGTAACGATAAGACAAAAATTGCGGCCGTTACAGAGGTAACAAACAAATGTGTGTGTGTGAATATATATATACTAGCTCAGATACCCGGCTTCCCCGGGAATTGATTTGAGGCTGAATGGTGATGGTATTTTTTTGGCAAGGCTTTACTTTCCACACTATTTTGACATTTACCCGTCCCAGTGTTTAGGGTTTATACCCGTTGTTGACATTTGTTAATAATAAAATTAATTTTTTATGTAAGACTTCACTGTCCTCCACATTGTTATATTTCCCATCTCCTATGCTTTACGCATAGATTTCAGTTATTAAAGACAAAATATTAACATAGATTTGAATTAATTTTTCCAGGTGAGGAACCTGATAGTTCAAATTGGAATGAATTGTTGAGCATATCAATATTTCTACGCAAATTACTTGCTCCACACATTGTTCCTGGAGAAATGTATAAAACAATAGTTAATCTAAATAACAAAGTAAACAACTTTTGTAATGTGCACTTTTGTCGAAAAACAAATAGAGAATGAAATATCGCGAATTTTTATTTCAGGCCTCCCTTATAACCCCCCACTCCTGTCCGTCCCTAGAAATGTTGGTATGGCTTGTTCTAAAATGTTGGACTCCCGTTCTAACCGAAAATTTTTAATTTAGCTTATAATCATGGAAGAATTAATGCTAATTGACATACCTAGTTATGTTAAGTTCGGTTCAATCGTTAGTGCCCAATAAAATTGTTGGCTCCCGCTAAAGTTTTAGTGTATATCTCGTTTATACTTTGTTATATGACAAAAGTAAATAACACAGTAAACAATTTTTGTTATATGCACATTTTCCGAAAAACCAATAGGAAACGAAATATCGCTATTTTTAATTACAGGCCTCCCCTACAACCCTTCCTCCTGCCCGCCCCTAGAAATGTTGGTATGGCTTGTTATAATGAAGGTGTTTGTGCTAACACATGTACCGAGTTTTATCTAGTTCGGTTTAGTCTTTTGTGCCAAATAAAATTCTTGACTCCCGCTATAGTTTTTAGCGTATAACGCATTTAAAGTTCGTAATACGACGAAAGTGTATATAAGAGAAGTTACTCTAAATAATATAATAAATAACTCTTGTTATGTGGATATTGGCCTAAAAACCAATAGGAAACGAAATATAGCTATTTTTAATTTCAGTCCTTCCTTATAACCCCCACTCCTGCCCGTCCCTGGAAACGTTAGTATGGCTTATTATAAGGAAGGCGTTAGTGCTAACTCATATACCGAGTTCGGTTTAGTTCGGTTGAGTTTTTGTGCCAAATAAAAAAGTCCGTCACGCAGGGGCTGCGTAAACTAAGCAGATTTCCCATGTGAAGTTTTACAATAGAGAAATCTGCATACTGGTAACACAATACCACCGTGATTAAATACAAACGGTAATGAGAAATCGTTCAATTAATTAAAATCAATTCCCAACTGAAACGGCTTCTGAATTGTAACAATAATTTATATTTTAATAACTCAAATTTTAGTAGTCCAAGAAGTAATGAAGGGGGGGGGGCGCGGATGAACAGAACCTATTTGCATAAATCTCACAAAGTAATGAAGGTAAGGTAAGGTTAGAAACGACAGATAAGGTTCCGTCCCAGTGATTAGGGTCCCGTCCCAGTGATTAGGGTCCCGTCCCAGTGATTAGGGTTAATACCCGTCGTTTCTGTGGATTTGTTAATAATAAAATTAATTTTTTATGTAAGACTTCACTGTCCTCCATATTGTCATATTTCCCGTTTCCTGTGCATTATGCATAGATTTGAATTATTAAGGACAAATTATTAACATACATTTGAATTAATTTTTCCAGGTGAAGTACCTGATAGTTCATATTGAAAAGAAGTGTTGAGCAAATTTCTCTAAATAACAAAATAAACAACTTTTGTTATGTGCATATTTGCCGAAACCCCAATAGGAAATCATTATTATTAATTTCAGGCCTCCCTTATAACCCCCACTCCTGCCCGTCCCTAGAAATGTTAGCATGGCTTATTATAAGGAAGGCGTTAGTGCTAATACACATACTGAGTGTTTTATTTATTTCGGTTGAGTCTTTTGTGCCAAATAAAATTGTTGTCTCCCGCTATAATTTTTAGCATATAACGCCTTTATACTTTGGTATACGATGATAGTGTATATAAAAAAAAGTTTCTCTAAATAACAAAGTAAACAACTTTTGTTATGTGGATATTTGCCGAACATGCAATAGGAAACGAAATATCACTATTATTAATTTCAGGCCTTCCTTATAACCCCACCTCCTGCCGGTCCCTAGAAATGTTAGTATAGCTTATTATAATGAAGGCGTTAGTACTAATTCACATACCGAGTTTGGTTTAATTCGGTTGAGTCTTTAGTGCCAAATAAAAAAGTCCGTCACGCAGGCGCTGCGTAAACTAAGCAGATTTCCCATGTGAAGTTTTACAATAGAGAAATCTGCATACTGGTAACACAATACCACCGTGATTAAATACAAACGGTAATGAGAAATCGTTCAATTAATTAAAATCAATTCCCAACTGAAACGGCTTCTGAATTGTAACAATAATTTATATTTTAATAACTCAAATTTTAGTAGTCCAAGAAGTAATGAAGGGGGGGGGGTGCGGATGAACAGAACCTATTTGCATAAATCTCACAAAGTAATGAAGGTAAGGTAAGGTTAGAAACGACAGATAAGGTTAGAAGAAGCGTCCACCTGAGCCGAGTACTGGCGGAAATGGCCAACCTAATCCGAACTATACCCGACCACAGACTTCATAAAAATGCAAATATATCGGTTAATATACCAAACTTAAAAAAACTCGGAATGTGAATTAGCATTAATTTTTCCATGATTATAAAATATATTAAAACTTTTAGGTCCAAACGGGAGTGGTGGTTATGAGGGAGGCCTGAAATGAAAAATTGTGATATTCCGATTCCAATTGGTTTTTCAACGATTTTCTATAAAAATACAATCATTAGTTGGTCAACGATGATTTCCCGGGCATTGCCGGGTATATTAGCAAGATTGTATATACAAAATACGTACATTAAAGATGATATTTAATTATAATAAATGCTATCCATGATTAAGATTTGAATTGTTCACGGTGTGTCAAACAGTGGAGAGGGAATGATTAGAGACTTATTTCCACTTATTCTTCAAATCTAAAAATTTTTTTCTCCATAAGTCGCCCAATTGACCCTTACGGGGAAAAGTGCGCCCAGCCGGAAGAGCAATTTTACACATAGAAGCATTGCCAAAAACAAAATAAAATCTTTCCGTCTCAAATGATTTCCCGAGCGAAGCCGGGTACCTTTGCTAGTATATATATATATATATATATATATATATATATATATATATATATATATATATATATATAAGCTTGAGCGGACCTCATTTTCGCCAAGTACTCGGTAGGATAGATGGAGATTTAAAGAATGTTTTCGAAAATCGCACCATGAGTACGACCTCAATAGCTGATTTCCCTTAAGAGAGATTTGCTAATAAAGTGATAAGAAGCATAATTAAATTATTCAGATTTTACATTTGCCTCATCTACTGGTGTGATATCGGTGGACATTTGAAGTGTCTCGAAATTTCGTAAGAAGAGCACCTGTTGATTCCCAAGAAAGTAAATCTGCTAAAGCGAAAATGGAAATGTACGATCGAGACATACTAACCTGATAATCTGTTGGTGGTATTTAATTATTTTTTTCAGGTTCCAGTCAGGTAATTGGTCTATTTTGCTCTCCTCACTTTGAAATCCAATTTCGAAGGGCAATTTATTAAGGTGATTTTTCAATATCCTTATTTCAGCTGTGTCGTAAGATATGGAGAAGAATATAATGCATTGGTTCGTCACCGCACTTGACATGCCAACTAGCAGCCACAGGTGGGAAGCCAGAGCAAAAGAATACATATACAAATTTCTTGAAGTTGTGCATGCGACGTACGCCTCCAGAGGCAAAGGCGCAGCGAAAATGAACGGTTTCTCGTGACCCAGAACAACAAGAACGCCGTCAATCACCCACGGGATTCCAACGAACAGCGCCACGAACACTGTATACGAGAGCTTGATGAAATCCACAAATTTCCTCAGATTTTCGCATATATTTTTAATTATATTCATTTCCCACTCGTTTCTGTACTTGGAAAAGTTTATTTCATGTTCATCTGCCAAAAGCTCTAGATTTTTCGATTTGGCGAAGAACGACAGACTCATAGTCATGAGCGTTGCCCCGAGCGGTATATACGAAGCAGACCTGGAAAATAGAAAGTTGGAACCTTCAGTCAACAGCTTTTGTAATACAAGGAGGTAGACAAAAATGAGGTAAGCAATTCTGACTATTTGAATAGACTTTAGAATATTTCCATATTGATGCTCAGAGTAATTCAGCCATAAGCCTCCATCTTTCAGGAGTTTTCTGAATCTCTCCGTGTAAACAACTTCAACCGCCATTGATTTGACAAATGGGAAAACTGTTGACAACTAACGAATCGTCTTCGAGTAAGGAACAGATCGTTCATCTTTTAGTTCATGTTGTTAAAATCAATAATATAGGAAACGTTTCCCGGTAGAAAAAGAAGGTGGAGTACACGCAATGCATTTATATTTAATTTGGACAAAAAGAACTAATAACTGTCTTTACAGTATACCTTATTACTCTTTTTTTTTACATCCAAACTATTTCATCACATAAAAACAACATAACATTTATTATTTGGACTTGTTTGTTTATTTATATAATGCTTCTACCCGACTTACATGGCAAAAATGTTGCCATAAAACATCAGAAAATCATCTGTGAGAATTACGGCATTTTATAAGCGAGTGACCATCCAGCAGAAGTTGCACTAATGAGGCTTAGGATAGGACACTCACATTTAACGCACTCAAGACTCATGGCAAGAACAGAAAGTCCTCTCTGCAGAACATGCCCTGAACCATAAACCATTAAACACTTACTGACTACACCACATAACATGTAGGAAGTTCTTTCAGAGACCACATATCGCCAATATGTTAAATCATCTTAAAAAATTGAATATGTTCTACAAAATTTAACTTAACCCCTTTTTAATTTTGACTTATAATTAGTGAGAAATACTTTAATTTTGAGCAATTTAAAAAAAATGTTATTTATTAACGTCCACTGTGCTACTATGGCTAATTGGGAAGAATTATCTACAGGCTGTCAACCTTTTATAGCCAAGGTTGGACTATGCATTTTATATGAGTGCATTACTAAATAAATTCCTATTGCCTAGGCGAGAATCGAACTCGCCACTTATATTTAAATAATATAAATATTCTAGTAAATAGTAATATCATAGTTTTTTTAAACCATTTTAAATAGTTGTGATTATTACTACTATATAATGTTTATTACGTCCTATTAATGTATTTTTATTGTGTATCATTTTATTGTTGTGTTCAGTTTTTAGTTATTTTTCTATAATTTTGTTTTCATTTTAAATTGTTGAAGGTTGATCCAAATCCCTAGTTGAGTGTGCTCGTAAATATATAACATAAAGAAATAAATTATTTAATTTTAAAATGTAAAAGGTACACACCTATAGCGCCAATAAATAATTTCCCCTTCATTTTAAAATGATACATAACAATTAATGTTTAATTTACTGCTCAATTAGCAGAAAATAAAAACAACTTATTTGTAAACGTCGCAAAATTTCTTATCATATTATTTTTGGAGCAATATAGTTATGATGTTATATTAGCTGTGAGGTTTGTAAAAAAGTGTCACTTATTCGAGTAAAAATATGAAGGGGAGGAAATTGTTAACTTAAATTATTGTGCTCTTATTCATTTTGAAAATTCAAAAAAGTAATAGGTATTTCAGAAAAAGAACTAGAAAACACTCAAAATATTCTAAGGGTAAAAGACGCATAGCATACAGTTCGTATACCTAGAAGAAGACAACCGCTAAAATAACTGGTTCCCAATAAAGAGAGAGTTGATGAAGCTTGGTAATTCGGGGAGACGTGGGAGAACTTCCAAGCACTAGATAGACGAATCTACTTTAAACCTCCCTCCCTTTTATTTCCTCAAATGTCTAACAATCCTACACAGGAGATGAGGTCCATTCAAAAGTGTGTGTGTGTGTGCGTGCGTGCGTGCGTGCGTGCGTGTGTGTGCGTGTGTGTGTATATATATATATATATCAAGATCGCTAATGACTTCAACCCGCGACGGAAGGGAGGTTTAGAGTGGGAATTTCGAAAATTCTTAGCATCTCCATTATTATGCGTCGGTTCGAAAAATTGTATAGAAACAATATTATTACAAATTTATTGTTCTATAAATGTTTTTATGTTTTATGTGTTTTATTTATTGTTCTTTAAAGTTTTTTCACTATCTTGATTATTAACCAAGGTATTTGCATTTTTTGGTTTTCGGTCTTCAGTAGACCTCCTCTCCTGCTCATGTCATATTAAACATAAACTGTTATAATATGAAGCACTTTATTTGAAGCCTAAATATCAAATATTGTTGTCATTAAACTTTTACGTTTTGAGATAAATGCAAATACGTGTCGTGGGTGGGATATCTGCTTAGTTAACGCAGCCCCTGCGTGGCGGCCTTTTTTTCGTCATCTCCTACTCTGAGGGTCAGCAAAGTCATTCGAAAATGTGGGAAATCTTGTGTGACTGAGGTTGGGGTGAGACTATGGATTCTATTTAATGAGTTCATTACTAAATGAATCCCCATTGCCCAGGCTGACATCGAACCCTCGACTCTAGTTTTACAAAGAGTAAGAACCCACTAAGACAACAACAAAAATTAAAAAAAAAATATGCAATTTTTCAATATTTGTTTTAGACTTAGACGGCAGCAAATAAATTGGAAAAATATCTAGCAACAAAGTCTGGAATGAAGTTTTTTTTTACTTTTTTGTATGCAAATTATTTGGCAGTAAAGTTTGTTGACTTGTTGCTTCAAAAGACTCTTTGATAGCGGGTTGAAGTCTATATTATACTTGAACATGGCCGACTTTGATTGAGTGCAAGTCCATCCAAAATGCAGTCCCCAACCAGAGAGATTGTTGCCTGGGAGCTAGGGGAGGCCTGCCGTATTTGTGCCCAGATCAATACGAACCCTTATTGCTGCCCAACGTCAAATGTATACAAACAACCATTGATTGAAAAACTAAAATCCCTCACGGCAAATATTGAGGTCGCCGTGGTAAAATTTTATTGTTTTCTAATTTTATTTTATTATCAGTAACTTAGTAGAATAATGACCAATAAAAAAAAATTAAGAAAGTTTTAATATTTGGAAACCATAAAAAATAAATTTACATGTTCAGAATGACAGGTATTATAATACTTCTCATTATCTTTGACCTGAACTAATCATTTTACTATTGGAAACAATTTTGCTGTGTGTTATATATATATATTTTTTAAATGTATGTTTATGAAACATTAAAACTTCACAACACACGGAAATTGCTAAGTCAACTATTTTAAAATTACTTTTCGCTACAGAGTCAGATTGCAAAATTGTGACTGGTAAGAAAACTTTAAGTCATAACTTCCTTTACTCCAAGACTCTACGACCCTTTTTTTTTTTCTCCTCATAGTAACCCTATGAGGAGTTATTTTTTTGAATACATTTTCCATTGCCATGCATGTATGATTATGTTGAAATACATTATTATTTTATAATATACAATATATACACATTAATCAACCTTCTAATCAAATATAATGTAAAAAAAATAAAAATAATAAAAGTAAGAAAATTAAGAATGAAAAAATAAATAAATGAAATAAAAAATAAAAAAACACTACGACCCTTCTAGAACACTAGATGTCTTCTCCGGTTAGTCCATTTTCTTCAAAGTTTCTCCAATTGCAGCAATTATCCTTTGCAAGTCATTCCTGAAATCATCAAACCACCTGTGTCTGGGCCTGCCTCTTTTCGCCCCGCCTCGTAAAATCCAAACGATGAAATTTTGGCAGGCTAGGGGGTTTGAGTTTTCCAACGTACCCTAATCATCAACTGTCTGCTCCCAAAAGAGAGAATATTATAACACCAAGTAGCAAAGCTTTAGTCTTCCAAAGATCTTGTTCTCCACATGACAGACTATTAAGAGAACACGAAAGTCGAAATTTATTTTAACAATGTCATGTTTCCTTTTGATTGGATTATTGTTAAAGGATATATATATATATATCCGTGGGCATTGTAACCATAGAGGTCTTTAGCCACCTCCGAGTGAGACTTGAGAGTTTGAATGATCAACTCTATGAACAACCCCCATTAACCAAGGAGGACCAATAATGAGTTGTCTCCAGTAGACTGACGCGCTTCCTTAATACCTGAGGGCCTACAGTCGTTAATGGGCAATTAGCAAGCAGACGGGATCTATGAGAGTCAATGTCCTTCGCCATGCCGACGAGCTGTCAAATTAATGTACTCACGAGACTTCCTCCATTCCTGTAGCAGTGCGCTCTGGTAGCGAACCGGTGTACTAACTACGTGGTCACCCATTCAAGTAATGCTCGATATTGCTTGTCTTAAGTGATGTAAACTCGAATGCTCTACCACTGACCAAAGGGCAACCTATAATACACACGCATATGTTTATATATATATATATATATATATATATATATATATATATACATACATATATAATTCTTAATCTTTATATATTATAAATATAATAATAATTTATATAATTATAAATCTTTATGTATATATATATATATAATATATATATATATATATATATATAATATATATATATACTAGCTCAGATTAACAAAGATTTAACCCAATTGTATAAACGAATAAACACTATAAACTAAAGCGGGAGTCAACTATTTCATTGGGCACTAACAATTGAACCCAACTTAACAAAACTCGGTATGTGAATTCGCATATATTCTTCCATGATTATAAGCTATATTAAAATTTTTAGGGTAGAACGGGAGTGAGAGTTATAAGGGAGGCCTGAAACAAAAATTCGCAATATTTCATTGTCTATTTGTTTTTCGACAAACATGCACATAACAAAAGTTTGTTTACTTTGTTATTTAGATTAACTTTTGTTTTATACATTTCTCCAGGAACAATGTGTGGAGCAGTACTTTGGCGTAGAAATATTGATGTGCTCAACAATTTCAATTCATTCCAATTTGAACTACGAGGTACCACACCTGGAAAAAATTTAATTCAAATCATAATTCCTCTCTTGTTCATAATTTTTTCTTTAATAACTAAAATCTATGCATAATGCACAGAGAGACGAAATATAACAATTTGGAGGACAGTGAAGACTTTACATAAAAAATTAATTTTATTATTATCAAACGCCAACAACGGGTATTAACCCTAAACAATGGGACGGGTAAATGTCAAAATATTGTGCAAAGTAAAGCCTTGCCTTGCCAAAAAAAAAAACACCATCACCATTCATCCTCAAATCAATTCCCGGGCGAAGCCGGGTCTCTGAGCTAGTATGTATATATATATATATATATATATATATAATATATATATATAATAAATGATATAAATAAAAAAAATTCTACTGTACATGTGTATGTCACTGAACTCCTCCTAAACGGCTGGACCGATTTGAAACGAATTTTTAGTAGATTTCCCTTAAGGGAAATCAGCTATTAAGTCGTACTCATGACGCGAGTTTCAAAAAAATTTCTTTAAATGTCCAACGATCCTACCCAGGAGATGTCGAAAATGAGGTTCGTTCAAAATTTATTATCCTAATCCCTTGAAATATCATACAGGACAACGTCTGTAGGGCCCGCTAGTGTGTGTGTGTGTGTGTATACATATATATATATATATATATATATATATATATATATATATATATGTGTGTGTGTGTGTGTGTGTGTGTGTGTGTGTGTGTGTGTGTGTGTGAGCGTGTGTTTGTGTAAGATCATCACAAGAAATCGTGCCCAAAACATAGATTGAACTGAGGCTTTAAGGAGAAAAACGGCCTTTCTTTTTAAGGGAGTAAAAGACTTTCCTAAAGGAAGGAGCTTGAGAAGAAGGAGATCAAGGAGAGAAAGGATGATTCTTTGCAGTCTAAGAATAGACCACCTTAGCCTTTTTGCCGACAACTTCCTTCTGCTTGGGCCATCCTATTCTCTCTGCAACCGCTCTACACTGAATAAAGCACATCGCTTTGACAATTTCGTCAAGCAATGGCTGCGTAAACTCAGCAGATTTTCCACGCGAATGGTTACAATAGTTAAATCTACATACTGGTACCACCAACGTGAATATTAAGTGAATAAATACAAACGGAATTGCAAACAAACAGGCCAGCTAACCTCGTAGCGCTGAATGGTAGATAGAATTATTCTAGACCGGAAAGAGAAACAATTGATGAAATATATCTGAATATAACATATTAATTTTATTGAAAACTATTTGCTATTGGTAGTGCTGAAATTTGTAATGAATCAGAATAATTTTAATCTCAATCATTCAAATTTTAGTAATCCAAGAACAAAAGAAGGGAAGGGGAAGGAAATCAACAGAACGTATTTGCGTATATGACACAATGTGAAAGTTTAATGAAAACAATATTTGGTATTTAACCTTTTAATGAAGTGGTTCATGATATAACAGCTTATTATTAATATAACATAAGTAGGAGTGGGGGTTTACAAAAAGCGGAAAACTATAAAATCTTAATATCTAGGTTAACATTTATGATACAGAGAATATGAATAGAGCAACATGTATAGTTCATTCAATTTCCAATAAGATGGGCTCTATGCAAATCAATTTTTGACTTGTAATTACAAAACTCGATATATAATCGTTTTGTGTAAAAGGGAAGATCTACTTTGTTAACGGCTGAAATCACGCTAGTGGGGGTGGGTGTTGGAGTTAATGGGTAGAATTTTGAAATTTCGAAATATCTCCATTATTATGAGTCGGAAAGAATAATTGTTTAGAACCTATCTTATTGCAAATTAATTACCTATAAATGTTGTTATATACATACTCTCTCTTTGATGAACATTTACCCATATAATTGGATGTTTCAATTTTCAGCCTTCAGTAAACCCCCACTCCTGCTCATCTCATATTAACAATAAACTGTTTCATAATGAACCATATTATTCGAAGCTCAAATACCAAATATTGTTTTCAAGAGACCTTTATTATGCGAGATACATGGAAATTCGTTGAGTGATAAAGCATCAAATGAGATTTTACGTTCTTATCTAAAATGTTTATTTGACCTATTCCATACTCGACATATAACTGTTTCAGTATACACTAGAGATCATATTTGTTATTGGGAGAGGTTAGACACGGAATAGTGAGGGTACAGAGGAAAGAGAATTGATTTTACTAATAATTTATTATTGTAAAATTTTATAGAACCAATCTTCTTAAACTATTGATGTTCTAAAATTGCTGTTCTATGCATTTTTTTTCTTTACTCAAATATTTAGCGAGTTATTCTCACTTTCCTGTTTTCAAACTTCAGCAACGCCCCCCCCCCCCCGCCAAACTTCTACTCATCGGTTTTTTTACATAGAAATAGAGAATATTTAGTGAGAGGAGAACACAAGAGAATTATACCAGTAAGTGGGAAATCTGCTTAGTTTACGCAGCCCCTGCGTGACGGGCGTTTCTGCTTTCATCTACATCCCAATCATAATACGCACTACAATATTTAATAAATGATCCACTGAGCCAAAAAATAAAAGTGTCTATTTATTTTGTGAAGTAAGAACACGTACCTTATGACTTTAGTGATGAAGTCTGCCGCTTGTATTCTCAGAATTCAGCAAATTAAAAAAGCGCCTCCTGTCTTAAAAGATAAATTATTTACTTCGTGTTGCAGGAAGTCTAATATTTATGTATTCGCCTCACCGTGACCTCTTCGGAATATTTACTTACAAGAAAAAAATGAACTGGTTTCTGTTTGTATATCATCAGTATAATTTAATAAATTACATAACACATATAAAAAATAAATTAAGTGTGAACATTATATTAGGGGAACATACAGGTATTTTATATGTCTCAAAATATTTCAATTTCTTGTTGATTTGCTGTCCTATCTATAAGACTCTCTCCTTCACCTATTTCCTTTAGGCATGGGTCAAATTTCGATTTGAATTTAGGATCCAGAGGACTGTTGCATCCATATCCTCCAAACCTATGGATGCTAGCGTAGTCTATGCAAGTGATTTTCCCATCGTCATTGCAATCCTGAAAAATTTATCATTAATAAATTAATTTAATACTAAATAAAGAAAAGTTCGCCTAGCGAGCGCTGAGCAGATGTCCTACTTACTGGGATAATAACAATTTTACTCTAGACTTTAAGTCTGGGGTCCTGAGCCTTTGACTACATTGAAGATATGTTTTATTCCTTGATATGTGCTATTTTATTTATTAGCAGATTTCCCTTAAGGGAAATCAGCTATTGAGGTCGTACTCATGACACGATTTTCGAAAATTTTCTTCAAATGTCCATCGATCCTACCCAGGAGATGAAAATGAGGTCCGTTCAAAATTATATATATATATATATATATATATATATATATATATATTTGTCTGTTAACGCTCTAGCGGTCGCAATTTTTGTTTGATCGTTACCAAATTCGATATTTAAACGTTTTATACAAAAAGACAGATGATGTTCGTTAATGGCTGAAATCGGACCAGTGGGAGGGGGGGGGTTTAGAGGGGGGATTTTCGAAAATTCGAAATATCTCCGTTACCATACGTCGGATCAAAATATTGTATAGAACCAATCTTATTGTAAATTAAATTTACTATAAATATTGTTCTATATATTTCTTCTCTATCTTGAATATTAACCGAGATATTTGCATTTTTATTAAATTTGGGCCGTAACCGACGACGGCGGGAGTTTCCCTCCAAAAACTAGTTGGGTCCTTTGCCGTAACTGTTCGGCTCTCGTATGGAGATTTCTCTATTGTATAACTTCACGTGGGAAATCTGCTTAGTTTACGCAGCCCCTGCGTGACGGGCTTTATTTATTTTAAGGATAACCTTTTAGCAGGATTCCCATGAGAGAAATCATCTGTTAAGGTGGCTCTCATGACGCCAATTTGTATGAAACATTATACAGGACCAATATTATTGCAAATGTAATGTTCCATAAATCTTGTTATGTACATGTTTTCTCTATATCGAATATTGGCCGAGATATTTCCATATTTTAGTTTTCGACCATCAGTAAAGCCTCACTCCTACTTACTCATGTCATATTAACAATAAGCTGTAATATCATGAACCATTTCATCAATTCTTCAAGATTTTTCATTTTTCACTCGAAAATTTTCAATTGATCTATGCCATACTCGATATTTAACCATTTCAGTCAATACTAAAGATAATATTTGTTAGTGACTGAAATCGGAACTGGAATGGTGGGGGATTTGAAAATTCAAAATATCCCTGTTATAATTGGTGGTCTATAATTATAACTGGACGGATTTTTTTTCGTAAATCAAGTATTAAGCGTGTTATTGATACTTCCTCGTTTTCAGCCTGCAGTTATCCCTTCCCCACTCCCCTTTGTACAAATCAGGTGTTTATATAGAAATAGAGAATATGTGCCGAGAAGAGTCCAAAAATGAGTTAAACCAGCACTTGGGGAATCTCCTTTTTACTAACATTTTATTCCTTCTAGTAAGGCCTAAAAATTTACATATACATTAAAATCTTAAGAAAAAACTAATAATTTCTTATTACATTGTATATAATTAAATCAACTGTAATTTAAAGCAGTTATACATAATATAGCTGATTAACATACTACAAAACCATTTATTAACATATTCAAAAACAACCAGTGCAAATGTATTAGTTCATAGTTGATATATACATTAAAATGGTGGGCCAGTTTAATATATTAGAGTTTAGGACGGATTTACTGTAACATATTTCTGACTCCATGTAAGTATTATATTTTACACTTTCCAATAACCCGGGAAAAGGGCAATTTATTTGCTCTGGTATTCTCTTCATGTTTCCCATATTAATTCTCTTGTAATTCCTTGATTGATTTTCCAGCGTGGTACTTAAGAAATATGCTTAGCTTACACAGCCTCTGCGTGACGGACCTATTATATGAAAGGAACCAAAAATGTCTACCCCTGGGCCTTACGACCAGTTCTATATTAATTAAATGTTAATTCCTGTAATTCTCAGGTATGACAACGAACACAGAGAGCGTTGAGAGTTGATAAAGATATTCTTAATTTCTCATACCATCGTCTAGGTTGAATCGTAGATCTAAGTTTAGTCAGTAATTGTTTTATATCTATCACTCAGCAAACAATTAGGTTGTTCAGTTTTTACTCCAGGCACTGGTGCGTGAAACATGAATGTACATGACGTAATAGACAAGAACAATTTGCTGTAGTTTTGACCTTCGATTACTCGCTGTTCCCCACCATTCTACTTCTTTATTGTACATTTGCTTTCCCTTAATTTATTTTTTATTTATTACTTAATTTATTTGTTTTCATTAAGCATCCCTATAGGTTATTTGGAAGTGTGTGGACCACTACTGTCATAGCTGAAGGCCTGTGTTCAATTTACAACAAGAAATTATTTAAGAATCAACGAATAACAACCAGCAAGGACATATTTATTTTATCTTATGGTAAACATGTATTAGCCATTCCTTTGTTTGTATTTGTGAGTGCAATAAAAAGCCTTTGATTTGATTTGAATCCCCAATACCATTGTTGTTCAAATTTTTGTAAAGCCTTGTTCTTGTAAGTTTTTAGTGCGTCTGTTAATGTTATTTAAGGTCAGTTTTGGACGCATTTTGCATCAACCACTGTACTTCCAAAAAAAAAAAAAAATGAAAACTTTGCTGAAATTCCAATTTACATAACACACGAATCTTAATGTTTAGGCTTGCTCGACCAACTTTTAACCAGAGAAGACTTTAAACCAATGGTACCCAAAGTGGTCTATATCGAACCTCAGTGGTCCAAGCGACCAAACAAGGGGGTACATATGAGCAAAAATAAATTTAGGGGTATGTGGGATGTAAACGGGCGTCCACAATAATCGATCTCATTTAAGTAGGTCGTGATTTCAATTTTCAATATATATTTACACTTTTAAGAATTTAAGGTACAGTTTAGAAACGGATACCAGCTATTCTGGCTTCAAAAAGATATACCGGTCATTTATCCCGAATTATGGAATATCGCGAGAAAGTTTTGAACCCCTTTCCTGTCTCCATGTCTAGTGGAAAAAGGTTCAAACAGTTGGCAATCTTATAACAAAAAAAGAGAATCAAACTGGGCATCATTATCCGAGGATATTTGAGATGAAACATGAAATAAATTAATGCCCAATATTGAAAATGTATTATCAAAGCACCAGGTTCACCTCTCTCACTAAAATGCATTTATTTTTACTTATCGATTTCATGTAATACATAGGTATTTAATTTTATTTTGGTTGGTTTTAATAACGGTTTCATAAGTAAATACATAAAAAGTCCTGCACGCGGGGCTGCGTTAACTAAGTGATTTCAATCAAAACTTCAGATTCTTATAAATGTGTTTAATCAATTATATATGACCCATTTGATTTATTACATGTTGGCATCTTTCAAGTAATTTGTTAAATCCCGACTCCCAGAACTCCTCAGATTTTTGCGCAATGAACTCCACAATGTGCGTTTTGCAGTTGTCGAGCGGATTAAACTGCTCCTCGTTAAGAGAGTTTTGAATGGCCGGAAATAAGTGAACATTTGTTGGGGCACGTAAACTAATCCCTTTTTTACAATATGTAAACATTCTTGACTAAGTAAACATGGTTTTATAAAGACAGAGCGGATTAAATTGAATTTTCGATAATCGCTACCAACTTATTTTACGACCTATTAGTTTTACGGAGAATTCATAAATTAAGTGATACATATGAGTGTTGATGAGGGGTGCATTCTATGGCGGGAAGCTGCAGTTATGATCGACCGGGAAGAGACAGAAGGGAGCTCTTGAACGAAACTGATTTCCTGGTAGGCACCTGCCAGGAATTTAGCCCGCGAGAGTTCGCCAACCTCGGAGCGTTGCCTGTCGGCCCCAGAGCCGGTTAGTGACTAACGACCCACCGCTTCCCCTCGTCCTCTCTTCTGACTTGCGCCATGTTATTAAGGTAGCAATATACGAGCGGTTCTCTTTGTCATCCTGATATCCTGGTAGATATCTATAACGAATCAAGACCGCGAGAGGACCTTCACCTAAAATCATACATGCTCCCCTTTCGAAGGCCCGGCTGTTACTAATGTGCCGCCTCTCTAACCCGGCAAGCTTCAACTTCACTGACCTGCGCCATCTCTATAATATAAGTGCCCGCTTGTATGCAGTTTCATACATCTCTTGACGTTCCTGCTATCCTGATACATTTGAAATCCAAATTCAGCTCCTGTTAGAGCCTACAAATTCCATACAGGTTTCACAATAACCTCGTTGGATGGTGTTGTCGTCACTGCCTGAACATCTAGTACAACTTACAACTTACTTTTTTTAATGGACTACATTCGTAGACCATAACAAACTCGGATAATATAAAAGTCAATACTCTTATTTTTATTTCTCAGCTATTCAAAGTTGTTCCTTATTCTCAATGAAATATTGCGTAAATAAGAATGAAAGACGTAATTAAAAAATATTGTTCTTAATATTTGTATGTAACAAATAAAATATATGACAATTCATGCTCAAGCCTAATCAAATATTAACTAATTACATTGGTCTTATTCGATGGTTATAATAAGTTGAAATCTGCAAGATACTTTTTCAACGTTTCAGAATATTTTATTCCACCATCAGGCACCGCCAATCCGATAGCAATAATTTTCTGAGAGCCAAAATAATATTAAATAAAAACCCCAAATCAACTCATTAAATGCTTAACAAGATAGATTACTTACAACAATATGTTTCAAATTCTTGATTTTACCCCTTCTCTATTTAAATTTATGAGTCAGACAAATATATATATATATATATATATATATATATATACACATATATTTCCATAAATCTGAGCAGACCTCATTTTTGTCATGTACTAGGTAGGATTGATGAACATTTGAAGACATTTTTCGTAAATCTCGTCATGAGTACAACCTGAATAGCTGATTTCCCTTAAGGGTAATCAGTTATTACTCTTCTACAGAACCAGCTATTACGGATTTCTCAAAATTCGAAATATTTTCGTTATTTTACGTTGTATCGAAAAATTATATAAATCGAATCTTATTTCAACTTTAATTGCCTATAAATAATGCTACAGACATATTTTTTCTATTATAATAATCATAAACCAATTTATTGTAAGCTTAAATACGAATTACTGTTTTCATTGGAGTTTGACTGTGTGAGGTACATACAAATATGTAGATATGTGTATTTACTACTACCGTTCTTATTGACAGATTTTATTGTAAAACTTCACAACGTTTATTCAA
Source organism: Riptortus pedestris (assembly GCA_019009955.1). Taxonomy (NCBI): domain Eukaryota; kingdom Metazoa; phylum Arthropoda; class Insecta; order Hemiptera; family Alydidae; genus Riptortus; species Riptortus pedestris. Next base: position 104,710,432 of record CM032231.1, on the reverse strand, counting down.
GCTATACCATACTCGATATTTAACTGTTTTATTTTACACTAGGAGTAATATTAGTAAATGGCTGAAACAGGACGAGGAATGGTGGGGGGTTAGAAGGGGGGATTTCGAAAATTCATATTTCTGTTATTATGAGTCGTATCGAAAAATGTTATAGAACCAATCTTGTTAAACTATTGACGCTCTACAATTGTTGTTCTATACATTTTTTCGTAACTCAAATATTAATCAAGTTACTTTCTTATTTTTAGTCTTTAGTATACCCTACTTCTACTCATGGGATTTTTACTTAGAAACAGAAAGTCTATGGTGAGATCACTACTCAGTCATTCCAGAACGTGGGAAATCTGCTTAGTTTACGCAGCCCCTGCGTGACAGATATTTCCCTTAAGATAAAATCCTGTCTCAGGTCTCCGAGACCCCTCTCAGGCCCATATACATTTGAGAGTGGTCTCGGAGACCTGAGAGTACTAGTCTCTGAAACAGGATTTGTCACAGGCTCATTCCTACTCTCGGGCTCTAGTCTCAAGTCTTCCGTCAATGTTGGAACAGCTGAGACCTCAGTCTGAGACTTGCTTAGGAGATTGCTATCAAACAGGGTGTTTTTTTTTCTTCAAAATTTATTCTTTTGTGTTTATTAAATTTGGTAAAATGAGTTTCGGCAGTGGACAGACGAAGAAATATTTAATTTGATTAATCTTTACGAGGAAAAGAAATTTTTGTGGAATATTAAACACAAATTATACAGGAATGGAGATTTGAAAATTAGTGCATATGAAGAAATGGCGAAAAAATTCAATTGTGATTTGTGACCATTAATCTGTCATGAACCGAAATTGCATCTTGCTTGATAATCTGATGTTTTACTAAATCTAATAGTTGTTCTAATTGCACTGCAGACATCTGAATAAAATTTTGAAGCTGATGTGCATCCTCCAACCGTAACTCATTAATGAGAGTTCAACCGGCTCCCAAATTATTTCGACGATCCACCCATTTCCTTACCAAGCACTTTTTTTTTTTAATTTTCCGTTTTTGTACAATCTTATATCCAATTAAAAACGCAATCCGTTTTGCAAAATAAAAATTCTTATAACCACAAACAATAAAACTGCAATATAATAACTCTCTATCTCGGTGTCACACAGAATACTGCCAGATGTGTCTCTAGTCGACACGCAAATGTCTTGGTCTCTAGACTAAAGTCTCCGTCGAATCTCCCGCACCAGTCTCGAGATCGCAAGAGATCTCAAATGGACAAGAACCTGAGACCAATCTCGAGGCTTTCTCTCGAGATATTGTCTCAAGTCGACACTTAGCTTTAGACTATGTAATTAAAAATCTCAATGGTTGTGAAGCACAGTGGTATAAGCATAAACACATCTCATAATCGAAATATAACATTTTTCGCAACACTTTTTATATCTGAATAATATAGTTACTGCTTGTGGATTGACTAATAACAATTATTTACGATTGAGTTTTAAACTCTAATAACGATACTTACTTGTCCAAATATATCCATATAGTTTCTGATGGTTTCTCCTGCACATATTGGATCCGTGACACATCTTTCAAACGCTAGAACATACAAACATCAACAGGATCAGAATGTTAATGAACTACTGGTCTTAGCATACAATTAAATAAATGTAGTATTGACTAAAAAATCTGCAATTTCAGACTTTTTAGTGGCTTATTATTTCTGAATAAACTGGTTTTTATTTAATTTAATATTATATATATATATATATATATATATATATATATATAATATTAAATGGACCATATTTTCGTCATCTCCTTGGTAGGATCGTTGGACATTTGAGGCAATTTTTCGGAAATCGTGTCAGGAGTACATCCTCAATAGCTCACAACCCGACCAGATCAGCATTAGTAGAATAACCATATAGACATAATAAAGTGTTATAAGCCGCATAGAAGAAGTTATTAAGCTCACAGTGGTTTCACAGTTATATCTCACCTGTTGTATAAAAATATGAAAAGTACGGTATGTCATCGGTGTATCATTCACTCCCTGATGTATAAATTCAAAGCATAAACGAATTTGTAAAGTCTTCCAAAGCTGCGGATTGGTATCCTAATTATGAATTTCTATTTATTGATTTTTTTCTTTGCCTGGCAGAAATATAGTCAGTTTTTTTGAGAAATCGCCAAACCATAAAAATAATTATATTGAAATTCTTACAGCCCTTCCTGTACGGCTCGTCTCTTGGTATAGTAGGCCTCTTAGCATCGTTCCAGTATGGTTCCGTTATCCAATATGGTCCACACACATCACCCAGACACCCGAAGGTCTTATTGCACTCAGTTGTTGCAATGCAAATGCAGGTGAGGCACTCATCCGATACCCTTGCGTAGGATGGATCTGTGAAAAGTATTTAAATAAAATGAATAGAACAGGGAAACTATTTCAATTAATAGCATGTACATTAGCCCGTCAAACATACTGACGCGCATGAAACACCTTTATCACTCTTATAAAACGCTTACACACTATTGTTATAAGGTATAATAAGATATTAATTTTTATTTTTTTTGAATTAGTTCATGTGTGAAATAATTATGTGGCCTTCAAGGTCACTGAGTACTTTCAAACAGTTTAGAATCTTTATGTTTTCCTGGACTTCGAGGAAAAAGGTTGAAAAAAAACTGACAACTACTGTTCTTGTTTTAAATTAACTTACCATACGATGATAATTGGTCGTACTTGATTATCAAGGAACTATATATTACAATAAACAACTATTATAACAAGAACCATTGAGGAAGTTATCAATTCAGTTTCCTAAGGTGCAATAGTAATTTAAAAAATATTTTTAGCTAGGAAAACGGACTTCAGATTACCATATTTCCTTTGAAGGAAATTGATGCGGTTGGATTCATGTCACATTTTCCGATTTTTTTTTAAGCAAATTATTTTGAAAAAAAAAAAGAGCAACAGAACTTACATATATCTCACAAAGTAAAACTTCAATGAAAACAATATTTGGTATTTAACATTGAAATAACGTGATTCGTGATATAACAGCTTATTACTAGTATAAGTAGGAGTGGGGTTTACTGAATGCCGAAAACTAAAAACAACCACTAGAGCGTTAATAGACAAATATATATAAAATTTTGAAAGGACCTCATTTTCGTCATCTCCTAGGTAGGATCGATGGACATTTTTCGAAAATCCCGTCATGAATACTACCTCAATAGTTTATTTCCTTAGGTTACCTCCCTTTAAGGACTAAGGATTTTATTTAATGAGTACGTCATTAAATAAATTCCGTATGTCCAGACGGGAACGGACTCAACACTCGAGGTTTACCATATGAGATTAAATCCAAAGCTTTAACTCGCATGGCTAACCTGAGCCCCGAATTTATATTTTACTACCAAAGAAAACTCTGCTCTTCGAAGGGGAAAAAAAATAAACTAAAAAAAAATGTTCCTTACAGTAAATATATTATTGCTATTATCAGTAACAGTAGTATTGATTAACCGGCTAACTTCGGGGCTCAGGTTAACAGTGTGAATTAAGATGTCGATCTTAATATTACATGGCAAACCTAGAGCGGCGTGTTCGATTCTCACCTGGGCAAAAGGGATTTATCTAGTGACGAAGAACACACGTAGTCCCGCTATGGCTAGGAAAGGGAGGATAGCATGTAGATAACCCGTCACATTTAGCCGTGTAGCACAAAGTGGACATAAATAAATAACTTACAATGGTATCAATAGCGAGGCAGGGTTATACAGGTATTGATTAAGGCCCTAAAAATTCATATTACACAGAATGTTTTAAAAAAGGAAACCCTACAACAGTAAGGCTTGGAATGCAAATACCAAATTCATACATAAAAATTAATATCTACCAAGAGCACATGATGAAGTGTAGTATTTATTTAGTGATTATTGAGCTAGGTGAATTGGGAAGTTACATAAACCAAGCTACACAAATTAAACAAAGTTTACTTAATTAACTTAACTGCAACAAACAACTAACGATAAAACACATACTGGCAGTCTGCATCCAACGAAAATATCTTGACAAACCCTTACGATATGGCAGAACTACTTACTGGCAGTAGACAATATATTCCACAAAAACTAACATATAAACATTTACAATTACATATAGAATAAAATACAATAGGTTTAATGCATACTTACAACGATTTAAAAGGGATAACTTTTATTATATTCATTTAGACAAAGTACGGATATGAGAAAAATTCAGATATTTAAGGAATATTTTCCATACTATATAAATAAAGCACAACCAAGGTGCACATGAAGTAATAAATATATGATTGTAACTTCACCCTAAACAGAGATCTTGCTAATCACTATCGATATGGGGCATAAACCAAGTAAATAAAATAAAATAATACTTTCTATAATAATAATAAAAAAAACTAGCTGATGTGTTTTTGTAACAAATTATCATTATCACTGGCATTCCTATTATTTGAATAATATTACAATAAAATAGATAAAACTCACAGGAAGTGAGCAGAACTAGAAGAGGCAGAGGTGCCAGAAAAGCGACCGCTTTGGTGTAGGCCATGGATTAGACTGCTGGACTCTAGACAAGCTCCTAATGATTATCTCACCTGACGTCACAAACTATCTGTTAAAAGGCAGATTATCGCGTAAAAGTTCCCCCCTACAAGGTTCATTTTGTTTTCTCTTTGCTTTATAGTATTATGAATGGCGAAATATGTTGTTGACCTTCCAAGCCGAAACTCCCGGAAAGCAAGTGTTTCCCTATATTGTTTCGATTTTTGTTAACATCCACCATAAAAAAATTTAATAGTTTGTTTTTAAATACCGTAAATGTAATATGAGAAAATGAATAAGTAAACTCATATCATCATAACATTCCATTCGATAGATTCTCAAGTGGCAGTTAGTTTCTTCATTGAACTCCCTAAATTCATTTTCAAATCTTATTTTTCTAGAACGTTTTATTGGGTCACCATGGAAAAATATGTAAATACGTATCTCGAACCAGATAGCGCCACAAGTTTGACTGGTTTTCTTCCCTCCGTCTCGCGTCTCATTCGTCCGAAAAAGTTGTTTGCAACTTGATTTTTTTTTTTAAATATGATACACTTATCGATATGTATGTCCATGTTTCGAGTACATCTATTATCTATAATAATCAGCTGTCAAACCCAATATAAAGTCAATTTTCTTATAATGGAAAAAGGGAGTCCCTTTCAAGGAATATAAAAAAAAAAAAAATAAATAAAAAAAACGAAATAATTGCACCCGTAAGTATAAAGTCCGCCATGCTGAATAAAATAAGCAGATTTCCTTGCGCTGGTATGGCACATAATTGATTTCCTTGCACCACAAATTTTCTATTTCTTGTTAAAACTCCGATGAGTAGAAGTGTGGGTTAACTAAAGGCCGATTTCAGCCTTTGACTATACATTTATCACCTTTATAACGAATCAAACGGTTAAATACCAAGTATGTTATAGATAAAATAAACATCTTCTAGCAAGGAACGTAAAAATTTTAATTGATGACGTAATCACACAACGTTGCCCTAAAATCCCACCCTGGCTAGAGAAGGGTAGTAACCTGTAGATAACCCGTCCCGATTAGCCTAACTTGCAAAAAGTGGACGTTAATAAATAATAATAACAACGTATTTGCAAGTATCTCATCTGGTTAATATCTGTTGAAAATAATATTGTGTATTTAAGCTTCGAATAAATTAGTCCGTTATAGCTATTATACTGTTTTGGAAAAGAAGTAAATTTCAAAAATTATATGGAATCACATTCATTATTATAATAATTATATACTCTGTAGAGTTATTTATATTGTAACAATTACCATGAATATTATTATTTAATAACGACCACTTTTTGCTACTATGATTACCACTCTTTTCCTAAGGTCCTTGGATTTTATTTAATGAGTTTTCACTAAATAAATTCCTATTGCCCAGACGGGAATCGACCTCGCCACTCTAGGCTTACCGAGTGAGATTAAAGCCAACGCTTTAACTGACATGGCACACATGAGACTTTAATTATTATTATAAGGCTTGGAAACAAGCTAAGTATGTAGCTAAAAAGACAAATATTTGCATATTGGTGATGAAATATACCTTCACGACTCTCTCATTAATATTGTTGACATTAATGCAAAGACTTGTAATATAAGCCGGTTTTGCGGTAAGGAAACAAACGTCAATATATAATTATAATAATGTACAATAGGAAAGTTTCTGAGAAAGACAATATTCAAGGTTGATGGTTTAAATACTTCTGTTATTGACAATAAACCTGGTTTGATCTTTGCATCGTTAATTGCTAAGAAACTCTATCCCCGTAATTGCGTTGAAGTCGTAACGCCTGCACCAAAGAAAAGAAAATGAAACAATAACAACAATAAAAAACTAAAGGATGCCGGGGAAATCATGTTTAAGCAGAATCTATAAAATGTATGTATTTACACAAACAGAAAGAGTCCCTCACGCAGGGGCTGCGTTAACTAAGCAGATTTCCCATGTGCGCCACGTATTGGCATTTATTTCAAAACTTAATAGTTCAATGAGAACAATATTTGGTATTTAAGTTTCAAATAAAGTGCTTCATAACATAATAGAATATTGTTAATATGAGTAGGAGGGCTTTACTGAGGACCGAAAACTAAAAAATGCAAATATTTCAATTAATAATCAACATAGTGAAAAAATGTACATAACAACATTTATAGAACATTACAATTCTTGGCATACAAGATTGGTTCTATACAATCTTTCAATCCGAGGCATAATAACGGAGATATTAAGAATTTTCGAAATTCTCCCCCTCTAAACCCCCCTCCCACTGGTCCGATTTCAGCCGTTAACGAAATTAATTTTTCATTTTATATAAAACGATAATATAACAAGTTTGGTAACGATAAGACAAAAATTGCGCCTGCTAGAGCGGTAACGGACAAAAATATATATATACAGTTTTGAACGGACCTCATTTTCGTCATCTCTTGGGTTGGACTTTTGAAGAAAAATTTCGAAAATCGCGTCATGAGTACGACCTCAATAACTAATTTTCCATAAGGGAAATCTGCTAAAATTACGAAAAAATGTGCCCGTATCGGATCATTTGCCTTGAGGTTATAAGGGTCCGCAATAAATTAATCTTTACAGATTCATTTCATACGTCACAGGTCTATGAATATTATGGATTAATGGAATTAACTAATACACTTATATAGAGCCTCAAAATTTAAAAGTCCGTCACGCAGGGGCTGCGTAAACTAAGCAGATTTCCCGTGTGAAGTTTTACAATAGAGAAATCTGCATACTGGTAACACAATACCGCCGTGATTAAATACAAACGGTAATGAGAAATCTTTCAGTTAATTAAAATAAATTCTCAACTGAAACGGCTTCTGAATTGTAAGAATAATTTATATTTTAATAACTCAAATTTTAGTAGTCCAAGAACTAAAGAAGGGGGGGGGGCGGATGAACAGAACGTATTTGCATATATCTCACAAAGTAAAGAAGGTAAGGTAAGGTTAGAAAGGACAGGTAAGGTTAGAAGAAGCTCCCACCTGAGCCGAGTACTAACGGAAATGGCCGACCTAATCCGAACTATGCCCGACCACAGACTTCATAAAAATGCAAATATCCCGGTTAATATTCAAGATAGGGAATAAATGTATATAACAATATTTATAGTAAATTTAATTTTCAATAAGATTGATTATATACAATTTTTCGATCCGATGCATAATAACGGAGATTTTTAGAATTTTCGAAATTCCTCCTCTGTAAACCCCCCCCCCTCTCACTGGTCCGATTTCAGCCGTTAACGAGCTTGATCTTTCTTTTTACATAAAACGACTAAATATCGAGTTTGGTACCGATCAAACAAAAATTGCGACCGCTAGATCGGTAACAGACAAATATATATATATATATATATATATATATATATATATATATATATATATATATAAAATTGTAACCTCTGTATGTACATTGCTTTTTTCTCAAAATTTCACGATAACTTTTCGTTTCACATGTCATTGACACCATAACTGCATTTTGTTTCTTTCGTGTCTGTTTGTTTGTTACCTTTTCACGCATAAACGGCTGAACCGAATTTTATGAAACTTGGTATGTATATTACTACTAACCCAACTTAGACTAGGCTATATTAAAATTCTCTGAGATGAACAGGAGTGGGGGTTATAAGGGAGGCCTGAAATTAAAAATAGCGATATTTCATTTCCTATTGGTTTTTCGGCAAGTATGAACATAACAAAAGTTGTTATTTTGTTATTTACAGTAACGTTTGGAATATACAAGTATATATAAGTATAAATGAGTTATACGCTAAAAACTATAGCGGAAGTGAGTAATTTTATTTGGCACAAAATACTCAACCGAACTAAATAAAACTCGGTATGTGTATTAGCACTAACAACATCATTATAATAAGCCATACCAACATTTCTAGAGACGGGCAGGAGTGGGGGTTCTAAGGGAGGCCTAAAATTAAAAATAGCTTTATTTCGTTTCCTATTGGGGTTTCCGAAAATATGCACATAACAAAAGTTGTTTATTTTGTTATTTAGAGAAACTTTTGTTATATACACTATCGTCAAATACCGAACTATAAAGGCGTTATACGCTAAAAATTATAGCGGGAGTCAACAATTTTATTCCTAGAGTGGCGAGTTCGATTCTTGCCTGGGCAAAGGAAATTATTTAGTGACGAAATTCATTAAATAACGTCCTAAAATCCCACCCTGGCTAGAAAAGGGTGGTAACCAGTAGATAACCCGTCCCGATTAGCCTAAGTTGCAAAAAGTGGACGTTAATAAATAATAATAATAATAACAATTTTATTTGGCACAAACGACTCACCAAACTAAATAAAACACTCGGTATGTGCATTAGCACTAACGCCTTCCTTATAATAACCCATACTAAAATTTCTAGGGACGGGCAGGAGTGGGGGTCATAAGAGAGGCCTGAAATAATAGTGATATTTCGTCTTATTGGGGTTTCGGCAAATATGCACATAACAAAAGTGGTTTTATTTTGTTATTTAGAGAAATTTGCTCAACAATTCTTTTCAATATGAACCACCTGGAGAAATTAATTTAAATGTATGTTAATATTTTGTCTTTAATAATTCAAATCTATGCATAATGGACGGGAAATATGACAATATGGAGAACTGTGAAGTCTTACATAAAAAATTAATTTTATTATTAACCAATCCACAGAAACGACGGGTATTAACCCGAAACTCTGGTACGGGTAAATGTCAAAATATTGTGTAAAGTAAAGCCTTGCCAAAAAAATACCTTCACCATTCAGCCTCAAATGAATTCCCGGGCGAAGCCGGGTATCTGAGCTAGTATATATATATATATAGATAGATAGATAGATAGATAGATAGATAGATAGATACAGTTTTGAACGGACCTCATTTTCGTCAACTCCTAGGTAGGATCGATGGGCATTTGAAGAAAAATTTCTATAATCGCTTCATGAGTACGACCTCAATAGCTGATTTCCCTTGAGGGAAATCTGGTAACAGTGTATACCCTTCGTTAACCTTGGAGAACCTGTAACGAGAATCTCCAGCCGACATACATCATCCTGGAGGGTAGGGGTCAACTCCCAAAATACCCTCTGGGGATCGTCTCAGCACGAAGAGTACGGAACACAATCAAGGTCGATGAGTGGAAGGTTCACAGGCAGGTTCACTCCTTAAACTCTCGCTACTCCACTAGCGCGCTCCGGAAGTGAATTAGGAAACTAAAATTCTCTCCCAGTGATAACGAAATCTACACCTATACCACTAATTTTTAACAGCATCAATAAGGATTTGATTGCCGGCGACTTATAGATCCAGAGCTATGAAATATTTATAAACCAAAACGTAAACATAACTATGAATAATGAATGACTACAAATATAAATATATTGTTGTTAAATCATAAAACATATTTAAAAAAAAAATCGAATTACTGGAAATTCAGTCTTAAGAATTTACTCACAGTTTGACAGATTTAAATTATTACGTAATTCCAAATACTCGACTGGGACTCAATAAGGAAGCTACTCTATTCATAACCAAGGTCGACCTTTGGTGAATGGACTACAGTATGCAGACAACTAAGGTCGGGAGTATTCGAAACATTTAAAAAATCTGAAGAGATCTAGGGCAAAACTTCGCTTTTCTACTTCCATTCATTCTTAAGAAAAGTGTTTTTAATTCATACTGGCTTAACTTTCTTTAAAAACTTTCACCTCTAATTTACAAAGGCATTCGTTCATTAAAAACTTTGTCTCTATTTATTATTTTCATTCATTAACTTCTATTTCATTATAAGGCTTTTTAAGGATTTTAAGGATTTAATTTGTTATCTTCGTTTTCATTTATTAATTTTATTTATAATCATCTTCCTTATTTCATAATTTTATTTTATTTTTGGTTAATTTGATTATATGGTAATAACCCATTAAATAGTATATATTGTAAAAATTTATTTTAACATCATCATACATGTCATATTCCATGTGGCAATGGAACATGTACTCAAATAAATAACTTTTCATACTGGAACTATGAGGAGAAAATAAAAGTTCGTCACGCAGATTTCCTACGTGTGTTTCATTTGTCTCAAAACGTAACAGTTCATTGCGAACAATATCTGGTATTTAAGCTTCGAATAAGGTGGTTTATTGTATAACAGAGTATAGTTTATGTGACATAACTAGGAGTGGGAGTTTGCAGACGCCTGAAAACTAAAAAAAAAGCAAATATTTGTGTTAGTATTCAAGATAAAGAATAAATGCATATAACAATATATATAGTACATTCAATTTGCAATGAGATGGGTTTTATACGAGAGATATTTAGAATTTTCGAAATTCCCTCCCTCTAACCCCCCCCTTGTTCATTTCTGCCGTTAACGAATTTTAATCTTCCTTTTTACATAAAACGATTAAATACAGAGTGTGGTAGCGATACAACAAAAATTGCAAACCGCTAGAGCGTTAACAGACATATATATATATATATATATATATATATATATATATATATATATATATTAATATAATTTTATATATTTTGAATATAAATTTATAATATAAAATATATCCTTTAGATAACCCGTCTCAATTAGCCTAAGTTGCAAAAAGTGGACGTTAATAAATAATAATAATATAAAATATATAATATAATTTATATATAATTTTCAGCGGACCTCATTTTCGTCATTCCTGGGTAGGATCGATAGGCAATTGAGGAAATATTTCGAAAATCAAGTCATGAGTAAGACCTCAATAGCTTATTTCCCTTAAGAAAAATCCGCTAATAAGGATGTTTGAAAAAAGTTGTTCACACCTTAACGATAGAATTACTCTCTACAGCGTATAATATATATATTCTATATCCTTAGATCTGAAAAAAAATCTATACGGCGAAATGTCATAATATTTGACCAAGACCGAGACCTTGTTTACCAAGAAAAGATGATAAGGACAATGATAAGGCTATCAGCAAATTCGTACGTCTCCTCAATTAATAGGCTTCAAATCTAAAATAGACATCGAAATTCCTTTTTCTTACGAAAGGGAGTCTGATTATGATTAGATTGTTTGTTATTATGTGTACACAATATTTGGAAAACCCTAATATTGGCTAATATTATTAGCTTGATAGCTAATCGTACGAATATATATATATATATATATATATATATATATATATATATACATCGTGATAGCTGCAATAGATCGTACCTATATCAAAAATTTGGGAATCGTCCATGACAACTTAAGTAATAAGGTAATAGTGTTATATAATTTTTATGGGCACGACAAGCCTATTCCATAATGAACATAAATTCAATCAAGCAAAAAAAATAATGTTGGTGCTTTCAGAAGTTTTGAGTTTTCTCTCGTAATATTACAAACCGAAGAATATATCACAAACCTCGTGTATAATGCTGACTTAATACATTTCTTGCCAATTGTCATTTATATTTTTCTATAAATTAAGTTTTAACTTCCTATCAATAATTTTAAAAACACACTAAATACATTGTTACATAATTTTCGGTCTAAAATTTATTAGCGAATAAATATTGTTCAGCTGCTTCTATGCCAGCAGAATCCCTATTCCCCCGGCTGGTGGGGTTCCCAGTTTAACATCGGGTTTTGTATGAGAAAATGCAGAGAGTGATCTAATGAGAAATATATGAATTTGGAAATTAGTTTATATGGGATTGGGACATTAAGATAATTAGAGCGAATAATGATAATTCACTGGCATAATGAAGAGGATTATATATGCAAATACAAATGTCAAAAGAAATTAAAAATGTTATGTTCGATTGCCCCTTAAAATTGGAAAAAATGAAATAAGTAATAATAACTCAAATCGTTTAACTATCAGGAAAATTAAGATTTTTAATTTTTCTTCACTTACTATTTATATCGGGGATTTCCAATGTGGTCGAAATCGGTTTCCCAAGTTTCGACATTAACGAAAACTGATTTTGGCGGCCGACAAGGTCTAAATGTCGACCCATATTAATTAACATAAGTTCTCATTTGCAACTTTCAAGATATAAGCTGTGTTACGCGTAACAAGTTATTAACAAGTAATTATAAGAATGACTGATATTTTAGAATGTAGTATCATTTTTGTAGTTTTTAAATACTTAACAACTCAATAAGCGTGCACACCTTTGTACAAGATTCATCCATTAAAAAGAGTTCTTTTATCTTTTTTACTTTGGGATTTTAATCGGTTTTTTTTTTCAAAAATAATACCTACTTAAGTGTTTTTACTTAATTTGTATTAATACCAATTAATTACACTTGACATTTACTGAGTTTTATGCCTATTTATTTTGTTAAATTTTGATGAGATATTGATATCAAGTTTACTCATTAACTAACCTAAACGTTTTTAAATTGCTAAGTATAGCGTATCAATATGAAAAAAACTGGAGAACGGGGTTTTAATGTATTTTGGCTATGGAGGTCGTAGGTATCAATTCATTTTGGAAAAGGGCCTCTTGTCCGAAATAGTTCTGGAATCCCTGATTTATATTGTTAAATTTAAGAGATATCTTCTCGTCAAATGCTTCCACATCTATGTTTTAGCTTTAATGCTCAGACTGGTTCATGCTAATACTAAGCCAGCTTATATAGACTACTGAGAGAAATATACTTAACAGTTTTGGTGGAATTCACTCTAAACTATCTGATGACTTTATTGAAGTACACACCATACAGAAGGCAAGTGAACCACCTTTGATCCTAATAGATTTCTTCCCTTGTTCGTTCTTTGGAAATCAGGACTCTACTCCCCAGGGAACTGCTAGCAGACCTAGTGTATAGATTCCTTAAGTGGCGAGTTCGATTCCCACCTGGGCAATAGTAATTTATTTACTGGCTAGAAAAGGGTGATTACCTTTAGATAACCCGTCCCAATTAGACACAGTAGCAAAAAGTGGACGTTAATAAATAATTTAATTTTAACTTAGCGTATAGATTCAGCATGAACAATTAATAACATTGAATTATAATTTTAATTATAATGACGTGCTAAATTCATTAAAGTTTCAATAAATCATATTTTGTTTCATAAAAAAATTGTGGATGATGACTTAATGATTAATGAGTTAATATTTCAATGTTTGAAGTTCATTTGGTAAACTCATGTAGTCTTGGGAGTGAAGAAGCTCGTATAAATTCTGGTTAAAAGAAAAAAAAATCCTCTTCATTTATTTCTAACTCTTTTTATTTATCGAGATTTATTTTAATTCTACCACTTTGCGCTTTAGGTAACTTCATAATCAGAGCTAATGACTGAAATCATGTTCTGTAACATTTCTCGATCCAATGTCGTAATTTTTGTTTGATCGTTACCAAAGCTCATATTTAATCGTTTTATGTAAAAAGAAAGATCAAGTTCGTTAATGGCTGAAATCGGACCAATGGAAGGGGGGGGGGGTTAGAGGGGGGATTTTTGAAAATTCGAAATATCTCCGTTATTATGCGTCGAATCGAAAAATTGTAAGTAATCAATATTATTGCAAATTAAATTTACTATAAATATTGTTCAATACATTTGTTCTGTATCTTGAATATTAACCGAGATATTTGCATTTGTATTGTGCGTGTGGCCGGCAGGAGTCGGCTATGTTCGGGACTTTCCGCCAAGAGCTAGTGCGGCCGTTTTCGTAACTATTCGTCTCTCGTGAAAATACTTATGTTATTATTAGGCAGATTTCTCTATTGTAAAACTTCACGTGGGAAATCTGCTTAGTTTACGCAGCCCCTGCGTGACGGACTTTTTAACTAGACTCTAGGCGGCTAAAGGCCAGACATCTTATAAAAATTAATATTTTGCTAGGGGTTGGCTATGTATTTAAGATGTCAAGTATGTATAAAGCGCGTTTACATTACGAAAAATCCCGCAAATATGTATTATTTAAGAAAAGGAAGAAAATCGGGGATTTTTTTAATTTATGTTTTCAGTGAGGAAATTTAAATATGGAGGGGAAACTCGTTTATTCCGCTCACTTGACTGCACATATTGCACCTGCATGGCCAATATCCATATGTTGCTCTCAGTATCCTCTTTGGCTTGAGCAATGTTGGACTTTCCCAATCAATTTCTTGGAAAGCTCAAACTCTGACCACTGCTTCCATCAATGCACTTATATAAATTATCAAGAACCAGGAAAGCACTAAGAATTTGAGAACCCACCAATTGCACCATATCTCCCTTCTTATAAGAAGTTTCTCAACAGTGTTGCTTTAATATTCAAGCCCTCAATTCACAAATTAGCGTGACAAATATAAAGCAGCATACAAGACCATGTGTGTTTCATCATTTCATATCTAAGTGACTAAATTTATTTATTAAATGTGCTCCAAACGTTCTATTCAAGCGCCTTTGTGTTAGTCTATTCAAAAGTTTTAGCAAATTTCCATTAGGGGAAATCAGTTATTGGGTTGTACTCATGACGCGAATTTCGAAAAATCTCCTCAAATATCCATCGATCCTTCCTACTAGATAACGAAAAATCATATATATACTGGTCGCAATTTTTGTCTCTTCGTTACCAAACTCTATATTGAAACAATCTATGTAAAAATGAAGATCAAGTTCGCTATCGGCTAAAAGCGGAAAAGTAGGAGGAGGGGGGGGGGGGTTAGAGGCGAAGAATTTTCAAAATTCGAAATATCTCTGTTATTATACATGGGATCAAAAACTTGTATACGATCAACCTTATTGGAAATTTAATTGCCTAAAAATGTTGTTATATACATACTTTCTCTAATATGAATATTAACTATGATATTTGGATTTTTAGCAGATTTCCCTTAAGGGAAATAAGCTATTGAGGTCGTACTCATGACGCGATTTAGGACAATTTTCTAAAAATGTCCATCGATCCTACCCAGAAGATGACGAAAATGAGGTCTGTTCAAAATTATATATATTTGTCTGTTAACGCTCTAGCTGTCGCAATTCTTGCTTAATCGTTACCAAACTCGATATTTAAACGTTTTATGAAAAAAGACAGATCAAGTTCGTTAATGGCTGAAATCGTACCAGTGGGAGGGGGGGGGTTTAGAGGGGGGATTTTCGAAATCCTTTACCATACGTCGGATCAAAAAATTGTATAGAACCAATCTTATTACAAATTAAATTTACTATAAATATTGCTCTATACAAGTATTCTCTATCTTGAATATTAACCGAAATATTTTCATTTTTATTAAATTTGGGCCGATAACGGATGACTGTTTCCCGTCAAAGGTTAGTTCGGCCCTCGTATGGAGATTTCTCTAATGTATAACTTCACGTGGGAAACCTGCGTGACGGACTTTTTAGTTTTCAGCCTTCAGTAAATCCCAACTATTAGTCATGTAGTAATAACAATGAGCTGTTATAACAACAAGAACTTCTTTATTGTAAGCTCAAATACCAAATATTGTTTTTACGAGACATTTATTATGCGAGATACGAGTACATACAAATTCGTTGTGTGAAAATGTCATCAATTATAATTTTACGTTGTTGCTCCGAAATTGTTTACTTTATTTATACCATATTCGATCTATACAATCGGTATTTAACCATTTCTGTCAACAATATAGATGGTATTTGTACTTAGCGGAAATCGGACCAGGCATAGTAGGGATTTAGATGTAGGGGGGAATCCAAAATTCAAAATGCCTGCGCTATTATGAGGCGGATCATAAAATGTTATAGGACCAATCTTGTAAGACCGTTCATGGTCTAGAACTGTTGTTCTATGCATTTTTCGCACGTGAGAAATCTGCTTAGTTTACGCAGCCCCTGCTTGACGGATTTTTAGTTGCGGAATCTTAGCTATTTTTAATCATGTCAGCGTACAAGTGGATACCGAGACAATCAACAAGTGATTTGAAAATAATTGTGTCGATTATAACTTATCATATTATTCACTAGAATTTAAACAAGAGGTAAAATGTAAAATCGTAATATCTCCTTCATTATTCCTTCAAAGAACTGGTTATATAACCAACCTTGTTGATAAAAAAAAAGGTACTTAAAATATTGTTGTAGACATTTTTCTTTAACTTATATATTAAGGGAGTTATTGCTATTTTGTGAGTTTTCAGCAATTTTCTAAGTCCTCGTCCTACTCAGGAAAAGTTCACTTTTACATGATGATGTGTGATTAAGTGCTCACATCACTATCTGTTCATGCAAAAGATGTGTGCATGAATTAAATTTTCAGCATTTCTTTTTAAATAACATAATAGATCATTCCCTGACAGAAAATTCGCTTAATTAATAGAATGAGTGATTTTCCCGGGACAGCCCAATTTTGTTTTTATATTGGTGGTACTTCAATAATTAAAATTCACTCAAAAAGTTCCACAAAGAATTAGTATAGTCCATTTAAAATTTCATTCACATTTTGAACAAGCGTTTATAAAAATAAAGATCAATACTATGCAACTAATCCCCAAATATGTAATTATTTCATATTTCCATACACACAAGCGCGTGCGCTTTCGTGGAATGTCATATATTATAGATCAAATTTGTCATCCCAAGTAGCCACAAGTGTAAAAACATCCTTAGTCTAGGTGTATATTTTCAATTAAGTATGAAAAATTAATTTGTGGGGAAACACACGTATTACGATATTTTTGATAACGTTTGAATTACTGTCGTAGCGAGAATTCGGTCTTGGCGGTATTAGCAGATTTCCCTTAAGGGAAATCAGCTATTGAGGTCGTACTCATGACGCGATTTTCGAAAAATTTCTTCAAATGTCCATCGATCCTACCCAGGAGATGACGAAAATGAGGTCCGTTCAAAACTATATATATATATATATATATATATATATATATATATATATATATATATATATATTTGTCTGTTAACACTCTAGCGGTCGCAATTTTTGTTTAATCGTCACCAAACTCGGTATTTAATCGTTTTATGTAAAAAGGAAGATCAAGTTTGTTAACGGCTGAAATCGGACCAGTGGGAGGGGGGGTTTAGAGGGGGGATTTTCAAAAATTCGAAATATCTCCGTTATTATGCATCGGATCGAAAAATTGTATAGAACCAATCTTATTGCAAATGAAATTTACTATAAATATTGTCATATGCATTTATTCTCTATCTTGAATATTAACCGAGATATTTGCATTTGTAATCTGCGTGTGATCACCAGTAGGCTATGTTCGGACTTTCCACCGAGAGCTCTGGCGGCCGTTTCCATAACTACTCGTCCCTCGTGAATAGGTTTAGAGGTTAGGTTAACTGTTTTTAGGGGCTAGAAACTTCTGGGTTATTACGCCCTAAATAATGTTTTAGGTTTAGAGGTTTCTTACTACTACAATGCAAACAATGAGTGAAATGGTCCATATAAACATCGATGTATATAGACCATATGAACACTGAGGTATAAAGTCCAAATAAACATTGATGGATATAGACCATACAAACATTTATGTATAAAGACCATTAAAACATTGTGTTACGGGAAAGGCAAGGCATCCATGTAAAATATCTGACATAGCAATGGTGCAATTGGAGCTGACTCTACTATTGAATCAGCAGAAAATTAATGAGAGCATGGAGACCGAATGTCAAAACTAGCTGCAGTTCTACTGGTACACTTGTCGACATGGTCACCTCAGCAACTCACACCTTACAGGTATTATAAAGAATGTATATATATATATATATATATATATATATATATATATATATATATACACACATTAATACATGTTCATATTAGTAATAGTCTCTGCTGAATAGTCATTAATACGTTGAAATTTATTGAATTATTAAATGATGAGGACATGTAAACACATAAGTATATCAAATGGTTTTCCGGTAAAAAATAATCATTCAAGGATAAATAAATATACATAGTGTTTTATGATATTAAAATAAAAACCTAAACTTAAAATTATATTCATTCAAATTTACTAAATTGCTGTGCATGAAAAATACCTGGAAGAGTGGGACATGATTGAGTAATTTCAAATATAGGACAAATACTACTGGTCTTAGATAAAAAGAGGTTTAAATAGTTAATGAGTGTCTAACTTTCTTATTTAGAGTGGTTTGTAATAATGAAGATAAACTGTTTGATTTAATGTCTTTATTTAGAAGTATAATAGCAGCAAATAAGTCATTTTACACATATATAATTTAAGAAGGTGTTTGTGATGTCCTCAGTATCGTGATGGCAATTGAGTAGCAACTTAATTCATGAAACACCATCCTATTGGCAATAAAGGCACATATCAATATGGCTGTATGTATCAACCTGACTTCTGACACTCCAAAGGAATGTATGATTTAATGCATTTATGTTTATGTTTGTTTATATATTTGTATATACATACATAATATATAAATAGCAGTGGAAACTCGCGTAATGCACCAAATTTATGCAAACATCTTCAACATTGATGAGAATTGACTAAGCACTAAAATAGTTATCAGTTTTAGAGTTCCATTATTAATTAAAGCAAACAAACAATTCTTGTTTAAATTAACCAATACTTGAAAAGTTCATTGTAGACAATAAAATTTCGTATATAAAAAGTAATATTCTAAGGGAACAACTCTAAAACATGAAATTTGTCAAATACAAATTGTATATTAAAAACAACATTCAAAATGCAACAATTTCCCTATATACATGTGGAACTTGCCCCATATACCATCTTGGCTTCATTGAGAACTCAAAATGAATCTTAAAGAAATGTAAGGGAACAGTTCAACATTTGTGAACTTTTCAGAATTTCAAAAGCGTCATTAATTTTTAGAATTAAAATTGTATTCTTTAGAAGATATTAAAGAAGAACAAAATTTTAAATTTAAAAATAATTTTAAAACTAAAAATAATAACGGCTTGAACTGTTACCTTACATTTTATTCTTTTGAACATATCAAGGAGCTCAGGTTAGGCATAGGTTCAGGCTTGATAAACCTAGGGTCGTAAGTTCGATTCTCGCCTGGGCAATTGGAATTTATTTAGCATGGAACTCATTTAATAGAACCCCTAGTCCCGACCTAGCAAGAAAAGAATGGTAACATGTAGATAACCCGTCCCAATTAGCCTTAGCACAAAATGGGCGTCAATAAATAACATTTCACATTTACAAGATATAAAAAGAGCTTTAAAAGAACGTCAATTTTAAGCTTGTCTTGTAGGGGTTCTTGACAAATTAAATTTAACGCTCTCTAAATAGATAAATAAATTGTAATAAAATTTATATATTCTTCAAATTTGATGGCAAGGGTCTCCAATAAAAACATTTTTTTTTCGGTGCAAACTTTATAGAACCTGCCCTACATTTTTAGTGGCTTACGAATTATGTAGGGCAGGTTCAATTAAGTTTGCACCGAAAAAAAATGTTTTTATTGGAGACCTTTGCCATCAAATTTGAAAAATATATAAATAATATTGGGTCAAGAATAAGAAGAAGCGTAATAAAATTGTATATACTAATTATACCTCAATAAATTGTTTGAAAAAATATATTTAACGATTTTATTTATATGTATATACATTTGGGTGGATCTCATTTTCGCCAATAATTTGGTTGGATTGATGAAAATTTGGACAATTGTTTTCTAGAATCGCGTAAACAGTATAGCATTAATTGCTGAATTCACTTAAGGACATTTGCTAACAACTCACTTTTATTAGCTGATTTCCCTTAAAAAACCTCAATCAGCTATTGAGGTCGTACTCATGACGTGATTTTCGAAATTT
Source organism: Riptortus pedestris (assembly GCA_019009955.1). NCBI lineage: Eukaryota > Metazoa > Arthropoda > Insecta > Hemiptera > Alydidae > Riptortus > Riptortus pedestris. The sequence goes on along the minus strand of CM032231.1, from coordinate 104,690,086 downwards.
TCTTCAAATATCCATCGATCCAACCTAGGAGATGACAACAATGAGGTTCGTTCAAAGTTGTATACACACACACACACATACACATATTTATATATATATATATATATATATATATATATATATATATATATATATATATATGTCGGTTACCGCTCTAGCGATCTCAATTATTGCTTTATCGCTACCAAACTCGATATTTAATCGTTTTTTTGCAAAAACTACTATACTTAAGATCAAAAAATTGTAAAGAACCGATCTTATTCCAAATTAAAAGTACTATACATGTTGTTATATCAATTTATTCTCCAGCTTGAATATTAACCGAGATATTTGCATTTTTCAGTTTTCAGCCCTCACCAAACCCCCACTTTTACTCATGTTACATAAACAATATTCTGTTATATAATAAACAACATTATTCGAAGCTTAAATACCGAATATTGTTTTGAATAGACATTTATTATAGGAGATACATACAACTATGTTCTGGTGACCCCCCCCCCCTCGTCTTAAGTTTTTGGACTACTAAAATTTGATTAATTAAGATAAAAAATTGTTCTGATTCCTCATAATTTACAGTACTAGATATAGTAAATAGTTTTCAATAAAATTAATATGTTATGTTCAGATATATTTCACTAATTGTTCTTCTGTCCGGTCTAGATTCTATCTATTCAGCGCTGCGGTGTTGGTTGCCCTGTTACTTTACAATTCAGACGCTTTCCGTTGTAGATATTATTAACTTGTAAATTGACTGAAAGATTTCTTCTCTCTTCGTTTGTGTTTATTCTCTTAACATTAAAGGGGGTATTACCAGTATGTAGATTTATCTATTGTAAAACTTCACGTAGGAAATCTGCTTAGTTTACGCAGCCCCTGAGTGACGGACCTTTTTAGTTTATGCAATTTCTACCTATCAGACTTTCTTTTCATATTTATGGTATTCTTATAGAAATAAATGTTTGTTAACATTTATGATTCTTTCAGATAATTCTGCTTTTGGTATGGCTGATCCTGTGCCAGGTGGAGAGCTGTGAAGGGCAGATGCACCCAGGCCTCTATGGGAGCGCATTACCCCCAGTACCGCACTACCCTACCGGCGGAGTGTACGGGGCTCCATATCACAGGCCGGCATATTCTCAGAGCTACGGGTAACACAGCCACTTGCAATTAGTAACTAGTTACTTGGGCATCAGACGCAAGTCTCACGAACTTAATTAGAAATATGCACTTCCAACATTCTTAACCCTGCAGTGGTGGCACCCTCTAGAACAGTCCTTAGGGTGGCACTGGGTCTGTGAGACCCGGACCCCTAAACTTCTATTATTGAGCCTAGATTTTTCTTACAAAAATTTTCACTGCATAAGTATTAATCTACCATGATTTTGCAAGGTAATAAACGTAATATCTGGAAGAAAATATTTAATTTACAACTAATACGTATACAATTAAATTTAAAAAGAAAAACAAAGTAAATAAGCATTATAGGAACATAATATGTATCATTTTGGCTATAAAAAAATTAACTAAAATATAGTAAAAGTCACTCATTATTTTGAAAACAGTCTGAGCATACAAAAAGTGAGTGTTCAAGACATACAAAACCTGAACACACGCGACAGTAGTATCGGGATTTTCGACCAGTTCCAGAACAATCCTTGCATCTTCCTCTTTTCCCTGGGACAGGTGGAAAAGCTGTTCTGGTTGTTGTGCTGATGTTCAGTATTTTACAGATAGCCCTCTGGATTTTGCGCGGGACATGGGTGTTGTGCCCCCGTCGGCGAAGATGATCTTCACACAGCTGCTTTCCCAACTCTTTCAAAAACACCCTCCTTTCAAATTTATCGTCGTACTTTTTATTACTTTTATAAATGATGAATGCATTGATGCCCGCCACATTCATCAGGCTATAAAATATCACCATCGGCTATCTTCATGCATTTCGAGCAGTATTATAAGTGATATTTCATCGACAACATCAACCCCTCCTTTAGTCATGTGAGTGCCCCTGGTTTATTTTTTTTTTTTGTTTCTGGTCGAAAAATCAATGCTGCCATCGAGATGGAAGGTTGAAAGAATGAGAACGCATTTGTTCTTTTTTGGGGAATATACGATAAAATGCTGCGGTCCTTTTGAAAACGGAGTTGTGAAGAATATACTACCCTTCGGCGATCCAAAAGACGCATAGGTATTTCCCTCTTGTTGCTTCTTTGAGTCTCGACCATTGTAAGTTTATGTTTTAGTAAGGTAGTGGCCAGATAGTGGCTACAGCTGACCTTCAACTATCTGTGGGTCCCAGAGACCCGGGCCACCTTACCAAATCCTTGAAAAAAGAAACATTCAAGAAAGGTGGCACCGGTTCTGAGAGACCCATGGGCTTATCCTTGAGCCAATAACTTCCCTATCAATGAGGATCAAAAGTGCTTGTTTCTTTCTATGTTATCTAAGACACCTTCTCGAGAGGTACTATGGATTCCAGACTTTTACCTTACCCAATCTAGAAAGGGTGAGCATTCGAACTTAGCTGTGGGTCCCAGACACCCGGTGCCACCACTCCCGGGTTAACTAATGGTTATATGAGATTAAAAAGAACTAAAAATTGCAAAACTAATTTATAATTATAGAGCCAGAAAGAGAAAAAAAAATCCTATATCTAATTATGTAAATAATTATAGTCATTTATTGAAATAAATAGAAAATATTACCACAGCCATTTATTTTAACGTAATACGAAAAAAAGGGTACTTAAAATATGTCTAAATAATAAATATATATAACTCTTTTCGTAATTTTAATTGTCTTTATAGTTTTTAATTATCTAGTTTCTTAATATTTTTTTTGTTTTTGAATTTAATGTTTCATTTTCGTTTTTGTTTAATTTTTTTTATTTGTTGATTTGTATTTTTTTATGTCTCTTTGGTTGCGTTCTAAGTTTGATCTGTTCTAATTGTATTGTTTAATTTTTTCTGTTACTGTTTTCATTTTTTATTTTCTTTATATTCATTGTTTTTGATGAGCAATATCGCCTCGCAGCGAACGTTCCACAATAAATAAATAATAACACTAGTAAAAAAATACAAAAACAATAATTATAGTAACAGTTAACTTAAAATCTACATTTAAAATAAAATCAAACAAGCCAAAAAAAAAAAATCCAAAAAATAAAAAAAAAAAAAATAAAGAATCAACCACCAAACCCTCTTCAAAAGAAGGGACATTAGGTTATTAGGTTGGCTAATTTTGTATTTATTAATATTTTTTAGTATTAGTTTTTCTTATTCTTTATTTTATTTTTTAACTAGTATTTAATTGTTTAAATTATATATATATATATATATATATATATATATATATTTGTCAGCTATCGTTATAGAGACCACATTCTTTTTTGTTTTTCAAACTCGATATTTAAGTGGTTCATGTTACACTAAATAGCAAGTTCGTTTATAACTGAAATTGGGCAAAGAGACGTTGTATGGACGATAAATATAATTTTTTGTTAGTACTCTAGTGGCTGAAATCTTTAATTTCCAGCCTTAATTAAATCCTCAGTCCTACTCATATCATCATCAGAAATGTCCCAAGTTATCTTGTAAAGTCTTATTCCAAGTTTAATTGTATTCTTCTTGTACTGGACCCCAATATTATTTATATATTCTTCAAATTTTATGGCAATGGTCTCCAATAAAAACCATAATGTGGACGTTAATAAATAATAATAAAAAACTGCATATGAATCGCAAATATTAAAGGTGCTAGGAAGGAGAGCAACAATCTCTTGGAGTCCTTCATGAATTGATTAATGATAGGCTTTATGCTGGTGGAAGTATGCCAGGAACAACTTTGATGTGTCTGCAATATATCCACATGACGTCTGTGGATAATTTGACAAATAAAGGGAATAAACACTTTTGACTTTTAACGAATGTCTGACATTGAAGAAAGAATAAGAGAAAAACATACAAGGAAAAGATCATAAAAACAGGCCTACTAGTTGTTCAGGTTAAATAATAACGAGCCAAGCATGACGAAACACAGGCCTTCCTTGTGGTATTTCTGTGTAACCCGTCCAGCTGGGACCAAAACAATCAGTGCTCTAAAACCTGACATGTTTTCGAGCCGTTAAGATCAAGCAAAGGTTTATGGAGGATCTAGTCACACTGTTATAACCCCAGTATCAGTGGCATCATATAGCCCAATCGTAAGGTAAATGTGGTATGGCCCTGGTGATTTGCAAGGAGTCCGACGACCCAAGATAAGTATGAAAATAGTACGTCACGCATGGGCTGCGTAAACTAACCAGATTTCCCTCGTGAAGTTTAACAATTGATAAATCTATATAATGGTAACACAATAGCACAGTCAGTATCAAGTGAATAAATACACAGCAGAATAAGATACCTCAAGACGGGAAGTGTCTGAAATGAAAACAAAAAGTTCTTCCAACGGCTCACCGGAAAGAAAAACAATAACTGAAACATATCAGAATATAACCTATTCATTTTATTGAAAACTATGTACTATACCTAGTACTGTAATTAGAAATGAACCAGAATAATTATTATCTCAATCAATCAAATTTTAGAAGTCTAAGTATTTAAGACGGATTTATTATACGAGATAGATGCAAGAACATATTTGCATCTATCTCGTATAATAAAGGTCTCTGGAATACAATATTTGGTATTTAAGCTTCGAATAATGTGGTTTATTATTGTATATAATAGAATATTGTTTATGTAACAAGAGTAGAAGTGGGGATTTACTGATCAATCAAAAGGGGATTTACTGATTAAGCAAATATCTCGCTTAATATTCAAGATAGAGAATAACTGTATATAATAATAATTGTAGTAAATGTAATTTGCAATAAGATTGATTCTATACAAATTTTCGATCCGACTTATAGTAACAAAGATATTTCGTATTTTCAAATTTCGCCCCCTCTAACCCCCGCCCCCTCCCACTGGTCCGAATTTAGCCGCTAATGACCTTGATCTTTCTTTTTACATAGAACGCCTAAATATCGAGTTTGGTAATGATCAAACAAAAATTGCGACTGCTAGAGCGGTAACAGACAATATATATATATATATATATATATACATATATATATACATATATATATATATATGTATAGGGTAAACCCCCACTCCAACTCATGTCATATTAACTATGAGCTGTAATATTACGACGTACTTTATTAGAAGCCTAAATACCAAATATTGTTCTCATTGAACATTTACTTTTTGATATAAGTGCAAATAGAAAATGCACGTGGGAAATTTGCTTCGTTAACGCAGCCCCTGTAAATATAAATTCGTCCAACTGTAACAACTAACAAATAAATATTTTTTTTAAAATATCTAGATACAGCTACTCCAACAGCCAATTGAGGGCGACTGACAACTCTGAAGAAGCACTAGACAGTGCTCAGAAAGCAGCAATGGCGCCTATGAACAACGTCGTCAGTTCCCTTCCGATTAAGGCCGACTTAGCTTCCATGCTGCCCTACAGCCTGCCAGCTGTCTTCCAAGCCAGCCAAGGAAGGGATGCTTCCACCAATCCTAATACTCAAAATTCCAGGTATTAAAATTACAAAGTAAAAACTTAAAGTACGAAATTTGACAATTTTCAAAATTTGTCCATTACTTATAGTAGTTAAGGCGCTATTATTATATCAAGTAAGTGTGATGTAATACTAATTTTACGGGAAATGATGTATGTGGGAAGTCTACAAACATTCATTTGTAACTCATATATTAAGTGAGTTATTCTAATTTTCTTGTTTTCAGACTTCTGTAAAACCACACTTCTACACATCGGTTTTAGCAGATTTTCCTTAAGGGAAATCAGCTATTGAGGTCGTACTCATGACGCGAGTTTTGAAAAATTTCCTCAAATGTCCATCGATCCTACCCAGGAGATGACGAAAATGAGGTCCGTTCAAAATTTTATATATATATATATATATATATATTTGTCTGTTAACGCTCTAGTGGTCGCAATTTTGGTTTGATCGTTACCAAACTTGATATATAATCGTTTTATGTAAAAAGAAAGATCAGGTTCGTTAATGGCTGAAATCGGACAAGTGGAAGGGGGGGTTTAGAGGGGGATTTTTGAAAATTCAAAATAACTCCATTATTATGCGTCGGATCGAAAAATTGTATAGATTCACACTTATTGGAAATTAAAGTTACTATAAATATTGTTCTATACATTTATTCTCTATCTGGAATATTAACCGAGATGTTTGCATTTGTATTGTGTTTATGGTTGGCAGGAGTCGGCTCTGTTCGGGACTACCCGCCGACAGCTAGTGCGGCCGTTTCCGAACTATTCGTCCCTCGAGAATAGGTCTCTAGAGATCCCTTACTACTACTGTTATTATTAGGCAGATTTCTCTATTGTAAAACTTCACGTGGGAAATCTGCTTAGTTTACGCAGTCCCTGCGTGACGGACTTTTTTTCCTTCTCAGTTCTCAGTAAATAATGAAAAGCTCAATCAAAAAGGAATACAACATTAATTCTGATGGATCTATTAGGCAAGTGAAACAGCAAGGGCACCTTGTAACGAAGGTGACCTTCTAAAAACCTTGCATGTTCACTAGTCGTCAGAAGCCCAATGAATTCATCTGCCTAACTAAGGAAATAAGAACTGAAGAACTTTTTCCGCGCGAGTAATCCACTCCTTACAAGACGACTTCTAAATTTCATATATTTGCAATTCTCTAAAAGTCCGTCACGCAGGGGCTGCGTAAATAAGCTAAACAGATTTCCCACGTGAAGGTTTACAATACACAATACAATTAATGCATATAATTTGCAATCCCGTTGCACACCACAGACTTAATTTGTATGTTAAATTTTGTCGTATATTTAAATATGATGTTAATGTATAGGGCAGAATTTCATCAAAAGCTCTTGTAAGTCGTAGAGGAAGTCCTGGTGTTGTCGTTTTCGGCATTCTGTCAGTATATGTCTTATCGTCAACAGAATGTTACAAGTTGAGCAAGTAGTTCTATCAGTCAATGTATGAACTTTGTTTATTAATTTCTTTACAAATTATTAAAATAGCATTTATACTTATATAATACATTTATTATAAAATTAGCTCAAATTCCATGAATCAATTTTATAAAATCTATCAATTTAATAATTATAAATAAATTTTATTAAAACTTTTAATACCATGAATTTTTAATTTATTGATGTGCTTTGATATTAGACTAAAATGTATTAAAGGGACGATTGACTTTATAAAAGCTGAGAAACTCCTCCCCATCTTAAAGATACAATGTGCCTGATCAATAATTATTTTTGAGCAATTTGTATTAAACAAAATTCTGTAGCTTTACTTAATAATTGAACATTTTTGATAGTATTCATCTTGTGTATAAAATCATCCTTTTAATTTATTTTTAAACATAATTGTTTTTTCATGGCATACCTACTTATTGTTATAGAACCAATCTTGTTATACTTTTTATTTTCTACGATTGTAGTTATGTGCATATTAGCTGATTTCCCTCAAGGGTGTGTGTGTACGTGTGTGTACATATTTTACCTTATTTTATATACTCTAGAGGTCACAATCTTTCTTTAATCGTTAACTAACTTGATATTTAATCGTTTTATGTAAAGAGAAAGATCAAGTTCATTAATGGCTGAAGTCCGACCAGGGGGAGGAGGGGGGGTTCAAAGCGGAGGAATTTCGAAAATTCTTAATATTTCAGTTATTATGCCTCGGATCGAAAAATTGTATAGAACTAATCTTATAGAAAATGTCATGTTCTATAAATGTTGTTATATGCATGTTTTCTCTATATTGAATATTAACCGAGATATTTCCATATTTTAGTTTTCGTCCATTAGTAAACCCTCACTCCTACTCAAGTCATATTAACTATAAGGTGTTATATCATGAACCACTCCATTAAAAGGTTCCAAATATAGTTTTCATTGAACAGTTACCTTATGAGATAAAGGCTAATACGTGGCACTTGAGGGAAATCTGCTTAGTTTACGCAGCCCTTGCTTGACGGACTTTTTTTGTAAATCAAGTATTAAGTTAGTTCCTCATCCCCTATTACTAATCATTTTTTTGCATATAAATAGAGAGTGAGATCACAAGTGTGTTACACCAGCACGTGGGATATGTGCTTAGTTTACGCAGCACTTTCCTGTGAGTCATCAAGTTTTATACTACTTAATTGCTTGTGTTGAAGGGTATCTTCAATCTTCACTTAGCAGTATTTTGTGATGATGATTGTTTAATTATTCCTTGTTTTAGGCAATGCGGAGGGCTAAACGGCAAGTGTCCAGCCGATTTGACAACACATTCTGAGACTACTCCCGCCAAAACAGAGACGCAAGGAGTGAGTTCCCAGCAACAAGGTCTGCAGCAGTCTCAGCAACAGGTGCCCTCATCCAACAGACAGCTCCCCGTGCCCAGCAGCCCCTGTGTCTGCCCTTGCTCCTACTACGGCTGGATGTACGGCGGCTTCCCCTTCTACGACCTCTCTCACCTGTCGAGCTATCCCAAGGAGTCTAGCAGCCAGGCTTACACCTACGCCTATCCATATGCCTACACCCCAGAGAAAGCCTCCAGCAGATCTGCCAGGACATTCTGGCTGCCCTGGGCACAGCCTGCTCCTCCAACTGTACAGAATCCTTACGGAAGGCCCGGTGGAAGTCAGTTTGGCAGCCCATACCTCAGCAACATGTACTACGGCAGGAGATACTGACAACATAATCAGAGATCTCCAACAAACTAAATACTTCTTTACTTGCTTGTAACATATTTCGAAAATGTCGATAACTGGAGTAAATAACATCATGATAACAAGCTATGCCTCACTACTATAGTATTTTCCTGTACTACTAAAGAGTTTTCCTGTATTTCTCCTTAATACTTTTAGCCTTGAATATTAACTGAGTGTAAATATATATGTAATAAATATTTTGTTTCCTTATTTATTTATATTTTAGCACTCTCCTCTCTTTATCGCCTCAATGCAGACGAAACAATTATGTAGACATTTTTAGCAGAATTACCTTAAGTGAAATCACTTATTGTGACATTTTCGAAACCAATTTTTTAACGGTCCATGGATCCTACCCAGCTGATATTGAAAATAAGGTCAGCTCAAAATTGTATATACGCATAATTTCTATAATGAATATTTTATTATATACTGGCGGACCCGACAGACGTTGTCCTGCATGATATTTCAAGCGATTAGGATATTAAATTTAATAATACTATGTTTAAAACAAAAGATACTTTTAATAACACAAAAAACACCTTCGTTATATGCACGTTTGCCTAAAAACAAATAGAAAATGAAATATCGCGATTTTTTTATTCAAGGCTCCCTTATAACCCCCAATCCCGTTCGAACCTAAAAAAATTAATTTAGCTTATAATCATGGAAGAATTAATATTAATTTACATCGTTCAATCGTTAGTGCCCAATCAAATTGTTGGCTCCCTCTTTAATTTTTTAGTGTATATCTCGTTTATACTTTGTTGTACGACAAAAGTGAATATAACAAAGGTTACTCTAAATAACAAAATAAACAACATTTTCCTGAGCATATTTGCCGAAAAACCAATAGGAAACGAAATATCACTATTTTTAATTTTAGGCCTTCCTTACAAACCCTACTCCTGCTCCATCTGCCAGGCTGATTTGTGAATCTAAACCATCCAGGACGTCACCCAAACGCATACAAAAAAATCATTCAAATCGGTCCAACCGTTTAGGAGGAGTTCAGAGGCATACACACGTACAGAAGAATTATATATCTAAAGATAGAGCAGCACTTGCGAAAGTAGTAAATAAATACCTTAGACAGTTACTCTTTGATCTGTTCGCGAGTACCTCGTTGCTATAGAGAAAACGGCCAAAAAAAAAAGTCCGTCACGCAGGGGCGACGTAAACAAAGCAGATTTCCCTCGTGAAGTTTAACAATAGAAATCTACATACTGGTAACACAATACCAATGCAATACAATACAGAGGGAAGCGTCTGAAATGTAAACAAACAGGTTTGCCAACCTTTCACCGGAAAGAAAACAATTGCTGAAATATACCAGAATATAATATATTATTTTATTGAAAACTATTTACTATAGTTAATCAATTTTTAGTAGTCCAAGTATTTAAGATGTGGTTGGAGACTCCAGAACATATTCGCATGTATCTCGTATAATAAAGGTATCTTGAAATCAGTATTTGGTATTTAAGCTTCAAATAATGTGGTTTATTAAATAACAGTATTTTTAGCAGATTTCCCTTAAGGGAAATCAGCTATTGAGGTTGTACTCATGACGGAATTTTCGAAATTTTTCTTCAAATGTCCATCGATCCTACCTAGTAGATGACGAAAATGAGGTCCGTTGAAAACTGTATATATATATCTATATATATATATATATCTATCTATCTATCTATCTATCTATATATTTGTCTGTTACCGCTCTAGCGGTCGCAATTTTTGTTTGATCGTGACCAAACTCGATATTTAATCGTTTTATGTAAAAAGAAAGATCAAGTTCGTTAACGGCTGAAATCGGACCAGTGGGAGGGGGGGTTTAGAGGGGAGGATTTTCGAAAAATCGAAATATCTCCGTTACTATTCGTCGGATTGAAAAAATGTACAGAATCAATCTTATTACAAATTAAATTTACTATAAATATTGTTCTATACATATTTTCCGTATAATGAGTATTAACCGAGATATTTGTATTTTTTGTAATGATTTCCGCTTTCAGTAAAACCCTACTCCTACTAGGGATATATTAATAATTAGCTGATATCTAATGAACCACCTCATTATTAGGTTAAATACAAAATATTGTTTTGAACAAAGCTTTATTTTACGAGGTACAAACAAATACGTTCTGATGAACCCCCCCCCCCTTTTTCTTGGACTACAAAAATCTGAGTGATTGAGATAGAAATTATTTTGATTCATTTCAAATTACTCCACTAACTATAATAAATAGTTTCCAATAAAATTAATATTTTATATTCAGATATATGTCTTTAATATTTTGTTTTTCCGGTCTATCTATCGATACTGCACTACAAGGTTGGCTAATCTGTTTGTTTACAATCCAGCCGTATTACGTTGTAGGTTACTTTCTATTATTAATTACAGTACTGGATACAATAAATAGTTACATGAATAAAATTTATAACTTATATTCAAATATATTTCCGTAATTGCTTTTATTTCCGGTAAAAGCTGGCTAACCTGATTGTTTAGAACTCAGGCTGTTTGCTATCAGGAAGGTTCTTACCATTTGACTTGCCCTTTATTTGTTTACTTACACAGCAGTATTAAGTCTTACAAATAATGGATATTCTGTGGTACTATTTAGTGTTGGTCTAATAAGTGTACAGAGCGCTGCTATCATTAGCGGTAAGTCCATCTTTTGTGTTCTTGTTGTTTTTTGAGATTGAATTGTTTTTAATTTAATCTCGGAGCCTAACGGACGAGAGTTACTTTCCCGCCAAAACCTAGTTCGGCCGTTCTTTTGACTGGCTCGGCTCTCGTGAAATTTCTCTATTGTAAAACTTCACGTGGGAAATCTGCTTAGTTTACGCAGCCCCTGCGTGACAGACTTTTTATGTATAATGAGTAGAAGTGGGGGTTTGCTGAAGGCTGAAAACTGAAAAAGACAAATATCTCGGTTAATATTCTAGATAGGGAATAAGTGTATAGGGGAGAACGGGGGAATATCGGTCACTTAACTTTGAAGACCTACCAGATGGAAAATATTTGAGCTAAAATATTAATTTTTTTTTAATCTTTACATAAATTACTTAACATTATTGAACCATATAGCTTTTTTATGTAAGATCTTACCTAATTTATAAAATTCTAAAAAACTGAAAAAGTCACTTTTACCGGTATTACCCCAGCAATGGGGTAATAGCGGTCAACATTTACAATAGGATATAAATCGAAATAAACCAATCTCTATTAATAAAAATGGGATAAGGAAAATTCATATAAATGCAATTATCTTTATTTACAGTTTAATAATTATTTACATGCATTGAAAAACTTATTCTAGATCAAATAACATTTAAAAGTTATAAATACACGACGGACAAGCAAACTGGTTAAACAAAAAACAATAATGATAAAGAAAAAAACACAATTATAAAATAACATACTATGGACAAAGCTCACATAAGTGACACAAACTGTTTTCAGGTTCTCCCCTTGAACAAAAATGATGGGCCATGTGGTGGCACCCATTGCACTCCCACATCAAGTAATCATCTTCTTTGGTCCCATGGCAAATAAAACACTTTTGTCGCTCTTCATCATCCTCGGAAAAGTCACTGACATCATCATCAGCACATAAATCTTTTAGGTCAATGTTTTCCTCTTCATCTTCCGAATCGAATATATTCCTTTTGGCCTTACGTTTTTTTTTACTGCACTTGGCATTTGTTATTTTTGCAGCCTCACTTATTGATGCGTCATTCAGTTTTCTTTTTGTATATTTCGTTTGTCCCGTTTGTGTTTCCTTTTTCATTGATATTTTTTTTAATTTATTAATTCTTTTTTTTATATTATTTTGCAGTTCGGTCTTCCTGGGAGTAGCTGTTAAAATATCAGAATGTTGCTTAGTCGGACATTTTCTTTTTGAGTTAGCAACACTAGTTGGGAGAGGTAACAACACTTGAATAGGCGATTTTTTTGGCAGAGTACTGTCTCTTGGGTTTGAAGTCGGTTCTTCTTCGACTATTGTAACTGGAGGATCACTACTCCTAGAAAGAACATCTCCTGCTAAGAAGTCATCGTCTGTAAAAATGTTTTTATTCAGTGGATATATCCCTGTATTCTGAAACCCAGACACAGCTATGCCCACTGTTGCCACTCTCATGAATGCTGTGTTGAAGATACCTGCAAGATCATAAGGGGTAATCTTCTTTAGACCTTTGCTTTTCATGAAATTATCAGATTCCACTTTAAAAGCTCTCTTCAATGGCGAGTAAAATGTCACGTCAAGGGGTTGGGTCCTGTGAGATGTGTGAGGTGGAAGGGATAACATAGTTACACCATTACCTCGACACAAATCATAGGCTTCAAGTGACATATGAGTGACATGGTTGTCAAGGACTAGAAGCACAGGATTTTCAAGACTCGCTTTAGAGTGCCTAACAAAATGTTGAAGCCATGATACAAAAATATCTTGATTGGACCAGTCATTGTCGGAGCACAAATACAGAGCACAAGGAGGACCATTATTTGATAGATGAGGTGACATTCTCTTTCTGGGATAAATAAATGCCGGTGGAATGTAACTGCCAGATGCACTAAAACCACAAATTACGGTAACCAATTTCCCCCTCTCCCAACTGATAACTGATCCTACTCTTTTTTTCCCCTTTTCACATAAGACTTTTTCAGGATCTTGTACTGTACTTATACCTGTCTCATCCATATTATATATATTAGATGGTTGAAATTTATATTTTTCCATGAGAGCTTCCAGATTATTAAAAAAACGTTCGATTTCCACTCTGTTGAATGCTGTTATTCGATTCAAAGAAGTGCCCTCAGGTTTCCTAACAGTAATGGAAGGGTTTCGTTTTGTAAACCCTAAAAACCAATCCACCCCAGCCAGACGTTTTTCTTTATTAAAACGGTGAGGAATCTTATTGGACTCAGCAAATTCGAAGGCTACATGGCGCAATTGACTTGGTGTTATACCATAAAAAATATTAGATAACAGCAAAACCTGTTTAGCAATATCATTTTCCTGTTCCATAGTAAATGTACTCTTACACCCCAAAGGAATTTTTTGGCTGCTATTCTTTGCTCTTCTTTCTTGAAGTGTGCTATATGGAATTTTAAAATGTTTACTAGCAGCTCTAATAGTGTTACCTTCCTGCACATATTCAAGAGCTTTAATAAGATCTTCCTCCTTCCAAGTAGCTCTTAACGTCGTCCTAGGTCTTGATCTTGGCATCTGTAAATATTTGGCCGCAATTTAACACAGTGTTTGTTAAAAGAAAGTTGGAAACAAATCGAACGGGGTAATACCGGTTAGTTAGGGGGTAATATCGGCTGGCCGGTATTACCCCAATACAATTACCGGTATTACCCCATTAGTAAAAAATTACAAAACAATTAATTATAACCTTAATCTTTGAGATAACTTATAAACTGTGGTATATATCTACAGCTAAAGACCTTTATTTAGTAATAGAGTAATAGAAATAATTAAAAAGATGGAAAAAGCAGTACTTACTGTATAATAAAGTGAAGCGTTGCTTACAAGGAAATCAGCTGGTTAGTTTAATCCGTCGCCACTGAGTACGGAAGTGCTGTAAAGACACATAACCTACCCTCGTTAGTTCCAGGGCTATCCTAAAGATGGCACAACAGGTCATTTCCTTTAAAGGAAGGTTAGATTTGTATATACTTCTCTGACCGGTATTACCCAATGGCCGGTATTCCCCCGTTCTCCCCTATAACAATATTTATAATACATTTAATTTTCAATAATATTGGTTCTATACAATTTTTTGATCCGATGTCTAGTAACGGGGATATTTCGAATCTTCGAAAATCCCTTTCTAACTCTCCCCCCCCCCACCCAGTCCAATTTCAGCCATAACGAACTTGATCCTTCTTTTTACATAAAATTCTTTTTGTCATTAGTGTTGGATGATCTGTAGTCTTAGGACGAACGAATTTCTGTTAAAAATGCAAAAAGCCTTTGAAGTCTTCTTCATCTAATTTGTTATCTTAAGTTCGGTTCAAGGTTCAAAGCTGTTCCTGGAAGATTGTATTTTTCACAATTGAGAAGATGTGAGACGGTAAGATCGGCATTACAACAATCTCAAGTTGGTGGGAATAAACCTTTCAATAAATAACTATGTTTCAATTTTGTATGTCCAATTCGGATACGGCCAAGAACAATCTTCTCTTTTCGGATTTTTCTACTTGCAGTATTCCATCGCGCAGTAATTTCTTTTATTTGTCGCAATTTATTGTCACGTATCTTCCACATTTGAAATATGAGTTCTTGAAACTCTGGTTTCCAATCATCTGGGGAGATGAAGGTTACTGTTGTTTCATCTTCTCGAGCACTACGAGCTTCCAAATCCGCCATTTCATTACCTTGCAAACCAAAACGTGAGGGAACCCAAAGAGATATGTTTTTTTGTGAGCATTGTATTTGATCTTTTACTAGGCCTGTAAGGTAGCATCGTGACTTTGAGTTTGTAAGACTTTGGAGTGAGCTGTATGAGTCCGTAGCGATTACGAATGAATCTTGTTGTAGTTGTTCAATATCGTTTATAGCTTGACTTACAGCCATCAACTCAGCTATCAATTGAATTTCCAGAGCTTATACTGCACTTCATTGCCTTGCTCCCAATAATCCAAGAGCATCCAGAAGGTGACTTTTCAAATCCAGATGTTACTCGTAATTGTTTTCTTTAATTCTAAAAATTCATACTTTAAAGCTGGTGGCAGCTAATTTTTTTTCTTGTCGGAACTTAGGGTGAAATCAATATGAATTTTAGACGGTTTCCAGGTTGAGAAGAAAGTTCGTTCACTTGTCATTGGTTCAATCATTTCTAAATCTGATTCCTTCAATTCCTCCTGAAACGCATTTCTTACATTAATCGACCCAACTCAAAATAATGGAAATGTTTCGAATTTGTATTTTACAACTCTAAAACTCCTCACTTGGATCGTTTTCACCCATTAACCAACTTCACCCTTGCCACATGGAGTGCTCATACTACCAATTTTGAAACAATCAAACAAAAACAGCACCCTGAGAGAGTTAGCAGGCATATATATTTTGATTTGAACCGTCAACTTTTTTGTATACTAGGAAGGATCGAAGACGATATTTTTAATTAATTTATTTTTTTTTTAAATTAATTGTAAAATTACTAGGTTATCATCGCCCGGTAATATTTTTAACTCTCGTTTTGGATAAGTACCTGCATTTTGTGAGTAAATTGTGTTTATGTAAATTATAAATATTCTTAAATCCTCATTTATATCGTTATTTAAAATTAAACCTATATCTTAGTTTTGATTGATTTACCATCTGACAAAGCTTACATCTATTAGCAGATTTCCCCTAAGGGAAATCAGCTCTTGAGGTTGTACTCATGACGGAATTTTCGAAATTTTTCTTCAAATGTCCATCGATCCTACCTAGTAGATGACGAAAATGAGATACGTTCAAAAGGGTATGTATATATATATATATATATATATATATATATATATATATATATATATATATATATATTTGTCTGTTACCGCTCTGGCGGTCGCAATTTTTGTTTTATCGTTACCAAACTCCATATTTAAACGTTTTATGCAAAAAGACAGATCAAGTTCGTTAACGGCTAAAATCGAATCAGTAGGAGGGGGGGGGGTTAGAGGGGAAGATTTTTGAAAATTCGAAATATCTCCGTTACCATACAACAATTGGATCAAACAATTGTATAGAACCGATCTTATTCTAAATTAAATTTACTATAAATATTGTTCGGTAATTCTAAGCTATTATCCGGTTAACTTCAATTCCCTCCATACTGTAATATTACATTAGTGTAGTGCTGAATATTAATATTCAGTCCTAATTATGTGTCGGAAAACGAAAATATATTAATAAACTTAATTTAGTAGTCGTCTGGCTCACTATCGGTATCTGGCTCATGTACGACGCGAGATAAATTTTGTAACACTAAAATTTCCAAAATACGCCATCGGTGGTTAAAACCGAGGGTGGGGGTTTTCTTGTTCTAACTTTAGTATAAAACAAGAGTACATCACATTTTTAGGGCGATTGGTCAGATCTACAATGGCGAGGACGAGCAACCTCGCGTCGTTCATGAGCCAGATACCGATAGTGAGCCAGACGACTACTAAAGTAAGTTTATTAATATATTTTCGTTTTCCGACACATAATTAAGACTGAATATTAATATTCAGCACTACAATAATGTAATATTACAGTATGGAGGGAATTGAAGTTAACCGGATAATAGCTCAGAATTACCTATTGTTCTATATATTTATTCTCTATCTTGAATATTAACCGAAATATTTGCATTTTTATTAAATTTGGACCGATAATGGATGACATTTTCCCGCCAAAAGCTAGTTCGGCCCTTTGCCGTAACTGTTCGGCTCTCGTATGGAGATTTCTCTATTGTATAACTTCACGTGGGAAATCTGCTTAGTTTACGCAGCCCCTGCGTGACGGGCTTTTAGCAGATTTCCCTTAAGGGAAATCATTCTTAGTTAGGGGCTCAGTTTCGCCATATGAGTTAAAGCGTTAGCCTTAATCTCACATGGTAAACCTAGAGTGGCGAGTTCGATTCCCGCCTGGGCAATAGGAATTTATTTAGTGGCGAAATTCGTTAAATAAAATCCTTAGTCCCACCCTGGCTAGAAAAGGGTGGTAACCTGTAGATGGTATCTAACCCGTAATATAGATTTATATTATTGGGAGGGGTTCCTCCTAATTAGCTTCAGTTGCAAAAAGTGGAAGTTAATAAATAATAATAATATTCTTTGTTAATCTTATGTTTTAACAATGGTAGGATCTTCTTTATTTTTATTTTTTTAATTTAAGTATATATTATATATTTTTCACTAATTTTTTTAAATTTCTTTTTTATTTAATTTAATTATGCTTTCACCACTTTTTTATTTAATTTAAATATGTTTTCACTAATTTTTTTCATGTTATTTTTTTAATTTTATTTTATTTTAAATATATATATTTTTCACTACTTTTTTTTTATACCAGATACATACATAAACGTGTAATAACATATAACTATTTTCATTTATATACATGATATTTTATGTCGTATGTAGACTTAATTTTTTTTTTTTTTAGCCTTAAATGTATTAAATTAATTTTTATTGAAAAATAAATAACTTATACTAAAATATTTCTGAAAGGAACGAGTAAGTGAAGATATACAAGTAGAGATAATAAAAAGTCATATAAATGGTGTTTTCCCAGGGAATTTTCATGAGAGCCCCCCTCTCTAAAATTTTATCCGTGATACGACTCTGGCCCTTTATATAAATCAAATAATGTCTGGAAGACGGACAGGACGCATAAAACAAAATTTCATTTTGTTACTATGGCAATACATAAATTAAAAAATAGTAAATGCCAGAAAGTGTATTTTCAAGTTCGAAGGTACAATGTCAATTCAGTTTCATACATTGTTATTCAATGTTGGCTAACGTACATAAATATTTATATTAAGCAAGATAGGTCATTTAATCAGAAAATTATTATTGAACAATTAAGAGATTTCATCCCTACCTTTTACTCAAAATTGCAATTGCAGCATTGTTTGGAATATCAAAAGTTTATAACCTGACACTTATAACCTGTTGAAAAGTACTTCGCGGCATGGTTTCTGTCAAGTTTATATTAGTATAAGTTAACCAAGTATATTCATTTTTGTAACTTCTTTTGTTGCCTTCCCAGCTTAAAAATGGTTAAGGAACTCTATCGTGAAACTGCTATTGCCCGAAAAATGTATGTTTTAGTACAAAAATATATGTATTAATTACTTGATAATAAAATACCTCTATTTGATTGAATTGCTTGTTTCTTTCTTTGTAGTTCACATGTCAGTTTTGGCATTGATGGCCCTCATCAGATGCAACAACAAGCACATATTCACATAGTTGCCAAAAATTTATATTCCCAAGACTCTCAAAGAACTCCCGTGCCCTATGGAGTCTTGGACAGAAAAATGGTATTCTCTCATTACAATTTTCTGATAGTTTAAAATTCACTTATTTTTTTATTATCCTAGTATTTTTCTCTGTTTCAAATTTAGGGCACCAATCAAAAAGATGCTAGTTGTAATACTTGTGGGAAAGGTCTAAGCGACTGCATTGGGCATTATGGCTACATTGATCTGCAGTTACCAGTATTTCATATTGGGTATTTTAGATGTGTTATAAATATTCTTCAAACTATATGCAAGGTAATAGTCCACTTTATACATCCTGTCTTTTGCAGTCTGAAAGTTGGAAGTTTTCATGATAGTTTAGATTTGCTATTAAATAAAATATTATTGAGGATCCCGGAAGTGAGAGTTATCGAATATAGGGATGAAGAGTTCAAGTCTGAGACCCTTAGCACTGACATCTATTATTCCTCATATCACTGGAAAATGGCATGTAAGGCCTAGTGCAATAAAGTAAAATCTTCAGAGTGGGAAGACTTTTCTTCATCCCCATAAAATATTACTTCTTTATAGAGAGAAATGTTATTGTTATTCATTTATATCCACTTTGTGCAACTACAGCTAATTGGGATGTGCTATCTACTTATTTTTTTTTTTAATAATTCCGTCACTAAATAAATACCTATTATAAATACCCAGATGGAAATCGACCTCACAACTCTAGGTTTACCATGTTTATTACGAACAACACCTTAACTCACATGGCTAACTAGAATGACACAAAGAATAAAATAACTAATTAAGATAATATAAAGTAAATAGGACTCTGGTTTTTGTTTTTCTTAGAAGAGAAAAATGATTTGAAAAATTAAAAAAAGGGAGTTAAGGGGGAAACAGGATAATGCTGTGCTCATTCTTCCACATAGTAAAAATTGTTTGAGTTTATTAATAAGTAATATATTTTTAGAAACAAATATTTTCCAAAAAGAAATTTTTTTAGCAAATTTTCCAGAAAAATATGCAATTGAGGTTGTATACTTGATGCAATTTTCTCAAAACTCCTTCAACTGTCTATTGACGCTAACTAGGGAATGACAAAAATAAGCTCTATTCAAATTTATATGTTAGTAAAATTGGTTAGTAAATGAAACCATACCAGGATTAGCAAGGGATTAGAGATGAGGTAAAATCAAAAACTTAAATATTGGTTCAAATATTTATTAGTTGAATTGAAAAAAGTTAAATAAGCAATCTTCTGGACAATATTATATTTTACAATTGTTACTTTATTAAATTTTCTGTGTAAAGCTAAAGCTTAAGTTCATTAAAAGTCTATCACCTAAAAGTGGGGGTTTACTGAAAGTTGAAAAAATGGAAATACAAATAACTCGCTATATATTACTGTTACAAAAAAAGTGTACAAAGTAACAATTATATAATATTAAATGCTTAACAGGATTGATTCTATAACATTTTTTGATCTGACTCATAACAACAGAGATATTTTGAATTTTCAACTCTCCCCCTCTCCATCCACTTATTCTGATTTCAGCCAATCTTGATCTTCAGTTATACATTAGCCTCTTATATATCGAGTTTGGTAACAATGAAACAAAAATTGTGATGCCTACAGTGGTCACAGGCCAATAAATATATATATGTTATACATATAATTGTGAATGGGCCTTGTTTTCATCACCTAGATTGGATCGATGGACAGTTAAAATTTTTCAAAAATTGTGTCCTGAGTACGACCTCAATAGCTGATTTCCCTTAGGAGAAATCTGCTAATATATATATATATATATATATATATATATATATATATATATATATATATATATATATATATATATATATATATATATATATATATCAAACCTGGAGCAAGTGGGATTTTAATAAGCAGTAAAATACAAAGTCACATAAATTCTGTTATCATTTATTAGAATATGGATTAGGAAATGTTTCATAAGAAACAGACAACTAAATATTTCATGACAAGCTTAAAGTTCCTATTTACAGAGTTTTCATAAAGTAAGATGACTACATCAGCTCATGGAAAATCTATTTAGTTTATGCAGTTTCTGCATGACCATCTTGTTTCTTTGTTTATACCAATAGTTGACTATTTAATAATATGTATAATGAGTTTTGTTTTTGTAATTCAATATTTCAATTGAATAACAATGCTAGTGAATTTAGGACTTTTTTTTTCATAACATGTACATAGTGACCTTTAGGTAGCTTCCTAATTATCTCCATGTAAATATATGTTCATAATTATACTTCTACATTATATTTAGATATCAATATTTGGGCCCCAACCCTTTGAAAAGGAGCTAATAATGGTTCTGATTGAAGTATTTGAAAAATAAATATATTGGAACTCATTTTAATCTATGGTATAGAATTTAAACATTTTTTATTACAAATATTAAATTGGAAATTAAATTATTTTGACTTTTAATTGCATTTATTTGACTGAATTAATATGTTGAATAACCCCTGTAAGAGTCCTTGAATCATATTTTTTGAATGAATTCAATAATTATTACTGTTTTTCTATTTAAATGATATAATTTGTTGACTGTTTCTATTATTTTTGTTTTACAGAACCCATTATGTGCAAGAGTATTATTGCCTGATAATGAAAGAAAGTCCTACTATACTAAAGTGAGGAATCCAAATCTCTCATATTTATTTAGGAAGACTTTAAGGAAACAAATTCAAGCTAAAGCAAAAAAATATAGCGTTTGTCCTCATTGTGGAGACATCAATGGAACTGTTAAGAAATGTGGTTTATTAAAAATTGTGCATGAGAAATATCATAATAAAAAACCAGACGCTGTTATGCTAAGTTCCTTGGGTAAGTGAACCTGAACTTGAATTCCCCAATAGTGATCTCTGGAAAATCTAGATTAATATTTATCTACATTTTTAAATTTATTTTACAGCTGAATTGGGCAAAGATACTGAATACAGTAAAGAGTTGTCAAATATCCACCAAAGTGGCTACATTCTGAATCCTCAAGAAGTAAGCCCTTACTAAATTATAGTTTAATGAATTATTTTATACATAGTTTTTTAAAAATTATGGTTTGGTAGATAGATAAGTAACTGCTAGCCTGAATTATCTTCTCATTTCTACTCTACTAACATTCATGTACAGTTACTCACACACACCTGCTCATGGTCGTACATTAAGCATTGTTGGCTATCTTTTTGTTATTTGTTTGCATTGTTGGGAGGTAACGCTGCTTGATTTGGTGTTTGAAATTTAAATATTATTCATTCTGTGTTTATCGTGTTAAATGTGATGTATTATTTCATTTATTAGTTATCCAGATATGGCAATTGGTATTGAAATAAACTCATGACTTGTTTATATCTGACTTCATTTCAGTTCAATCAGGGAAAGTCAGTTGTGTTAGCCTTTAATTGCTTTTCTTCACAGCTTAATTTTTTCAGTATATTGCTTTTTTTTTTTGTTTTTGTAATTTTTAATGTGATATAGATCAAGAGTTGTTACAAGCTCTCAGCTAACAACAACAAGCCATGTTAATACAACTTGTGAATAATTTTGTTCCAAGCAAGGCAACTCCTATAGGCATTTGTACTGTTCAAAGTGTGGTATGTCCACGGTGTTCCCTATACAAAGATGGATGAGCCACATTTTAGTTGAAGTGCAAGCGGTCCTCTCACTTTTCTGAGGCATGAAGCTACAGGGAAGCTGAACTGCAGAGCAGACCATTTCTTGATTTTGGCTAGATAAAAGCACTCAAAAAGAGGTCAAATGATATTTACAGGGAGAGAACTAATGTTCGAGCCAGAAATGAAGCCATGAAGGTCTTAGCACAGAAGAAAAATGGGGAGAGGAGCTTGAGAAAGGTGATTTGAAACATGTGCCCCTTGAGGTACAAGGTCAGTAAATATTGATGAAAAGGAACTCTAGATTCTATAATTTATGCTAGGACTATATCAAGGAAAGAAACATATCATGGCAGAATGCTCCAAATGAAAACCACGAATTTTATGGAATGCATATTTCAATAAATTATAAATATTAAAGGTCCATCACGGAGCGGCTGTGTAAACTAAGACAATTTCCCATGCTCTAGATGACACACTCACTATATATTCTCTATTTCTAAGTGAAATGGAGCTGGCAGTTCGAAATTACAACCAAAAACCTAAAGCAGGATTTTAGTCAGTGATCTGAATTCTTTGTATATGAGTAAAGAATCCTCACTGAAAGTGATCAAAATAGTGGCAGGTGTGCCCACAACTTCAGCATCTAATAACATAAATAAGGTTAGTTGTAAACATTTATTATATGAGAGAAAATATGAATCTGCTGTGACTTGACACTAAGTCTCCTAACTATTTACACAGGATATTAATTTTAAAGGAGAAACATCTGCCTTCACATGAACCAATATTTTAGTTAATGGATTACTTACCCTGATAGCCAGGCTCATGTTCATGTCCTAGGAGATTCAAATACTTGTCTCTCTTATAATAAGTATTAAAAATTGTATTACTTCCAGATTGTTTATCCTATCTATCCCATTAATAGCAACAGAACAAATAAAAAAGAAAATAAAGAAAGAATATAAACTACCACTTAGTTGATTCCAAAAACTTTAGATATTCAGTTTCCGAATCCAATTAACTGAAAATGTTTACTGAATTTCAAGTTAATCGATTGGAAATTGTAACCACTATTATGGCATAGGTTGACTACTGGGATTCCTCTGTGCCAATCTTCCTAGAATTAAGCAATATCAATTTTATTTATTTCTGTTTTTCTTATTCGTAATTTAAAATTATTTATTCCATTTTTAATGTTTTACTAGGTCCGAAGATTACTTGAAGCAATTCCTCCTCAAGATATTCCACTGCTTGTCATGAATCATAATCTTTCAAAACCTGCAGACTTGATTCTCACAAGAATTCCTGTACCACCTTTATGTATTCGGCCCTCAGTTATATCCGATTTCAAGTCTGGAACGTAAGTGCTTACATATTTGTAAAATTATTTAGACCTAATAAAATTATTTTACATTTAGGATAGAATAATTAATTCATACTACTTTCACGTAGAACTGTTCATCTGAGTAGATGCTAACTTCTCTGAAAATAACCACCTACAGCCGTTGGCATTATTAAATTCTAAATAAATCTGAAGTTAGTAGAAAATTACTCAAAGTATATTCCTTTTGTTTTTTTTAAACTTTTTGTTGATCTTGGCTACTAGAATGTTAATTAAAATCATAGTATTCCAATCATTTTAATAAAATTTCTCATTAAAACTTGGAAACTAAAAATAAGAAGTTAGAACAAGACCTTTTTGAAACACACAGTCGTTTTGGACCCCTATAAAAACAAATGTTGTGAATAACTAAATTTATTGATTACTGTATCCTATTCAATTCCTTTATTCCTAGCAAACTTGATCATGATTATTTTTTATTTGCTATGGTAACACTGGAATCTTAGAGTTTTATATATTTTTTTTTTGTGTCCAAAGGAATGAAGATGACTTAACTATGAAGCTCTCTGAAATTGTTTTCATTAATGATGTCATAATGAAACACAAATTGTCTGGAGCTAAAGCTCAAATGATTGCAGAGGATTGGGAGTTCCTACAGCTTCATTGCGCTTTGTATATAAACAGTGAAACATCTGGCATTCCTATCAATATGCAGGTATTGATCAAATTTTGCATTTCATTCATAATATCACATCAATGAGTTCATAAAAATTGTGTGTTCATGTACTCATTTCTTTTTAGAACAAATACTCCTGAGATGTTTATTTTGTCCTTATGAATTCTGTCTCATAGGTCATTGGATTTATGAATGAAATAAATATAATCCAACCATATCAAATATCCATCAATAAATACATACAGTTACACTCTCTCGTTCTCTCATTCTATTTACTAATTTCTTCCATTGAACAGTGAGAAAAATGTGCACTCCTTATAACGCACCTTCGTTGAATCATTAACGCAAATGATGTCATGATGTGAAAACACACATTTACTTAATCATATTTGACAAAAATGCAGTACAAATTGCACAGAGTAAACTAAATGACTACCATCCACAATATTTCCGACTGTTGTAAACTAACTTGATTGTTGTAAACCATTTACATTTTTACATTTATGGATCCTCAATATGCCATGAATTTCAGTGTTGCATATTTTCCAACTCTCTTTAAGAAAAGTGTTACCATTTGTCCAAATATTGAAACATTTAACCAATTTTTAAACCAGGGGACTGTACACTAAATTTTATTTAGCAATGTGCTCACCAGGCTTAAAAGTTAGACTTCTATATGGCCCCTCTTGCCTTCTCAGCATCATTAAGCAATTGAGTAGCATTTTTTTAAGTTGTACTAAGGGGTTAGAAATCTTTCAAGGTGACCACTTGATTTCTCGACAAAGCTGTTTGGTAGTCTTGGCTCTTCATGACTAATGAGATTCGTTTATGTGTTTAATAAAAGATATATAATAGTAGCTATGAATATTTTATGTTAATTAGCAATCAATAAACCACCTTAATTGTTTTTTAATTTATTTATTTTTATTTGCATTAAAAAGACATCAATTGTCAATCATACCGGTGACTTCTTGCATTATCATAAACAAAAACTCATTTCTCCTTCATTTCATAATTGAAGCATCTGTTTTAATAATAATTTGAAGTATGAGTGCATTCGTGAAACCAACAGATTCCTACTGAGGCGAGTCTCAATACAAAATTATTAACCTAATATAAGTTTAAATACAATAAGGCATCAAATATTCTGTATCCAATATTTTTAAGTATAATCAACTTTTTTTTTAATACTAATTAAACTCCTTTTTTGATTTTATAGCCCAAAAAGTCCAGTCGAGGGATTGTACAAAGACTGAAGGGTAAACAAGGAAGGTTTAGGGGAAATTTATCAGGAAAACGAGTTGACTTTTCTGCTAGAACTGTTATATCTCCTGATCCTAACTTAAGGATTGAAGAAGTATTATTTTTTCTCTCTTTTTAATATTGAGATTTAGTCTCTTTAGTAATTTTAATTCTATTCATTTTTTTAGGTCGGTGTACCTGTTCATGTAGCTAAAATTTTAACCTACCCAGAAAGAGTTCATTCAGCAAACAAAGAACTTATGCGGCAATTAGTTTGCAATGGACCAGATGTTCATCCTGGAGCAAACTTTATTCAACAAAAAGGGCAAACATTTAAGAAATTTCTTCGATATGGAAACAGAGCTAAAATAGCTCTAGAATTAAAAGTGTGTGACTTTTGATTAGTATTTATTTTATTTTTAATTTGTATGTATTAAATTGTCTTAAAAAGCCATTAAATAATTCCTTTTTTTTTTTTTTGAAATATTAATTTTTGTTAATGTGATTTATTAATTTATGTTTATAATGTTGTCCTAAAACATTTGTAGGAAGGAGACATTGTGGAGAGGCACCTCCGAGATGGAGATATAGTTTTGTTCAACAGGCAACCTAGTCTTCATAAATTGAGTATAATGTCTCATAGAGTTCGAGTTCTGGAACACAGGACATTCAGGTTACTATATTGATGTACTTGTATTATTACTTCTAAAAGAAACAATATTACAGGGTGGAGTTAAAAACAAATTTGTCCCTATCAACGGGCTGCTTAAACATTTCAATGTCTATAGCTCAAATGCCGTCTTCTGCACATTTTATTCCCATTTCTCCCTGTCTTATATTTAAACAATACTAGAAACTTGACCCAGACTTAAGATATTTACTATAAAAAGTCTGTCACGCAGGGGCTGCGTAAACTAAGCAGATTTTCCATATGAAGTTATACAATAGAAAAATCTCCTGACGAGAGCCGAACTAGCTTTCGGCTGGAAACTCACTCGTGCGTTATCTGCCCAAATTTAATAAAAATGCAAATATCTCGGTTAATATTCAAGATAGAGAATAAATGTATAGAACAATATTTATAGTAAATTTAATTTTCAAGAGATTGGTTCTATACAATTTTTTGATCCAAGTATGCTAACAGAGATATTTCGAATTTTCGAAAATCCTCCCTCTAAACCCCCCTTCCCACTGGTCCGATTTCAGCCATTAACGTACTTGATCTATCTTTTTGCATAAATATCGAGTTTGGAAATGATCAAACAAAAATTGCGACTGCTTGAGCATTAACAGACAAATATACGTAGGGCACTAGGAAAGTTTTGCAATAGGACTTTATTTTTTACAATTTTTCAAAATACTTTCCACCGCATAAAACACACTTCTCCATCCTCCTAAACCAATCTTCAAAGTAGCCCTGCCACGTTTCTTCTGGGATCTGGACACACTCGAAGTCCCAGGTCCTCAATAGGTCCTCATCGCTTGAGAAATGCCTTCCTTTCAGCCTATTTTTCACGTGAGGGAAAAGCATGAAATCACAGGGAGCTAGATCTGGGCTGTAGGGAGGGTGCTTTAACAGTTTTATTCCAGTACTGGCCAAATATTCTGTGCAAACTCTGGAACGATGCGCTGGAGCATTATCCTGGTGAAGGAACCATGTGTCCATTCTAGAGTTTGGCCGAATTTTTTTCAGAGCTTGCACTACTTTAGGGAGGCATTCCTCGGTGTACCACCTGCCTGTGACAGTTTTCTGAGTTTCTAGCACCACTCGCTCCACAATGCCCCTCTTACTAAAAAATACCGCCACCATTCTTTTCTTAACAGATCTGGATTTTCGGACATTGACGGGGGTGTCCTCATCTTCAAGCACCCACACTTTGCTCTGAGATTTAGTTGGGACATCATAATAGTAAAGCCAGGTTTCATCACCCGTTACTACGCTGTTTACATTGGAGGCTTTCCCATTTTTGAATTTCTTGAGCATTTCACAGCACCACGAGACCCGATTCGCCATCTGACCTTCAGTCAAGCTATGGGGCACCCAAAGAGTACAAAGCTTCCTGACATGAAGATGATCATGCAAAATGCTACGAATCGCTGGTGCATTTATACCCAAGGACTCCTCTGTCTGCAGATAGGTAGCTCCCCTGTCTGCCTCTAGCAATTTCCCAACATCAATGTTCTCTTCGGTCACCGATAAAGCTGGACGACCTGACCTTGGAGCGTCCTCAAGCTCAATATTTTCTCTTTTAAACTCTTGGTACCACCTAAATATCGTTGTACGGTGTGGACATTCCTCTCCAAGCACTGGCAGCATTTCTTCTAAACACTCATCCACAGTTAACCCACGTGCAAAGTTGTAGCGTAAAATCGCTCTGTACTCAACTCTAGACCAGGATGACATTTCTCACACCTTTCACTAGCACTGTCAAAAGGAAAATGACTCTAGCCCGGTGACTCAGCTAGCTACTGTGCAGGCTTGAACAGGTCTACGCGTGTGCCAACTCGTCCCCTCGTCCTGCGATCCCATCCCTCATATTGCAAAACTTTCCTAGTGCCCTACATATATATATATATATATATATATATATATATATATATATATATATATATATATATATATATTCAGGAATTCATACTCCCATCATCAGAGCGTAGAACGTGCCTATACGGATGCTACTGAGCGGGAGTGCATCGGCAGAGTTCAGCCCAGTAGCATCCCTATAGGCACGTCCGACACTGAGGATGGGAATGTAAATTTCTGAAAGAGCTAAACATTTTTAAAAACAAATTGGGAGGAGTCACTAAATTGTGTTGTGAATAGCCTGACATAATCTTTAGTTTTACGCAAAACATTTAAAACGAATGTGGATGCTACAGTATTAAAATACAAAAGACAAATATAAATATAAAAATATACATTTGAACAGAGGTGGTATTTGCCATTTTATAGGTGGAACCATTGGACATTTGAAGAAATTGTTTAATAATTTGTCCTAAGCACAGCTCCGACTTTCCTTTAAGATAAATTTGCTAGAAGAAATGGATATTCAAATTAACAAAAGTTTAATTAAAGTGGGAATAGTATACAGAATAGGTTTCAGGAGGTACATTTACCATACCTACGACTATGATCTATGGGTTATACCATGGTGTCTGCATGACCATTGCTGTTTTGGTCTTAATTTATTTCGCTCTTCCTGAGGCACCATTTGCTGTTTTTTTTCTGCAGACTGAGTTTTTCAATTCTGGTATATGATGTAATCATGAATGCCATCAAGCCACATTAAGCATAAATTGGTAACAAGGACTTGCCTCTTCCTTTCAAAGGGTTTTTTTTTTCAACAACATGGAAATACAAACTAAATATTCCTCAGTGGGAAGACACAGTTTTTATTTAGATTTATTGTACTCTACCTCATACAATTTAAGTGTACGTGTATGTGTGCATGCGTGTTGAAGTTTTCTTTTATACAGATCAATCATTTTACTTTGACAGTTGAAACATTTTACAAATGGGTAATTTCAGTAATATTTCCCACAGGTTTAATGAATGTGTTTGTACTCCATATAATGCTGACTTTGATGGAGATGAAATGAATCTTCATTTGCCTCAAACAGAAGAAGCAAGAGCTGAAGCTTTGATTCTAATGGGAGTAAGTTTGTTCTTGAATTCATAAATGATTTTTTTTTGTTATTAGTTATCATCTGGTACCATGCCATTAGAAATAACATACTTAATTATTAACTACCTATGGCACAACCCATGTATTAGTCTCAAATTAAGTTTTTCAGTATCTTAAGAATAGTTATTTATTATACAAGTGACGAAAGTAGATCTTTTTACAACTCGAGTGAAACGTTTACCCACACGAGCGGAGCGAGTGTGGTAATTTCACGATAGTTGTAAATTCTACTTTCGTCACGAGTGTAATATAAATTTTTTCTGTAATCGTGTAATAGATGATCAGATCTAACCAGAATATGAACAATATTAGGATGTGAAGATTATGGTATGTTGTTAGTAGGTTATAAGCATGGTCGTGAAAGGTTATAAGCATAGTTATAATAGAACTAGTGATGATTGTGAAGTAGTGCAATTATAAACAAGGGAGGTAATTATTATTATATTTAAATTTTAAAATATATTGATTATTTCCACCAATAATTCATTCACATTTCAATTTATTTTGTTAAAATAAATTCTTACAATGTTAAGAAACATTTAAAAGCATTTAATTTCCAACTTCAAATTATTTTTTAATTTACTTTCTTTTTTACTATTACTTTAAATTACTTTCTTCACTCTATTGCAAAAAGTTTCACTTTCTTCACTCATTTCAGTTTAGTAATGTTACCATTATTCAACGATTACAGAAAAAAATATTCATTTAATTTAAATATGCTATTTTAAGTCTAAAAAAGGAAGTTGTATACTACTTATAAATGCATGACTGCATTGGTATACTACATAAAAAATAGATTAACAAAAAGTAACAATCAGGGCCCTCTTCCATATATTTGCATTTACCACCTTCCCTCTCCTGCCAACTGCAGCAAGCTAAATGGCCACTATTATGTTGTGAATTATGGGTTAATGATTGTAGGTTTTTATTATTAGGATCAATTCATGGCCTGATCTGTACCTGCTATAGGGAAATACAGAGGAAATTTATGATAGAATAAAAAAAAAAAAATTAAAATATTTGACAAACAGTTCTGGCAGCCATTGCTGTCATCATATTTTGAGCTTACATATCTTTGAAATTTTAGTTTACTCCTGCGATTCCACTTTCAGAACAGAAGACTTGCTTGGGTCTGGTGTTCAGGACTCATTTTTTTTTTTGCTTTCTTAAGAACATTTATTATTTATTTCCCACTATATTTAGTAGTTGTTTATTAATACACATTATTTATGTAATTAATGTGTTGCACACTCCTCGAAAGGTTATATGATTCTATATTTTACACTGCCTCTAGTAGTTTGGCTCTTAAAAACTACATACATGTTATCACAATGACAATGTTTCATTGGAGACCATTACTTCATTACATGCGGTTAAGCTCATTATTTTGTAGATAATTGTGTATTTTAATGAATGCTGGGCTTAGTTAACTGTGTAGTTAAACCCATATGGTACCCCCTGAACAGATTAGGCAGAGAACCAGTCCAAGGCAGAGCCTGGTAAAATTCTTGAGGAATTGTCCAAGGCAGTGGTGGCAGAGGACAAGGTTTTTCATGAATTGTAGTGCCAAGAAAGAAAGGAATTCTTTCCTCCTAGTTTTATTCTATAATTGCGGTTAACAGCCATACTTCTTTTCAACTCTGCCTATTTTTTCCCGTCTCCTGATGAAAGGGTAATCTATCATTGAGAGTCAGTTTTGGAGCCTATATTCAATACTGACATAATATCTCCAAACAGTTTTTTATTCTATTCAAAATTATTTCCATAAAGGAATACTTTCAACAGGCAGTAGCACTTGCCAATTTTTACTCCTGAATACATTGTGATTAAAACTGTTTTCATGAGACCCTATATTAAATCATTGTTGAAAAAATATTCGGTCCGGAGATTATATTAACACTTTTATGTCAATAATTTTCAGAATAAAGCGAACTTGGTTACACCCCGAAATGGTGAATTATTAATTGCTGCTACTCAAGATTTTATAACAGGGGCGTATCTTCTCACTCAGAGAAATGTTTTCTTCACAAAGCGTGAAGCTTGTCAGTTAGCATCTACTCTTCTCGCTGGCGAAGATCTTCATTTGCAGATTGATTTGCCACATCCTGCTATTCTCAAAGTACACCAATTCATATTTATTATTATTATTATTATTTTTAATTTAGATTAATTCATTGTATGACATAGTCGAATTTACTCATTCAAATTTTAATTTTAGCCTGTGCAGCTATGGACTGGGAAACAAATATTTAGCCTTTTGATCAAACCAAACAAGTGGTGTCCAATTAATGCTAACCTTCGAACAAAAGGAAGAGCCTATACAAGTGGGGAAGAAATGTGTATTAATGATTCCTGTCAGTTGAATATTTATTCTCATTATCTTTTAAATGTTTTATTTTATCCATTCTTATTTCTCTATATAAGATGTTTTGGATTTTTTTTTTAATTTTTAGTTATCAACATCCGTAACTCACAACTTCTCGCTGGTGTTATGGATAAATCAATATTAGGTTCCGGTGGTAAAGCAAATATCTTCTACGTTCTCTTATGCGACTGGGGTGAAGAAGCTGCTACTACAGCCATGTGGAGGCTAAGTATGTCACATTTCTCATTTCTCATATATCATTTATCATAATTACCATCATGAAACCTCTTGGTGTCCAAACTACTAAGATTTACTCTAAACTGTGATTAACACTATATATGATACCGCATGTTTTTAAGGTTTTAATTAAAATTAGTGAATCTCTCTCATTTTGTGTTTAAAATATTTGTTTGCCTGATTATTTTATTTTTAAACAGGTAGAATGGCCTCTACATACCTTATGAATCGTGGATTTTCCATTGGCATTGGTGACGTTACCCCTAGCTTGCGTCTTCTTCAATTGAAACAAGAACTACTTAATGCTGGGTATAATTAGAAATACTTTTAAATGGATTATTATAATTGTTTTCTGTAATCGTTTAATAATGGTAACATTACTAAACTGAAATGAGTGAAGAAATTGAAACATTTTGCAATAGAGTGAAGAAAATAATCACTTTCTTCACAAGTGAAGAAAGTGAATTGCCTTCTTAATTAGTAATAAGTATAAATTAAAAAATAATTTGAAGTTGGAAATTAAATGCTTTTAAATGTTTCTTAACATTGTAAGAATTTATTTTAACAAAATAAATTGAAGTGTAAATGAATTATTGGTGGAAATAATCAATACATTTTAAAATTTAAATATAATAATAATTACCTTCCTTTTTTATAACCTGCACTTGTTTATAACTGCACTACTTCACAATCATTACTAGTTGTTTTATAACTATGTTTATAACCTTTCATAACCATGCTTATAACCTACCAACAACATACCATAATCTTCACAACATCCTAATTTTGTTCATATTCTGGTTAGATCTGATCATGTATTACACGATTACAGAAAAAATTTAATATTACACTCTTGACGAAAGTAGAATTTACAACTCTTGTGAAATTACCACACTCACTTTGCTCGTGTGGGTAAACGTTTCACTCGAGTTGTAAAATGATCTACTTTATGTCACTTGTATAATAAATAACTATTATTAATAAGTGGTAGAATATTGAATTGTATAATTGCTTTGTAGCATGTGCCTAGAAACGTTTAATTTATTATTTACAACTAAGATTGCTGTTTTCACCTAATCTTAAAACATCACCTGAATTCTACCAAGAACTTTTGATTCTATCTCCTCTGCCATTTTCCTTCTCTTTGAACCCTCCATGAAAGGCAATAACAATTTTTATAATAAATATTTTCTCCCCCCCCCCCTCCCAAATTTATTGTGTACTACTTCCAATAATATCATTGGATAAGAAAATAAAGCAGTTGACAAAGAATTTTTCTTCCATATATGTACTATTAATTTATTTACCATTTTGTCTGTAATTGGCTTAATGGAGGGTTTATTCTTTGGCTATTTGCTTAAAAACATTTGTAATAATTGTTATAATTCTGAATTTTGAAACATTCAGATTTAGTTTTGACAGATAACAGGATTGAAGTTTAAGTAATCTGAATTCTTATTTGGCAGTGACTACTTTTATTTGAATAAGTTTCATGATTTTCCTATCGCATATCTTGTTGAATGAATAATTATTTAAACATATTACAATAGTTTCTGGTTTTTTTATATTTTAACTTGGCTAATTCGTAAGTCACTGATTAGTCTCAGGACTAATAAATTCTTTTAATTTTTAGATATTCAAAATGTAGTGAATACATTCAAAAACAATCTGAAGGCAAATTAACATGTCAGCCAGGGTGTACTGCAGATGAAACTCTTGAAGCTGTGATTCTAAAAGAACTTTCTGTTATCCGTGACAGAGCAGGAAAAGCATGCTTGAAAGAGCTAGGAACTCACAACAGCCCACTTATAATGGCATTAGCTGGATCAAAAGGTATTCCAATACCCATATCCTCCTATTCTCAATTCCTCCATTTGTGGATCCAAAATTTTAATCTAATATAGAAACAGATGTTGCTGGTTTTTCTTTATTCTTTTGTAATAGGTCTCTATAAATAAATATTAGTTAATTAGTGGCTGAGTTTTGTGCTTCCAGAGAGTAAATTGCCTCTTAGATGCGTAAATTGTTTAATCCAATGAAGCTTCTGTTAGAGGGAGTGATAATTTTTCTGATATTACTTGTTTTCTTAATTTTGCTCAACTAAATGTTGAACTTCAAACACCAAATTATTTCTAGGACAGCCCAGGTACTTAATGCGTTCTTTTTTGAGGAGACATGGCTTGCTACTATATATTTGCCTCCCCTCTTAGTTAAAATTGAGTTAAACGAATAAGACACAGCAGTTCCTAAGACTATACAGAATAAGACACAGCAGTTCCTAAAACTATACAGGGAGTATCGCAAGTAGTTGACAATCCTTAAAGCGATAAAACTACACCAAAAATGTAGTTTCACACCACCAACCGCAGGTTTCTATCTCATTCTGTTCCGGACATATTCGAGAAAACCTTGTTTTTTTGTAGGAAAACCCCAATTTTCTCTATTTTTATAAATAAAAAAAAAAAAAAAAAAAAAAAAAAAAAAAAAAATTCAACATTTCATTACATATTTGATATTAGCATTAAATTTACTTTAAGCACTTTCACTGTTCACAAGTAACATTTTCACACCGTAATTACAGATCAAATATTATAAAGTTAAAAAAAGTCTAGTTAGCGACAATGTTTCGAGGATCACTACTCTTCCAAAAAAGATCCTACAAACTGCCAACCGGAATGAGATAGAAACCTGTGGTTGGTGGTGTTTAACTACATTTTTGGTGTAGTTTTACCGTTTTAAGGATTGTTAACTACTTGCGATACAACCTGTCCAGGAAACATAACATCATTTGTCATAATATGCCTATATTAAAAACACTTAAATAATGACTAATAAAATCTTCGACTCTCGCTATAGATTTAGCGTATATCCCGTATTTATTTCATTTTACGACAAAAGTGAATGAAACAAAAGTTGCTCTAAATAACAAAGTGAACAACTTATGTTATGTGCACGTTTGCCGAAAAACAAATAGAAAATGAAATATCGCAAATTTTTACTTCAGGCCTCCCTTATAACTCCCTCTACCGTTCGAACCTAAAAATTTTAATATAGCTTATAATCATAGAAGAATTAATGCTAGCTCAAATACCAAGTTTTGTTAAATTCGGTTCAACCGTTAGTGTCCACCAAAATTGTTAGCTCCCGCTATAGTTTTTAGTGTATATCTTGTTCATTTTTTGTTATACAATAAAAGTGAATATAACAAAAGTTACTTTAAATAACAAAATAAAGAACTTTTGTCAAGTGCATATTTGCAGAAAACCCAATAGAAAACGAAATACTGCTATTTTTAAATTCAGGCCTCCCTTACAACCCCCACTCCTGCCCGTCCCTAGAAATGTTGGTATGGCTTATGATAATTAAGCCGTCAGTACTAATATGCATACTGAGTTTTATTTAGTTCAGTTGAGTCTTTTGTGCCAAAAGGTTAGCCATGTAAGTTAAAAGTGTTGCCTTAAATCTCACATGGTAAACCTAGAGTAGCGAGTTCGATTCCCGCCTGGACAAATGAATTTTTTTAGTGACGGAATTCATTAAATAATATCCTAAGTGCCATCCTGGCTAGAAAAGGGTGGTACATAACCCGTCCGAATCAGCCTTAGTCCCAAAAAGTGGGTGTTAATAAATAATTTTCAATTTTAGCAATTTACTATTTATTTATTTAATTGATTTCTCATTTGCTTCACTCTTATTGAAATATAAGATTATTTTTAAGGTTTTTCTATTTGGGAGTGACTTCCTAATTCATTAAAATTTCTTTTTATTTTTGCTCAGGTTCTTTTATTAATATATCTCAGATGATAGCTTGTGTGGGTCAGCAGGCTATTAGTGGTAAAAGAGTTCCAAATGGTTTTGAAGATCGAGCTCTACCTCACTTTGAGAGACACTGTAAGTTCTACTCCTTGACTTATTTTTCCAGAACTCTTGTTCACTCCATTTTTGCTGTGAATAATACAAACTAAGGTAATACCTTTTATATGGGGTTTTGTAGCCAAAATTCCAGCGGCCAAAGGATTTGTTGAAAACAGTTTTTACTCTGGTCTTACTCCTACTGAATTTTTCTTCCATACAATGGGTGGAAGAGAAGGTTTAGTCGATACTGCTGTGAAAACCGCTGAAACTGGATATATGCAAAGACGATTAGTCAAGGTAATATTGCCTCTTTATTTTTTTTATTTCAAAATACTGGTCCATTTCACTTTATTGTATGAAGTAAACTGAATAAATCAATAAAGATCACGAAATTAATGGATGATTAATTCTAATAATCTTTTAATTTTTAATAATTTTAAATTCCTAATATCCCTTGTAATCTGCCTGTAATCTTACATGCACCATACAATTACTTATTGTTATACTGAAGATGTCCTTTTCGGGCCAAACGTGTTTCCTGAAGATAAAAAATTGTATTGGACTTGACATTATTCTCTCCAATGGAAATTACATTCACCACCACAGTCACACAATTTTCAACAATATTTCCTTTATCTCGAGGGATATCTTCTATTCATATTATCAACAACTATTTATATATATGAGCCCCATTTATATATATATTGGGCTGAGGCCCATTTATATATATTATTAGTATTCTAGCATCCACAATTTCCATTCTTGCCAAAATTTAATGTTTCATGCAAATCTCAACATCAAGTTCGTTAAAGGTTTAAATCAGTCCAAAAGTAATGGTGGTTTAGAGTAAGAATAAAATATCAAATAGTAAAAATCGCTGTTATTATCTGAACTTTTTTCTATAATTTTAGTACTATCCATGTTATTTATATTATTTGATTTTCAACCTTCAGTAAACCTCCACTACTATCGATGTTGTTTTCACATTAATTTATGACATGCAGCTTAAATATGAAGTCTATTCTATTCTTACTAAGCCAGTAATAGTGAATATAGAGAGAAATTATTTCATTCATATGTCATTCCAGCATGTGGGAAATCTATTTAGTTCATGCAGCTCTTGGTGAACTGTTTCTTTAATTAACTATTTTATATATCAAGGATGTGAAGGATTTTTTGTTATTACTTATTTTTTTTTTTATTTTTTATTTTTTTTTACAGTCCTTAGAGGATCTTTGTTTACACTATGATATGACTGTCCGAAATTCAAATGGTGATATAGTGCAGTTTTTGTATGGTGGAGATGGACTTGATCCAACTTATATGGAAGGTAAGCCAATATACATTAACAATATTTTCTATAGTTTTCAACTCTTTTAAAAAATGTTGTTAGTTTTTGTTCTTTTATATGTTTTTTTTTCTGAATAAAATGTTTCAAAGCGAGTAAAGTGTTTGAATGAAGAATATTGTAGCTTAAAAAAAAATAAAAATCATCCATTTTCTTCTATCATATGAATAAAGCAATCACTTAAAGAGGGTTCTTTCTGTTTTCTTCAGAAAATTTGGCCCTACAAGACTTGGAGTTAATGAAATTTCTCAGGTAGAATATTTCATTGGTACCCAGACTAGTAACGTTGTCACTGTGAGAGCGAAACAAAAACTGGCCTTTCAGAGGAAAAGGGTCAGTTACTATCAAGACTATAGGGTGATACACATCTGGGGGATTGGCCAGTTGCAGTTATTAACATAATACACTCACTGCTATCTAGTGGTAGTTCAGGGTATATTAATTATTATTATTATTATTAATTAATGTCCACTTTTTACAACTTAGGCTAATTGGGACGGGTTACCTACAGGTTACCACCCTTTTCTAGCTAGGGAGGGACTTAGGATTTTATTTAATGAATTCCCTCACTAAATAAATTCCTCTGCCCAGGCGGGAATCGAACTCGCCACTCTAGGTTTACCATGTGAGATTAAGGTCAACACTTTAACTCACATGGCTAACAGGGTATATTAACAGAGTATTATTTGAAGCCAGAATACTGGTACACAAAGCTACTAAAGTAGAGTTGAGAACTGTGGGCACGAAAATCTTGAGCCACCATATAAAGGTTTTGATCAGGGGTGAGCAACCTTTTTAATCAATGTTTTTTGACGGGCCGCACAGAAAAAAAAAAATATATATATATATATATATATATATATATATATATATATATATATATATATATATATATTTATATTTTATAACAATATATTCAGTGAAGAAAGTCTATAAAATAATTTCAATTTTAGAAATGCTTGGCTGGCCACATAAACATGTTTAATGGGCCGCACATTGCTCATCACTGGTGTAGAGCACATAGGGCACCTCCAGTCCCAAGCTTCTACACTCACATGGAACAGCATAAACGTTAAAAGTTATTTTGGCCCTGGGCCTAGGAATCAAGATACGGCTTATGACACTCTCTTAGAACTAATTTGCTAAAACTATTTGTATATTTGAGTAGTTAGTAATATGTAATTAATTCAGGTATTATTATGTATTACTAGGGGGCTCAGGCTAATCTTGAGAGCTAAGGCTTTTATATTATAAACTTAAGGTAAATCTAGAATCATTGGTTTGATTCCTACATGGCCATTAGAAATTTATTTAGTGATAAGTCATTAAATAAAATCCTTAGTCCCACCCTAGCTAAATAAAGGGTGGTAACTGTAGATAACCCATCTGTCCAAGTTGCATAGAGTGAACACAAAGAATAACATATTAATGTTCGTTTTATAAATATGTTAATTTCCAACTCCAACTAAGGAAGTGAGTAACATTTTCACCTCTTTATTTACGAGAGGGTTGATATCTCCCCTGGGTTTTATATTTATAATTATTCTGTTTAACTTTATAGATTTATTTATTTTTGAACTTTTTATTTATACAAACATGTCACCATTTTTTTCGGTGGGCGAACTGCAGTTTTTAGTCTTGAATAGGGAGGGGAGACTATTTCTACCTATGCTGCTGCACTCTTATCTCCTTTTTGATTCTTAAGCGGTTTTTCATGTTTGTTTTTTTTTTTTTTAAATATATGTGTATATATTTTTTAGGCAATGGATGCCCTGTTGAACTCAGAAGGGTTTGGGACAGCATTAGAGCAAATTATCCTTTTAGGCAAGAGAAGCCACTAAGTGCTGATGATATTATTGAAGGTTCAGATGTACTCTTGGACTCTTCAGAGTTTAGTTGTTGCAGCAATGAATTCAAAGAACAATTGAGGTTAATTAAGATTTAATAATTTATATCAAAGTAGTTCAATATTATATAGCAACAATGAAATGTTAAACTGATTATAATAATAATAAAATTTTAAACGGATTATTTCGTAATAGTTTCATTTTTTCAGATCATTTGTCCGAGGAAGAGCCCAAAAATGGGCTGAAATTCAAGAGGGTTGGGAAATAAAATCTGAATTAATTAGTGAGCTTGAAAGAGTTACATTATCACAATTAATACATTTTTTTCAAACTTGCCGAGAGAAATACCTCAATGCTAAAATAGAACCAGGTATATAACTTATATTTCAGTTGTTTGAATTTGTGACATATTACACACAAAGATATTATTTTCTCATTTCCTACTTTGTTTTATGTTAACTTAAAAACGTAATGATGTTTACGTCAATAAAAGTTTTTACTTCACTTACAAAAGTTTATACGGTAATAAATAGTTTGATACAGTAAAAAAGTGCATTTTATCTGTTTCTGCAATAATTAGTTGCTGAATAAAGGCATATAATGAGATAAATCAAGATACACAAGTTATTCAAGAATCTACTTATGTATTTTAAATGTATATAAATCTTTGGAATTTCTCAACTTAAAACATTTTCAGACAATATACCCCTATTCACTATATATTTTATTATCACTCATTTTGTGTTCTATCACAAGAATGGCATGTTTTCCTTTTTTTTTTCTTTTTTGTTTGTCTCAGAACTGAGGTAAGACACGCTCTTCTGTCAAGGCATTAGCTTTAATTCTCATCCTGAACACCCCTTGCTACTTAATCGCTCAATTCCTACTTGGGCAGTATTGAATAATGGAATCCAGCGTTTTATTATCAATCTCATAATCTGTCATACCCTTTTATTTAATCATTTCAAATAATATTCAAGATCAAGTTTGTTAATGTCTGAAATTGGAATAAGATTTTAGTGAAAGAGTAAAATGCAATGTTATGTATATCTCCATTATTATGTATCAAATTTAAAAATTTTTATATAATCAAACATATTAAAAATTTAATGTACTATAATTTTTATGTAAAAATTGTTGTCTAATTTCAATATTAACTGAGTTCATTGTAGTGTTTTCCATTTAGCCTTCACCTACTCATGAGATTTTCATTAGAGTAAGTATGTCACTAAACATTCATCTCCAGTCTAGAACTCAAATCATGTTTACATAGTCTTTTTATTTTGGGAGAAAGGGGGGGATAGAATGTGAGATATCATCAGAAAGTTTTCCTTGGATTTGGGAAATCTGCTTAGTTTTTGCAGCACTGCCCGACAGGATTTTATTTAGTTGTATTGTGCTTTAAGGACAGACATTTATTTGATCCCACTCTACTGAGTTTCTAATACAATTTATTGGGGCTCAGGTTAGCCATGCGAGTTAAGTCGTTGACCTTTATCTCACATGGTAAACCTAGAGTGGCGAGTACGATTCTCGTCTGGGTAAAGAAAATTATTTAGTGGCGAAATTCATTAAATAACATCCTAAAATCCCACCGTGGCTAGAAAAGGGTGGTAACCTGTAGATAACCCGTCCCAATTAGCCTGAGTTGCAAAAAAGTGGACGTTAATAAATAATAATACAATTTATTCTCAATGAAAGAGATAGTAATGTTTAGTTTGTGATGACATCTCAAATGTCATTGTCGGACAATGAGTCATGCTGACTACCAAAGACCCCTGGGGTGTTTTGCTGAAGATTATCATTTTTACATGAAGCATAAACATATCTTTAGAATTTATTTTAACAAAATCTTATGGACACCTTCATTTCCTTTTCAGGTACAGCTGTTGGTGCCCTTGCAGCTCAGAGTATAGGTGAACCAGGAACACAGATGACTTTGAAAACATTTCATTTTGCTGGAGTTGCCTCTATGAACATTACTCAGGGTGTCCCTAGGTCAGCTATATTTCTGTAACCCCAGTGAATAAGTGGTTAAGTCCACCAGTGAGTAAGGGGGACTTAACCACTTATTCACTGGTACAACAGATTTAGTCACTTTTGATGTAGTTTGTTTGATTAAACAAGCTTCATTTTAATGTAATATATAAAGTAGTTGTTATATTTATAATGTTTAACAGTGGCTATGTTTTGGTCCTGTGCCTATAATCGCCTCCTGGTAAGATCATTGATTCACACCACACACTTTCCAGACTTTTAAATATTTTTATGGAAAGCTTTAACAAATTTTCCTAAAGCATTTCCAAACCTTTATTCAAATGTTTGCCAATCCTACCTAGAACTTGATGAAAATAATAACCCAAAAAATCAGGGCAATAGGTTTTAAGAATTATTTGTTTGTTTCATGGCCTCGCTTTTCAATTTAATAATTAGACCCTCACAATTTTATATTTTAGAATTAAGGAAATCATAAATGCCAGCAAGATGATCAGTACTCCTATAATAACTGCACATTTGGAAAATGATACTGACCCAGAATTTGCTAGGCAAGTTAAAGGAAGAATAGAAAAAACAACTCTTGGGGAAGTAAGTATTTCTTTTGTCACATTTATGTCTTCAAAGATCCATTTCATATGTATATTTTTCTCCCCTACAGTACTATTGAAAAACTATACTTCACATATCACTACTATCAGATCCGATGTGTTATATTTAAAACTATTATGAAGATTCAACTTTGTTTTT
The DNA here is from genome assembly GCA_019009955.1 of Riptortus pedestris. NCBI lineage: Eukaryota > Metazoa > Arthropoda > Insecta > Hemiptera > Alydidae > Riptortus > Riptortus pedestris. The sequence goes on along the minus strand of CM032231.1, from coordinate 104,648,349 downwards.
CAAAGTATTTTTATTTTGTATTTTATTTATTTAATTTTTATTTTATGCAGGTAGCAGAATATATAGAAGAAGTTTATGTGCCATATGATTGTTTTCTCATCATTAAATTGGATATTGATAGAATTCGATTATTGAAGTTAGAAGTTGATGCAGACAGTATTAAATACAGGTATAAATTCATTAAAGTTTATGTTATTATTTCTAAGTTTATAAAATTCTTCCAATTTTAATCTGGTATGATTTTAGATGTCTTTCACTTATTCAAAAATTTTAGTTACTTTACATAAATTCCCAGATTCCCATGTACCATTGTATCAATTCCCTTGATGACTAAGACAGAATTCATTCCTTTATTCACTACTAATTGCATCAACATAGTAGGTTATACAAAATGTTTTTAATTATTTAAGGATATACTGTAAAGATAAAGATTTTTTACAAGATGACCCATTCTTACAATTAGTACAAGTTGCCATCTTTCTTTCAGGTAACTTTTTAATTGTGTTCTCTTATAATTTCTTATTATGATGAACTTCTCTATGAATTTCTCCCAAAGTCAAAGTGTTTCTGAGCAAAGGCTGGAATATGTGAAAATCTGATGACGTCAGGTCAGTTGAATAGGGTGGGTCACACGAAAAGAGTCGTTATTTTTAAGAAAATGAATGCCCTTGCAACTAGGTCATGCTGACCACTTTCATTCAAATGCTGCCTTTTATAGTTGTATTATACTATTGATTTAATGGACTGGATAGGAAGTAGCTCAAATTGAAATAATGTTTCAACATATCCAATCCCACTGGATGCACATTACCTTATTGGATGCTTGCAGCTGTTAAGTTCATTATACTTTCTTTTCAAAAAATTTGTAATGTATATTGCATATCATTGCATGTTGCAAGTAGTTGAATTTAGGTTTGATGTAGGTTGATGAGTTACACAAGTTAAAAAACTCTTTTAAGACGTTTATTATTAACAGATAATTAAAAATACAGTTTATTACTTGGAATTAAATGCTTTATCCGATCTCATGAGATCCCCTCATGTGTCTTTTATTTAAATTTTTTTTATATTTTTGTAGAAAAACACCTCTCCCCATCACTTTAAGGTACTGAGTAAACTGGGAAATGATTTATGATAATTAATGAAGAATTTAAACTTCATAGATGTATATTTAATACTTAAAAAATACCTAATGTTTAAACTTTTTTTACAAACAATTAGTATTGAAATCATTTCATGGATTTTTTTTTTCAGTATTTGTACATCAAAACTGAAAATAAAACCACCCCAGGTAATTGTACAAACTGCGTCCGTGATCACTATTAAGCCTCTGCCTGGGAAAGAAACCCTTGATGGGAATTTGCGATCATTGAAAGAAAGCTTACCTAATGTAATTATTAAGGTAATTTCATTTGAAATTATATCGTGTAATTTTATTTTATCTTTTAAAGGACCTTATATCAACCTTTGTGTGTTCATTGCTTTTTCAGGGAGTTCCTAACGTTAATAGGGCTGTGATACACGAAGAAGAAGAAAACGGAATTAAAAGATTTAAATTACTTGTTGAAGGTATTTTTGAATATTTCTTAGTATGTATTTATTTTTATTTCTCAAGCTTGGTTACTTACTTACTAGGCACTGAAGGTTTTGGACCTTGGTCACTGCTTTTATCGGCCATTTCTTCCAGTCTGTCAGGCTACTTCATTTGTGATTACCCAGCCTGTGCGAGTCTTACACCAGATCTTTAAGTTAATTATACATTCTTCTTCAGTTTAATCTAACATCTTTGGGTGTCCTCACATATTTTACAATCTTTCAACAACACACATGTCCCAAACTCTGCAGAGTTTACCTTCTTGCTCTTGATATAGATTTTTAAATTTTTTGTTAATCTTATGCACTAAAGTCAAATTCTGTCCCTTTTAAAGGATTTTTGTTCACATCTGTTATAATCCCCAATATAAAGGGAGTGGGTGAATAAGTAGTTTCTATATTATTCTAAGTACACTTCATATTAGTTTTTAGTTGCTTTTCAGGCCGACACTGAAGGCATAGCTTGTAATATTTGCAATTTATGCTGTTCTGCAATGGTTTTTATTTTATTTTGTTTCTACGTACAAACCTACAATTACATTTAAATTACTATTTTTAATAAATTCATTTTCTAGGTGATAATCTTAGAGATGTGATGGCCACCCCCGGGGTTAAAGGAACCAAATGCACATCGAACAATACTTATCAGGTTTGGGCTACTCTCGGCATAGAAGCTGCCAGGTATAATAAATATGATTTGTTTTATTTTTATTTTATTTGAGTCAATCTAAGCCATGGAGAAGAAATTTCTGCCAAGTACATTCAAAATAAATTTGTCTTTGAGATGGTTTTTAAAATCATTATTTATTTATATACCTAAAAAATAATCATGTTGAAATATGGGAACCAAAACTTTTCACGATTACAATACTTCGTTTACTTACTATATGGATTAAGAAGATATGATAAATTAGTGGCCACATTATGCAAATAGTCTAATCGGGACTGTTCTGCAGGTTACAAAACTTTTCTAGTCTGGATACGATTAGTAATTCTCTTATTAGAAAGTCTAGTAATAAATTCAGATTCCCTTTCCAGGATCAAACCCACATCACAATGCTTTGTAAGAGTATTAAAACCAGTGCCTAAATATGCATGCCTTACCAGAACCTAGAAATTTATTTGAGTTTTGTTTCTATTAAAGGTGAATTCTTTTTCCTCCTACTTACTGATGGGGTCTTATGGTTTACCTATGGAACCATTTTAACTATCCAAATAAAAATTCTTTCAACTCGTGTTCACTCTTCCCCATTATTTTGCTATCTTTTTGTGTTTTTCATAAATTTTACATAATTCTTAGAAATTGAGATATACTGAATATACATCTTCCTTGATGAACATTCTTTGTTAGGGCAAGACATCATTTATGTTTATAATATTTTAATGCATATATATTTTCTTCAACAGATCGACAATAATGTCTGAAATAAAACTAGTAATGGAAAATCATGGAATGTCTATAGACCACAGGCATCCAATGCTTGTTGCTGACCTGATGACAAGTCGAGGAGAAGTTTTAGGAATCACACGTCATGGTCTTGCCAAAATGAAGGAGTCAGTTCTCAATTTGGCATCGGTAATTATTCTTTTTTTTTTAAATTGTTTGTAATTGCACATACTAAAATATGTTTGCCTAAGTAGTTCCAATTATTTTATTTGAAGGCTTAAATTGGTGATTTGTGATAATATTATTGTGATCTTTAGGTCTAGACTGGTAAAGGTTGTAGTAAAGCATTTCGGACCATTCTAAGAACAATGCAACAAAATTAAAAATCTTGTCTGTCTCCTCCTTTGTTAGTTAATCATTCAAAAATAGCTTGGGAGATTTCTTTGAGTTTTTACATTTGTAAGTCAGTTATCCAAAGATACAACATAGACTCTATAATATTTCAAATTTTCAACTACGAGGGGGGAGGGGGTTTGCTTTGACATAAAAATTCATATTCATCAATATTTTCATTAGCATTGGTCTTATCAAAAAATGTAATGAATGAAATGTGCTTAGAATAACAATTTTCGTCCTAAATCGTTTTTTACATTTATGGATTTTGAAATTTGGAGTTCAGCCTTCCGAGCACCAAAAATTGTTTGTTTCATGAAAATGCCAGAATAGAATTGGAAAATTGTTTGTATATGTATTAACACTTTCGCTGCGGATGCCTGAACCGAAAATCACTTCCAAAAAACAAATTTTTTTTTTTTTGTTTTCTGTTTTAAAGTTGTTCAAACTAAGTAAAAACCTATTTGTGGTAATTTTTATGCATTTTTAACAACGTTAATCGTATTTTTTTTAACCTCGCAATGTATGCGAGGTCCGCACACGGCAGTGAATTAGGTAGGCAAACCCTCAAGACAGAACATTTTGTGTGTATTTCCCTACCTAGTGCACTGTCGTGTGCGGACATTGCATACGTCGCATAGGGAGGAAGAAATACGATTATTAGGTTACAAATGCATATAAAGTAAACATAATAATGGAATAGATCTATATGAAAATCATATTGATCCAAAATGAACTTATATAGCTGAAAATACACCACCTGAACAGAAACTTTCGTTTAGTAATGGGAAATTTCTTTATTTCGTAATTGGTTATGAAATCATAAATCGGACCTGTCAATACCGCCCATATATTTATTATAATTAATAATTGCCTCGGGCTTCTCGACGGTCTTCCCCCAGCTCGCGACCTCCTTTATCTGGGCATCAAACTCCGATGAAATAATAATGACATCTCGTTTGTGGTGCCATTTGAAAACGGACACACCCTTAACAGTAAATTTCTCTTTTATCTCTCCTTTTTTGAGCTTAGCCCCCACTATATCAGCTGGGTTGCCCTTCCGAGTCTTTCTCAGAGTACCAGTAAGATAGGTACCCTGATCCAGAAGCTCGTGGGCCATGGGGACAGACGTATAAAAGTTGTCAGCGTAAATGGCATGGCCGTGGCCGAGATAGTCATCAACCAAATGTCTGACAACTCTATACAAGTGTCCTTTCCCTCCAACTTGTGGATCCCTTGGCCCAGAGTAGACTAACGTCTTCAGCACAAGACCGTCAGGTTGAGTCAACATATAAATCTTTATTCCATATTTGTGGCGCTTATTAGCGATATACTGGCGAAAGAATAGCCTACCCCTCCAAAGCATCATGGACTCGTCCAAACTTAATTCTTTGAAAGGGGTAGTATATCTCTTTCATCCTCTCAACAAAAAAATTTAACAGAGGTCGAATTTTATACAGCGGATCATGCTCAACGTTCGGGTCTTGTGGTTCTGTGACGAAGTGCAGGCTTCTCAGTATACGGAGAAACGTGTCTCGTGACATCATTGAAGGGAAAGCAGGGGTACTATAGGGGAATATGGACCTCCAATAATGAATGAGCCTCTGATGGAGAGACAAGATGGCCCATAAAAAATAATAACCCCAAAAATTGTTGAAACTGCAAACGACTTGGCCAGACGGTGGTCAGAACACTACTGAATGCTTGTGAGTGCGGAGGTTCTCCCCACTCCAACCTTCAGGTCTCTAGAACGAATGGAGGGCGAGGCGACGCTCCTCGCAACGTATGCGAGGCCCGCACCAGGGAGTGACTCCGGACCTCGCATATGCTGCGAGGCTCCGCAGTGAAGGTGTTAAGGGACTAAGTATTGCTAATATGAGCGATTTGATACTTTACTCATACTTTGATACTTTACACCTCAAACATTCTTCTATTGTATTACAACAGAATGCCTAAATGCGTTTTACCTCTTTTCTAATTCTACCTCATTCTGATCTAATATATACATATTTATTATTATGAATAGACCTCATTTTTGTCAATACTAGAATAGACATTTAAGAAAATCTGCCTGCGGGTAGTTGTTATGTTTGCTTATGTTATGACTGCGTATACAGGACTATCTTTAATAATGTCCAACACCTTTGTATTACAAATTTTATTATGTTTTGTAATGTATGCTTTCTTTTAAGTTTGAGAAAACTGCTGATCATTTGTTCGATGCTGCATATCACGGCCAGACTGATGCAATAACAGGTATTAAACTTTTTTCCCTAGTTATTCAATCCTTAATTTTTATAAATTATAATGGCTTAGTTTTAATTGGAAAGAATGATTAAATTGACTGAACAACTTTATGGAAATTCTAACTGAAAACTGGCTTTCAATTTAATTAATTAACTTAATTTTTTTTTTTAACAGGAGTTTCGGAATCTATCATTATGGGCATTCCTATGTCAATTGGAACTGGGCTGTTCAAACTTCTCCACAGATATCCTTTATTACTGATATTTTCCATTATGCATGTTTTTTTTTTATTTTTTAGTTTAAGTACTCCATTCATAATTGAGAACCTGATCAAAAACCTAAGGAGGTTTAAGGCCTTCCAAGCAGCATTTGATGCATTGTTGTGTTTGTGGTATTAGGGACCATTGATTCCTTTTTCTTTACTGAATAGTTGATTAAGCACTGAGGACTGGTAGGATTTTGAGCTATGAATCACTTAAATTATACAGGAAAGAAAATTTAGAGTGCCACACCTGAAATTTGAATCTGGATCATTTTGTTTGATCTATAGCTTAGCAAGCTACTGCTACTGAGCTATACCAGCACTCTCTATTTATCATTAAATAAACAAAATATGATAATTCACATCTATTTTACAATTCGTATGCAAACACAAAATGGCATTAATTTAGTTGCCAGATTATAAATAGAAATTGATATAGACTGAGAACATGGGTGTGAAGTTTATTTACTTTCAAATCAAGTTTTCCTTTTCATCTTCTGGTCCTAAAATCTGTCTAAAATACAAATCATTTGTATAATGAATTAATTGTATCATCTGGCTAAAAACACGCTATTCATCTCTATTCTTTTCTCAGAAGTATATAACTACAAAACCTAAGGGAAATCAGATATTGAGATTGTAAGTATACATTTAAAACTGTGTCTAAGAATTGAAATACTGCACATCAATAATCAATATATGTTTTCCTATATTTTGAAATCTAGTATATTTAAAAAAAAAAAAAAAGAGAAGAGCTATGCTCATTTTCCAGTAAGGAAAATGCCAGATGAATATCTAATCGGAGGCCTATAACAATATTTTCTATCTTGAAACAAATTTTAAGAACTAAGAAATTCAAGGTAGAAAATTAGAGTCGTTTTTCATTTACAGAAATAATAAAAAATAAAATATCAGCGCAAAAGATATCAGGTTTAACTACTTTAAGAGATGGGATAAAAACACTTTTTTTTTTTTTTTTTTTTTTTTTTTTAATGAAGTGCCATAAAAAGAAAATTATGGCACATGGCATATTACTTAATATATATTATGTGTTAAGCCTCAGGCTGGTGTGATGAAAGTGATACATCATATTCTATATACCATATCTAGGTTATTATTTTAAATTATATATTCAGTTTATAATGTTATTGAGATTTTTCCCTCCTCTCCCTTGTATCTTACTAACTGAGATAAGAGTACAGTGGTTGTTGGTGATAGGGAAAGAGGTGCCCCAGTAATTATTTATCACTTGAGGTTGCTTTACCCGCTAAGGTAACATTTGTCTAATGTGACTTTTGATATTGTCAAAAATGTGTAGTAATAATTAATACATTTTTCTTATGTTCATCATGTATTCCTTAATGAGCTAAAAGATAATGCAATCCATTAATTGTTAAATAGTATAAAACCATGCAGCACATTTCAATTGCATTTATTTCCAAATAAATGTTCATGTAAACAACACATTAGAAGAATTCGGTTTCATTTTTCGTGAAAAGTATTCAAACAGCAATAATCCATAGTTGTTTTATCCTCAATCAAAGATATCAAAAAAATCAATGCAAACATTTTATACACTGTATAGTTTCATTGTATTATTTAAATAGTTATTAAGTGATTATCAGGCCCCAATTTTCAGATATTTGTATGACCTTATGTGGTTTTAAGGCATTGCTTATTTGGGCTTTGATATTCTATATATGAGTGTACATATGCATAGGTTTGGTTATTGCAATGGAGCAGTCCCAACAACATAAAAATACCAAAATGCTAAGAAGAATATCAACATATTTCTTATCATAGTAATATTATTTAATAAGTTTTTTTTTTTCAATATTATCAATTCAAAACAATATTATTTTCTTTAATTTACAATTACGACTGACAGTGAAACAGAAATTAAGAAGAGAACGCTTCTATTTGAAGATCCACAATATCACACAAATACTTTAAAAGATGTTATAGTGTAAAAAAAAAATATTGTTACTATTTAAATACCTGTACATTTTGTAAATAAATATATTTTTCTAATTATTGCATATTCCTATATTCCATTTATTTGACACCTTGACTGCAGCTCAAAACTACTTGACAATTATGTTCAAATGAATCCACTCCCTTAATTTTGATCTGTTGGCTAGATATAAAATTGAAAATTATTTATATTTATGTTGTTCAAGAGTATAACTACCAGTTGAATAATTACATATTTTCTCTAATATTAATATTAACCGAGGTATTTGGATTTTTTAAGCCTTCAGTAACCCCCCACTCCTTTCATAATAACAATAAGCTGTTATAACATGAACCTCTTTATTCTAAGCTTAAATACCAAATTTTATTTTCATGAGACCTTTATTATACGAGATACATGCAAATTTGTTTTGCGATGATGTCATCAATTAAGATTTTACATTCTTGTCTTGTAAATATTTATTTGATCTATATAATACTCAACATTTTACCATTTCAGTCAACACTGAAGATTGGATATGTTCCGACCAGGAATGGGTGAGAATTTGAAAATTCAAAATATTGGTGTTATTATGAGTCGGATCAAAAAATGTTATACATTTTATACAACCAATCTTGTTAAAATATTAATGCTCTATGGATTTTTTTTATTATTACTATTTATTAGTATTCACTTTTTGCAACTCAGGCTAATTGGGATGGGCTATCTACAGGTGACCACCCTTTTCTAGCCAGGGTGGGACTTACAATGTTATTTAATGAATTTCGTCACTAAATAATTTCCTTTGCCCAGGTGGAAATCAAACTTGCCACTCTAAGTTTACCATGTGAGATTAAGGTCAACGCTTTAACTCACATGGCTAACCTGAGTCCCCCAGATTGGCATTTATTGTAACTCACATATTAAGCAAGTAATTCGTACTTTCTGGCTTTCAGTCAGAATATGTGGTGAGATAAGATCACTTATGTGTCATACCAGCACATGAGGCATCTCCTGCGTTACGGAATTTTTATAACTTATCACTGACTTTGTCCTAAACATTTTGTTGCATACCCAACTTAGATTTCAAAAAAAGGCATAAGTAAATTATTCCTTTTAAATTAAATCAACAAAATGTTTTGATGTACTTATTTTAAGTTATTTATTTCAATTGACATTAATATACAACATCTCTGTTCCGGATCAAAAAATGAACATAATTTATAGATATTTTCATGATAAAAAAAATGGTTTAATACAAATGTTTTGTATCCCTAATAGGTATGAAGAAGTTTGCAATTTATTTTTTAAAATGGCCCCTCTCCTCTTTAGTAGATTGTTATGGAGTTTAGTAGATTTTAATATTGATCTGTTGGCTAGATATAAAATTGAAAATCATTTATATTTGTGTCTTTTAAGTGTATAACTAAAAGTTGAATTGGATCAGATATTTACCCTCACTCAGACATCAGATATTTACCTTACTTATAAACTGTCGAGAGATAGCACATAATGACCTCTTAAGTTTTTGACTTCAAAGTAATAAATAGACTATTTGATAGAGGCTACATTGGGAACTCGTGCAGGGATTCTCAGGAAAACCAAACTGATCTGTGCATGAATCAATGGCTCCCGAAATGTAGGGTAGTATGAGAGGATCATTGACAGTAAGCCAGATTCAATATAATGAAAATGCTGGTCAAACACATCTTTCAAAATACTTGTCAATTATTGAAAGCTCAAAAGTACTACCACTACTATAGAGCCAAATAGTACTAGTTTTTCATATCAGGTAGGGATATCCACCTAACTTGGTTTGGTGTAGAACTGAAGCACAGAACTTACAGATATATTTCAAGAAATATAACACAGCAGCTTGACTATCGAATCCTCCTACAATCATTATTGGTTAAATTAAAAGTAATATTCCCAAAAGCATCAATGCCATTCAGTTCAATTGATAAAAATGTTCAAACGGTATCTTGGCTATACACACCCGGTCACAAAACATAACACTATCTTTGATATTATTAAATCATATAATGGTTTCAAGATCTAAAATTAGAATGGATGCTGGCATATCTTGGATTTCAAGTACAATCAGACTAACTTAATAGAAAAAATGTTGATTGTAGTATAGGTAGAAAGAATATAAAACAATCCAAAACTAAATCACTGCTTCAAGAAAGCTTTCCCATATGATGAGGCTGTGAGGAGAAGTGTTATAACTTTAATTTTCAAATTAGAATTATTAACCTTCTTATATATAGGGATAATAATCACCTCACCCAATCCTAATGGCATTTTCCCTGATCCATAAATCCCAAATTCTCTGAAAAAAATTCCAAGGGGAATTTGTCTAGTCCAGGATACAAGGATCTACTGATCATAAATGGAAATAACCTAGCATTGGTTGGTGCTGTGGCAAAGATTGAAAAGAGCACCACACGATCTCAGGCTTGAAATAAGTAGGGAGAAAAACAAGTAAATCAGAGTCTCTAGACAGGCCATGAAGATAAGTGGTCTTGTTGATTTGGGGGAGAGTTCATGTTTCTTAGTTTTAGACTGTTCAAGTAACTACCAAAGGAAAGAATTATCAAGAAAGAAGGTATAAATCCTGAAATTGTCACCAGGTGCTTCTATGCCCTCCAGATAGCAAACCCTTTAAAAGTTTTTCGTAAAGAAAAGGGCTATTTTATAAAATAAAACTGGAGTCCTTCAGTTATGCATTGAACAAAAATATGAACCCCAGAAAGAAACAGGAGAGAAAAGACAAGTTCAAAAACAAATTTATATTAATATATATATACAAAGGTCAATCCTTACTATACAAGTAAACCAATTATAAAATAATGTCATTGTACTCGCAAATATTATATAGTTGATGTATTTGGAGCATATTCAACACATCTTGAAGGATCTGTAGGAAAGAAGTGTTGGCATTTAGTCATCAGGCGTTTGAGGGCTTGAATATATTTCCGTTGAGTTTCATCATTTAAAACATGTGCAACATTTTTTGAGAAAATTTTTTCTCTTCCAGTTCGAGCATGAATACCAACCATAGTTACTCCTATAGGCCACGGAGCATTTCCAATAGCCATCTGAAGGTAAGCATCACTAGCCTTAAAATAAAAAAAAAGAAGGAAAAAATAAATATTTAGTGCAGTAAATAATACTTAAAAAATACATTTTCAGTGTAAGTTGGATGTGGGAACTAAACTCAAGAATGAAGGAATAATGAATAGCCAGACCAAATTCTCTAATGAAAAAATTATGTAAGAATTAAATATCTTAGAATTTTAAACTGAATAGAATTGAGAGTAAATTTTGTGGATAAGGGGTAGTGATCAGTGGAAGGCATACTTGTAATGGCACTTGAACTTTGTATATATATATATGCCATTCAAATATTTCCCTCGAACTAAGTTCTATACATTTTTTTGGATTAGATGCTTAGTTTTGGAGCTGCTTAATATTTTTGTTAGAATTATAACCGTCTTACCAAAAGCAAAATGCATGTTAGCTTTTGATAATTACTGTATGCCACTCATAAATAACTAACTGTTAATAGAGACATCAAAAACATTTATTACCACATATTGAAGCAGAAAAGAACTTACCATTATGTAATCTCTATCAAGAAGATGTCTGACAATTTCTGTCAGGCTATCTAAAATATCTTCTGGGAGGGTTTTTGTCTTCAATTTGCTCAGAAGTGGTTTAAGATACTGTTGTGTTTGAGTGTATGTTGCCAAAGCCATTTTACCACGAGTTGCCATCTTCTCGGCATCACTCCTTTTATTCAGTTCATCACCCCACAATCTCAGTATTAACTATAATCAATAATTCCTCATTACAAAAACAATAAATAACAAAATCTATAATATGGTATTCATGAGTGACACATGAGTCAAGAAACTAGGTACAAATCCAACCTGAAGAAATTTAATAATCAAATCCATGTCATATTTCATATCTCCTTTTCCTAATTTTGCAGCCATCTGTTGTATTTCTTCATAAGTGACATGATTTTCTTGCGACTTTTCTTTAGTTGTCGAGCCTCCTTTGCCCTGCCCTTGGGATTTTAATAATTCATCAAGGTAGGCTTGATCTACTTTCTCCATTGCTTCTTGGAAATCATTTCTCAGGCCCTATCAAAATCAAAATATCAATATCGTTAATAGGAAATATGAGACTTGGAAAAAGAAAGTCAATTATGGAGAGTGGATACAGAGAATAAATAATGCCTCAAGATCAAATTTCTTGAAGACTTCCCCTTTCTAAAAGGTTAAGTGCCCATACATGACCTTACACCCATCCCTAACTACATATGTTGAGAACTATTAACATTATTTATATTAAAAATTATAGTTTAATTTTTGTTAAAACAACGTTAAAATTAACCACATAAACTTACCTTATTTATTTCAGGTTCCAAAATTTCACACTTCCTTAAACGTTTAAAAGCTTCAAGATCTGTCTCAGCAAATAATAAAATGGGTTCTCCTCTTTCTCTAAGCCTTTTTATTACTTCTTTCCTAGAGAGTGTTGCATGATCAACATTGTCCACAGAGCTTGCCTGTTCAGGAACTAAAATGAAGAAAACAAAATTAGGTTAATTTAATGCTAATTAATAATAATAACACATTTTAAGGACAAAGAGCTTCATGTCAATACAATCGGCTCACAAATTCAAAGATAAATAAAGAAATACCTGTGGCATGACATATAGTCAGGAGAATGTTTATCAGAAACCGAAGGGCTTTTAATAACCATCTAGGAATAAATCATTTTTACTCAATCTTAAGAAGCCATGTACAAATTGACAATATTGTAAGATGTAAAATAAAACATATGAGTCGATTCAGCCTATCACTGCAGGTTATGAGATATTAGCAGGGACAAAACATATGCAGAGACACAATGGCTAAAATATACCTAACCAGATGACAGCTTCTAAATTTGGCATGCTGGTTAATGAGGCCCCTTATTATCATTACATCCCTCAAAAAATATAATATATTGAGATGGAGTGATGTTGGTGTATCTTATTGTTCATTATAACAATCTTAATATTCTTATCATTGCCAGGGGTGAAAAAATCAGCTTACATAATTGATATTACTGTTCCAAATGATGAGAATAATAAGTCTTCCGCTGAGTAAATATCAGAATTTAGCTACCAAAATTAAAGCACTTTGTAAGCTAGATTCAGATACTGTCACTGCTATCATAATATCAACTAATTCCAAAAAGCACAGTGAACTCCAAGAAATATATAAATTTACCTGAGCAATTAATAAGAGTGTCCCAGTGTGCAATTTTATTAGACATTGCAAAAACTGTTTGCAAATTTTTAAATTCCCATTAAAAAAAGAAACTAGCAATAAATGAATAAATACTTACAGCAATTGGTTACGACCCCCACTATCATTTTAGCCGGTTACATGAGAGTAAAAATAAAATATGATTTACTTCCTACTTGTACTTACTTAATTTAATATATAAAAACAAAATGCCTGTTGATGTATGCAAAGTTTTATGTGCAATATAAGTTCTAAGAAAGATAGTTTTTATTGTTATATGTTATCGATTTTACCCTGGAGATACATGGTGTGCAGTTTGTTTTGGAGCAAAGCAAAGAGAGGTCCTTATCTGGCACTTATAGTTCAAGTATGATTCCCATTTATTCTTATGCTTAACTATTTTAAATTTTCCGTGAAATAAATATTTTCTACATCCTAAGAGTATAAAATTGCATATTTTTATTATTGCTCAATTCTATAGAAAATTTCCAGAAAAAAACTACAAATTAGTGAAAAAAATTAGATATTCTTGGCATAGACAGACACTTTTGAAATAGTCAGTCCCCTAGAATTTTGAAGATGCCTAATGGAAAACTCGATTAATAAAATTGTTTCTAACTTTGATTATTGTCATGACAGACTTTAGGAGGGAATACTATGTCTGGGGCCAATTCTACTGGTAGTGAAGAGAGGAAAATAAAAGAGCAGGAGCCTCCTTCAGCACACAGAGAAGAAGAAGAGTTTAAAAAGCCTGGACCAGGGGAAAACAGCACGTCCAATGGTTTTCAACCACTCGGCCCAAGAATTTGTTTATCCATGACCAACCGACCCTTGATTTGATCACTTTCTGTAAGAAGAATTCCTTGTTCATTATCTTTCCCTTAGGCTTTTCACACTATTATAGAACATTGGGCTCTCTCGTGCCTGAAAATGAACCAGAACTTTAATACTTCTTTTTTTGAAAGATGCATCTCCCACACCTTAATTCTGTACTTATGCCATGATTCTACTGCTAGGACTAATATGGGAGTGTCTCTCATAATGTCCTTTACTATTCAGTCTGAAATTTTATGATTTTTTCACCTGAAAACGATGAACTGAACAGCCCCTGTCCTGTTTGGGCATCAGAACTTTCTTTTTAAACAGAAGTGAGGAAACCCATTTCCCATGTCTAACTAACCCCTTTCTTTTATCAAGGCTTGAAACCCAGAAGCCAGAATGTGAACCCAGAATAATGCCAACAATGGTGGTAGCAAAGGTCCAGGTCCTTTATGAACTCTAGTCCATAGTTGTGATTGGTAAACAGATGTCGCAAGAAAACAAATAGTTCGGTATATTGCATATGTTAAGAATTCTTTTAATAATCATATACTCATATCACCTTGCCACACTCACAACATACTCATAATAACAACTGATAATATTTCTAGGCAAGTTGTCTAGAAATATTAAAGTTGTGCTTACCTTCGGTATTAGAAACATTATCCTCTTCTTTTGAAGAACCATATTTCTCAAAATATTCTTCTCTTTGGATCTTTTCTAGTTCAGATCTTTTAAAATATTTCTTTGCAGGTTCCTAAATATAGAGATAAAGAATTAAGAAAACAATAAATAAAAAAAAAATTACAATGTAATTAAAACTAAAACGATAATTTTGACAAGCATTTAATATTTAAAAATACTAGTCATGTAAACCAAAGGCTTTCCTGCGTCACAATTATGATCAGGTATATCTTAATATTAAAAGTATTCCAATAAATGCATACTAATAAAATGTGAATGCAAGAAAAATTGCAGTTATTTATAATTAGGCTTAGGTGTAATTTTAAATTTCTTATGGATTCCATAAATACAATGACTAAAATGAGTAATATTCTTGGCAATAATATTTCACTCCATAGTACAATACCATTACTCACAATTAAAATTTTTTCTTGTAAAAGACGCTTTTTCTTTTCTATTTCTGCCCTTATTATATCCATTCTTTCCACAGCAAATATAGAAAGTATTTTAAAATTAATCACAAAACTGACACAAACATGTCAAAAGCACAACTAGCAGAATGACATAACAAACAAAATAAACTTCCACTATTAAACTTAGGTCAAGACAATCACCTACGATACACTCAATAATTTACAATCGATACATTTAGCATAGAATAAATAAGATGTTTAAAGTTATCAGTCAAGTTATCAATTTTAACGTCACTTCCCAAACCTAGTGTCGTGGGACCCATGCGTAGGTAATTGAAATTGATTTAGTAAATAGCTCACTAAATAACATTATTAATCCCACCTTTGCTAGAAAAGGACCTGTAGATTTGCAGTAGAAACATAAAGTTGATTTTAATAAATTATATTAAAGGAAAGCTCTGTTTTATTGTTAAAACATTTGTCCTCTGCCAAAATGTTTTCCTTAGTGCAGACAAACCGATAAAGCCAATAGTTTATGGTGAAAATGAAAAAGTCCGTCACGCAGGGGCTGCGTAGACTAAGCAGATTTCCCTCGTGCAGTTTAACAATACATAATTCTACTTACTGGTGAACAACACAACCATGTATATTAAGTGAATAAATACAAGCAGTAATAAGAAATCTTTCCCCTCCCAACGGAAAGCGTATAAAATGTAAACAAAAAGGTCAACTAGCCTCTCACCTGAAAGAAAAACAATTACCGAATTATATCAGAATACAAAATATTAATTTTATTTAAAACTATTAACTATAGCTAGTGCTATTATTTGCAATGAAACAGAATAATTTTTATCTCAATCACTAAATATGTAGTAATCCAAGAACAAAAGAGGGGGGGGGGGTTACCTGAATATATTTTCATATATCTCGTATTGTAAGGGTCTCATGAATACAAAATTTCGTATTTAAGCTTTGAATAATGAGGTCTATTATATAACAGAGTATTGCTTATGTAACATGAATAGAAGTGGGGGTTTACTGAAAGCTTAAAAATATAAAATCCAAATATCTCGGTTGATACTAATTACGCAGAAAATATGTATAGAAGAATATTTATAGTACATTTAATTTGCAATAAGATTGTTTTTATACAAAATTTCGATCCAACGTATAATAATGGTGATATTTCGATTTTTCAAAAATCCTCCCCTTTGAACCCCACCCCTACCCGTTGTCCGATTTCAGCCGTTAACGAACTTAATCCTTCTTTTTACATAAAACGACTAAATATCGAGTTTGGTAACGATTAAACAATAATTGCAACCCCTAGAGCGGTAACAGACAAATATATATATACACAGCTTTGAACGGACCTCATTTTCGTCATCTCCTAGGTTGGAACGAATGGACATTTGAAGAAAAGTTTCGAAAATCGCGTCATTAGTACGACCTGAATTGCTGATTTCCCTTAAGGGAAATCTGCTAAAAACCCGTTTTAACTAGATTCGAAGACGAACTAGAATTGCTTGAAAAGTTACTAAAAAATCTATAACCAAAATATTTTCTTAATAATGGATTCCCTAATATTTCTAGAAATATAGAACTTTTATCAGCATAATGACGACCATTTAACTAACATGGTCATACGCAAAAGTTCATCTCCGCCCAGGTATTCTAATGTTCCTAGTCTGGCTAACTGTCGGCCGACTCCTTCAAAAGCTTACTCGGCTAAAGTGCAGTTTCTTTATAATCCCCGCCCTGACTTAAAACCACGTCTGGCGTATTTTGGAAATTTTAAAGTGTTAAAAAATATAAAGCTAGAACAACAAAACCCCCACCATTCGGTTTTAACCACTGATGGCGTATTTTGGAAATTTTAAAGTGTTAAAAAAGATAAAGTTAGAAGAACAAAATGGCCGCTGTCGTCGTAGTGCGCCACCACGGGGGGGGGGGCTTAAAATACACTTTCACCGATTATTTTCAGCTTTAAAAAACCCCAAATTCCATACCATCTGATTTAAGTTGAAATGTTTCCATATATCAACTCCAAATTAAATTGAAGATGAAAAAATGTGTAGGGGGGGGTCTGAGTTCATGCTTGCTAATGCCTGTTTACCTCTATGTATACCTTAGCTAACTAACTTTGTTCTATGTTTATAACCTTCGTTTTGGCGCGATGTTGTTTTTTTTTCTACAATGAAATAGATCCAATAATATCAATTGGTTTGACAATTTGAATGCTTTTAGAACATTATGTTCTAATAGAGCTGCTTATATTGTTTTTCAAAATATATTCGTAATTTATGTCTATTTATCAATAATTTTATCCGTAAGATTTTGTGACTTCCTCCATTCTGTCTGACCTTTGGGCACTAGGATCCTTATATTATACATACCTTGAATAGGTTCCATGGGAAGATATCAGCTCACATCGCTTATAACAAGACTAGTTAGTCTTAATATCAAAGAATTAAATCTACCATCCCAAAAATATTAGTTCCATTTTGTGCACTTAAATCTAATTATTACTCAGGATGTCTCATATTACAACTGTTAAAAAGCTGCTTTCAGACGATTTAAAGGGTCTCATTAGAGGGCTCACAGGTTGTGAGGTAATGAACATATTATTTTAATAATAATACTGTTTTTCTTCTTTAATAATAATAGTAAAATTAGTTCAAATGCTTTAAAAGGTACTGAAACATCTTCTTGGATTTCATGCAGGAACAAATATAGATTTTTGATCTCACTTAATAGTTACTATATATGTTAGTGAGTTCTAAAGCATTTATATTGTATATTATGAATCTGTTTGAAACAAATTACTTCGCCATTAGGTTTACCTATGTTATTGAAATAATGCTTGAAGCTGACAATTCTTTGCCCTCAAAGTGCTCGAGTTGTCAATCATCAGTTCGGAGGTACCAACAAATTATTTAGTATCATATACAATCATAAAATGATAAGAGGAAAATCATTTTTGGAGTTCATATCGATATCAAATATGGAGAGAGATTATGAGATTTGAAAACTTTTAGTGTCACTAAATTTTGTATCTTATATCACATAGTGGATAACGCCTAAAACTTCCTCATGCTAATTACCAGCTTGTCTTTGAGGAAAATGAAAGTAAATCCTAATATTTTGTTCTTTAAATTGCCATATGGAATAACTGTGATTACAGGAAACTCTTATTTGTCACAATATAATAAAATAAAAAAAAATTGTTTCGTAGGAGTCGCCTAAGTTAAATAGATTTCCCTTGTGCAGAAATCATATCACACAATCTTGGCATCATCCGAATATAAGATGTAATTTCCGCAGTAAATTATTTTATTCTAATAGTTTAAAGGGAAAATCAAATGTGCAGGAGTTTACTGAAGGCTCAAAATGATAAAAAGTCTGTAACACAGGAGCGGTGTAAAGTTTCCTTCACTTTGATGTCATCATCTAAACATTCTAATCTCTACTTATCTTTAGGTAGTTATCCCAAAAAAAGCATTTATCAGGTTCTAGAATTCTGTAATCATCTTTTCACTGATGAATGCAAAATTCAATTATCCCCCTTTTTTTTAGTGCATTAGAATTAATAAAATACTTCTATTCTAATAATAAACACACTTAATAAGTTATAAACAAAAAAAAAAATCCAAATAAAATCAACTAGACAAAGGTCAAAATAAGTATTGACATTGATATTTTTGTGTTCTTAATGCTATTAATTAGCTCACAACCTATCTTAGTTGTAGTGCTTCATTATACCTTCTTCAATGCATACAAAACATTTTTCTTTGTTGATATCATTTTAAGGTGATGATGGAGTATCTTGTGTACTCATTACAAAAAATATTTAAAAACACTCAGACACAATTTTGTTTTAGGAAGGATCTCAAGAATTTAAAAGGTGGGAAGACAGTGCATGGTCTACAATTTTTGACAAATATTATCCCTCTGTAAATGAACGTCAAGCAAAATCTACCTTATATGAATTTGTGTATAAATTCAAAGCCCATGGCTTTCCTCAAAAAGCGAAAAATCTTTCTATGCTCACTGATGTTTACAGTAACCATCCTTATTTTCAAGACAACTGTTCTGTAAGTATCAGTTTGATAGGCCAATCATTTGTTTATTTTAATTTTTATCGGCCACTTTTTGATATTACAGCTAATTGGGATGTGTTATATACAAGATACCATGCTCCTTTTTTTAGCAGGGATAAGACCAAGGATTTTATTTAATTAGTTTATCACTATATAAATCCTATTGCCCAGATGGGAATTGAACCCAAAAAGTTTACCATATAAGGTTAAGACTTATGCCTTAAAGCGTATGGCTAATCTGAGCCTCTCTAATTTAATTTTTGACTGAATCATTATTTTAAAATTTTACGAATAAATATTTTTAAATAATTTGGAATTAGTTAGTGCTGCTGTTAAAACAAGTCATCCAGAAAAATTGATTTCTAATATATATTGATCATTAGACATATCTTTTGGAATCATATTTTCTTATTCTCTAAAATATTTTCAGACTGAAGTGCAGTGGGGGCTAATTGACTTACTTATTAAACTTTCTAAAAAACCAACGAATTGTAAGACAGATGACCCACCATTCGATTTGTCTAAAATATTTGTCAAGGAAAATGAAGAATCTTTTGATTGGGGTACTTACTTAAAAGAAGGATGGGAAAAGTTCCGTTTACCATCTGAGGTATGTATTTTTAAGTTCATAAATGATAAGCCTAATTGTTTGGAGTCCACAATTTCATATTTTAATTCCTTTTGATTTCAAAATTACTTTTTTTTAGGATGGAAGTTTGTCTGACTGGTCTGATGATGAATTAATTGAAGAAAAAGATGAAGAACATATTCCAAACAAGCATTGTGACAGTCTGCAAAACCCGAGTTCTACTAACATATTGCTATTATCTTCAACACCAGCACGTGGTAGGAGTTTAGAAGCTGACTCTCAAAAAAGGAAAGAAAAAGCAGAAAGTTGGATTAAAACCCACACACAAAATTTATGGTGGAATAACAAAACCTTAAGAGAAATACCTCAAAGTAAACACCCAGAAGCTAATCTCTGTTTTAAATGGTGAGTCATATCAAATGTGGAGCATGATTATCTGATCGTCTAGTATGTCTCTGCAAAATACTTTTTGAAGATTGCCTTTAAGGGAAATCAGCAATTGAGGTTGTACTCATGATGTGACTTTTGAAAAACTTCCTTAAATATCCATTGCTCCTACTTAGAAGATGACAAAAATGAGGTCCTCTCAAAATTTTATATATACACACACACACACACACACACACATGTTCTCAATTTTTGTCTAATCACTACCAAACTCTATATATAAGCACTTCATGCAAAACTAAGGGTCAAGTTTGTTAATGCCTGAAGTTGGATTAGGGAGGGGAATTTTTAAAAAATTGCAATATTTCCGTCATTATAAGTAGGATCAAAAAAATTTTATAGAACCAATTTTATTGTACATTTACTGAGCATTCACGGCTGTGTTACGTGTATGTGTATTTATCTATTGTAAACCTTCCTGTGGGAAATCTGCTTAGTTTACGCAGCCCCTGCGTGACGGACTTTTTTCTCTTCCATGAATATTAACCAAGATATTTGGATTTTTTAGATTTCAGCCTTTAATTAGCCCGTACTCCCGAGGCATGACTTGAAGCATTGCCTTCAATCCCATATGGTAAACGTAGAGTAGTGAGTTCGATTTATTTAGTGACAAACTAATTAAATAAAATCCTTAGTCCCACCTGGTTAGAAAAGTGTGGTAACTTGTAGATAACCTATACCAGTAGCAAAAAGTGGATGTTAATGATGTGGAGGGATAAATAATAAAACTCCTACTCCTACTCATATCATATTAATAATAAGCTATTATGTCCAGTGCATCTTGCTCATTTAACAAGAAAGATTATATTTGTTATTGGCTGAAATTGAACCTGGAATAGGAGAGAATTCAAAATATCTCCGTTACTATGTGACGGTAAATATTAAGAGAGTTATTCATACTTTCTTGTTTTCAGTTTTCATTAAAACCCCCTTTTTTACTCATTGGAATTTATGTAGAAATAGAGAATATGTGGTGAGATGAGATCACTAGTGGGTCATACAAGCAAGTGGGAAATCTACTTATTTTACTAAGCTCCTGCATAATGGATTTTATTAAAATTTAAACCAGATTACGCGTCTCTGAGATCTGTTTCTCTGCTCATCACAACATTGACTACTGTCAATTGATATACTTATCAATTTCATTTATAAGATTGCATGCATGCGTGCTTTCCTCAAACATCAATTTGTATCAATCAATACTATGTAGTAAGGTCCAAAAGTTTCCGGCCTGGGATAGAAGGAAAGGTGAAAGAAAAAACTGGTTTTACTGTTTTTCAATATATTCTCTTCTAAGTTCAATACACTTATTACAACGCTTTGGCAACATTTCTATACCATGAAAAAAATAATTTTCTTCTTTGTTAAAAACATGTTCTTCCACTGCTGCTTGGAGCTCTTCGTTGGTGTTAAATCGCCTTCCACGAAGGTCAGATTTTAATTTTGAGAATAGGTAGAAATCACTAGGGGCCAAGTCTGGGCTGTAGGGTGGGTGAGAGATTTCTTGGAATCCACAGTCCTTCACAACGGCCTTGGAAATCAATGCTGTGTGGACAGGGGAATTGTCGTGAAGGAGGCGGACGCCTCTACTTAAGTTCCCTCGCCTCTTCTCTTTAATGGCGTCTCGTAACCGGTGAAGTAGGGCTGCATAATACTCACCATTCATTGTGGTATTCCTTTCTTTAAAATCTATCAATAGTATTCCTTTACAGTCCCAAAAGATTGTGGCCATTATCTTTTTTGTTGACTGCGTGACTTTTGCCTTTAAAGGAGGCGCTTCTCCTGGTCTTCTCCATTCCATGGACTCTCTTTTGCTGAGTGGGTCATAATATAGAACCATTGTCTCATCCCCAGTTACAATTGAGTCCAAAAAATTCTTTGGGTCGGCATTATACTCGCGTAAAAATTCATTGCAGCAGTGAACTCGTTCCTGTTTTTGATGAGCTGAAAGAATTTTTGGAATCCATCTTGCACTAACCTTGTTCATATGCAAATGTTCTTTGATGATCCTCAAAACACTTGTTTTTGAAAGCCCCAACCTCGCTGCTATTTCCTTGGTTTTCAGTCGTCGGCCAGACAGCAATTCAGATTCCACAAGTTGGATTGTTTCAGAAGTGACAGCTTCCAGTGGGCGACCGGGACGTGGGTCATCTTCTAGACTTTCTCTCCCTAACTTAAATAATTTTGCCCATTCTTTCACTGTGGAATATGAGGGGGAGGACTGCCTGTATACACAATCCAAGCGCTCTTTAATTTGCGCAGGAGTAAGACCCTCATTACAAAAGAATTTAATTACCGCACGGTACTCGAGTTTAAACATTGTAAAAATGGGGAGATTCCTTTAAGGCTGGACACTGACTGACAAGACTGAGGAAGTGCGGGCGATGGATATGGAGTGAGCAGGCATGGACCTGCAAAGGTGTGCAGGCAGGTCCCGGCACGTTTGAAGGAGGGCAAGCAGGACAGGCCGGAAACTTATGGACCTTACTACGTACTTACTAGATGACAAAAATAAGGTCTCTTAAAATTTAAA
The DNA here is from genome assembly GCA_019009955.1 of Riptortus pedestris. Lineage (NCBI taxonomy): Eukaryota > Metazoa > Arthropoda > Insecta > Hemiptera > Alydidae > Riptortus > Riptortus pedestris. The sequence goes on along the minus strand of CM032231.1, from coordinate 104,625,622 downwards.
TATATAAAAAACACACTTGTACGCCATGCTGAACCACCTATGTCAGCTAATTATTATTATGTTACATTTTCGCTTTTAATAATGCATAATTTAATCAATTTTTTTTTCTATTTTAAAGGGAAAAAACTAATAACTCCTCATGTGACACAAGAATTTTGAGTGAATATAAGGTACTGAGGGAACTCATTTATGTCCTTGCAAAACCAGCAGATTGTTATTTCATATTCGAAGAGGCACCAAATTCATTCAAAGTAACTCCTAAGACCAGTATATCCTCTTTAACCCCAGTAAGTTTATTAACTTAGTATTTAGGATTTAGAATTCGGAAAGTATTTTACCATACTTTACTAGAAATAAATGAATTTTATTTAAGATACCGAGAACAAATAACTAGAAATTCATCAAATAGCACTCATTAGTGGGGATTAGTGGCTGGTATAAGAACACTTTGGATATGACCTGTACTTAAAGTCAAATACCAAATGGAGGATTAAGGTCTTCACCTTATGAGTGTTCATAAGTCACAGTCTATCTTTTGCTCATTGTTCAAAATGTAATGATTATAAATTATTTGAACTATGGGGCAGGAAAATGCCAAGAATGGAAAAATGAGTCCTTGAATTTATTTAATCTAAACTACTTGTGTGATGAGTTGAAATAAAAATGATTTTCTGTCAAAATATAAAGATTACTTATATGCTATGCTATTTATTAATGCCCATTTTGTGTTACTATGGCTAACTAGATTATTCATAATGCTTTGATTAATTATCTTAAGGACTAATTGCCTGTCTTACACATACTGAAAATGACTCTCTCATTTTGACAAATATCTTGTATGTAGCCTGTATAGAAAGAAGCAGAAATTGGACAAACATTAATAGACTTGTTTTTTGAATTCCCAATAAATTGCCACTCTTGTTAGTGGAGTAAATTTTGAAATAGCGTTTGATACCAATGATCATTTCTTTTAATATCAAAGAAATATGAGTTAGTCAGCAGAAATAAAAATTGAAATTGTTATCAAGAAACTTCTTTTTAGTTTTCAAAACTATTTTCTTTACAACTTTAATACTTTGATTTTTAAAAAATAAAAACCTGTAGTAACTGATATATTAACAACTATATATTTTAACTCAAAATAAACCCCCATGTTAGTACTAATAAACAAAATAGTTTAAATTTCCTAACTCCTTTACTTTTTGTAAATACCAAAAAATTCCAGTTCTGTACAGCCATTCTTTTTTAATAGCATTTTGGCAACAAGATTGCAATTCTACAATTTTAAATTAATTTATCAATTCAACATTTTACTATTTAAAAATGTATTCTAATTTCTTCCAAGAACATTTTCCACCTAAAGACATCATAGATATTAACATTGACTTCAAAGTAAATGCATACTCCTTGTTGACAAATGATTCTTATCAGAATCAATTGTATCTTGGGATAGCACCTAAATATAAAAGTTCATTGAAATCCTTCAAGCCTTTTTCTGACAGAGAAGCATTTACTTTAATGCCATTAGTACATGAACTAATCGTAAATGTCCTGAAACCTGAAAGAAATTTATCCCCACCTCTCCCCACCAAATTTATTAAAATTCTTGAGACCCATATAGTCTAATTCCTACTTTTATGTCATTAGGCCCAAAATAGCAGGAAAACATAGAAAACATTTATCCCTGTGAAATGTAACTAAACTTATAGACAAACTTTTGTGTTTTATATATATTTAAGACAAATTTCCTCGTAAAAGAGACAGCTTTCAATCATAAATTTTTCAAAGCCAGATTGCCTATTAGTCTTACCCAGTTAAAGTAGAATAAACAGGATTAATTCTTAAATACTACTAAAAAATTGAGAATTATAATAATTTCTGAAGTAAAATAAAGGACATGTCATTTATACTGCTTAAGGTATCTACCAATCTGGCTAAAATTTGAGCCTGGCCTGATTTAATTAATATTAATGGCTTTTGTTTTGAACTCTCCCCTTACTTCTTGAAGAATGTTATACGAACATTTACAGTAAGCTTTTTTTGTTTAGTTGTATTTTTTTCAGTATGAAAATTTTGTTTAATATTTAAAAACTGATTCTTTATACCAATGAGTAATTTTTTTTATTTATTAGTTGTACTTGTTCTATCATTATTTATTTATCAATTTCTACTAATATTAGTTATTTTTTCTCTTCCCTCCTTATACATTTTATATGTGGGCGTTGTGTAAAAGTATATAAGGAATGCAAGACTAACAATTGTTTACTATTTATCTGATTTCGTTTTAGATGATGTTTACTATTGTAATTGAAGAAAATTTTTGCAAACATTTACCTGATGTGAGGAGGCTCCAAACATTTTGTGCTGAAATGAATGTATCAGAAATGCCGTCATGCATACCAGCTACTTATCGATCATATGGTGCTGCTATTCAGAAATTTTTAAATGACTATTACAAAGCTCTCTTTCAATTTGAAAAGAAGGTTGATGATCAAGGTACCATTTTTTTTTTTACAGTTTCTCTACTAGTAAGTAGTGTTATTGAAGTAGCGTTATAAAAATATGTTTCTGGTTCAATTGTGTTGTTAATATTTTGTTGAAATCAATGAAATGTAACATTTATTTATCTCAATGAAAACTTTTAAGTGCAATTCCATTCTTGAGTACAAACTCTAACAAAATGGAGTTAAAATTAACGTGTAGACATTTCTCTTCCATTTTCATCCTTAATCTTTCAATTTGTGAAATATTTAAGCATTTGTTGGAGTTTTTTTATTATGAATGGATTCTATGGAGAAATTATACATTATATTCTTATGTTATTTTAATGTTTTACAAAATGCTTCTTAATCTTTCCAAAACTTCAATATTTGTTCATGGTATAGTGAATGAAAGACTTGCATATTGATAGTTCTCGATCTGCTAATAAAAGTCTTGAGTTATATGTGTCGTGGAAGACCAGAAAAGCTTGATGATGAATTATCTTTAGCATATATATATATATATATATATATATATATAAAATTGTAACCTCTGTCTGTACATTGATTTTTTTCTCGAAATTTCACGATAACTTTTTGTTTCACATGTCATAGACACCATAACTGCATTTTGTTTCTTTGGTGTGTGTTTGTTTGTTTGTTTGTTACCTTTTCACGCATAAACGGCTGAACCGAATTTTATGAAACTTGGTATGTATATTACTACTAGTCCAACTTAGACTTTAGGCTATATTAATATTCTCTGAGACGAACAGGAGTGGGGGTTATAAGGGAGGCCTGAAATTAAAAGTAGCGATATTTCGTTTTCTATTGGTTTTTTGGTAAATATGGACATAGCAAAAGTTGTTTATTTTGTTATTTAGAGTAACTTTTGTCATAAACAATTTCGTCGTATTCCGAAGTTTAAATGAGTTATACGCTAATGACTATAGCGTACCAACAATTCTAGGGACGGACAGTAGTAGGTGTTGTAAGGGAGGTCTTAAATTAAAAATAGGGAGGGCTACGTTCTCTTCCTCTCGCCTATATTTTTGAATATAAATGAAATTATTTTTAGGGTAATACTATTATTTAATTCCATCAGGTAGATAAATTATTAAAATAATACTTCGAATCAATATTTTAAGGAAAACTATGGAGATGCTGGAGCGGAAGGAGGCCGGAGCCTAAACAGTTAAATGAGTTAACTTATTTCCTGTCAAATGCTGGCATTACTGGAAGTGATTTCCACTGAGCTCTACTATTACGAATATAATCTAATGTGCAAAACTATGCTTAAACTATATGTGCTCGGATTGGTTTTTGACAGGAAATAAGTTTCATTATAGAGGATATTTAATTGTAATAAATACTATCCGCGATTATGCTTGGAAGTATTCAAAAAGGTGAGTTAAAATTGTGGATATGGATAGATCAGGAACACATTTTTATTTATTCTTCAAAATTAAAATTTCTCATCTATTCATCGCCCGCCTGACCCTCACGGGAAAACAATGATTAGGGACTTATTATCATTTATTCTTGAAATAATATTTTTTTTCTGTAAGTCGCATGCCTGACCCTCACAGGAAAACAATGCGCCCAAACGGGAAGTGTAGTAAACATTGAAGCCTTGCTCAAAAAAAAAAATACTATAATAAGACTATATGACTATCATCATTCTGCCTGAAATGATTTCCTGAGCGAAGCCGGCTACCTTGGCTAGTATATATATATATATATATATATATATATATATATATATATATATATATATATAAAATTGTAACCTCTGTCTGTACATTGATTTTTTTCTCGAAATTTCACGATAACTTTTCGTTTCACATGTCATAGACACCATAACTGCATTTTGTTTCTTTGATGTGTGTTTGTTACCTTTTCACGCATAAATGCCTGAACCGAATTTTATGAATCTTGGTATGTATATTACTACTAGTCCAACTTAGACTTTAGGCTATATTAATATTCTCTGAGACGAACAGGAGTGGGGGTTATAAGGTAGGCATGAAATTAAAAATAGTGATATTTCGTTTCCTATTGGTTTTTCGGCAAATAGGCACATAACAAGAGTTATTTATTTTATTATTTAGAGTAACTTTTTTTATATACACTTTTGTCGTATACCGAAGTATAAATGAGTTATATGCTAAAGATTATAGCGGGAGCCAACAATTTTATTTGGCACAAAATAATCAACCGAACTAAATAAAACTTGGTACGTGTATTAGTACTAACACCTTCATTATAACAAGCCATACCAACATTTCTAGGGATGGGCTGGAGTGTTGGTTGTAAGGGAGACCTGAAATTAAAAATAGCGATATTTCGTTTGCTATTGGCTTTTCGGAAAATGTGCATATAACAAAAGTTGTTTATTGTGTTATTTAGAGTAACATTTGTTATATTCACTTTTGTTTTATAACAAAGTATAAATGAGATATACACCATAAACTAAAGTGGGAACCAACTATTTTATTGGGCACTAACGGTTGAACCGAATTTAACAAAACTAGGTATGTGAATTGGCATTAATTCTTCCATGATTATAAGCTATCTTAAAATTTATAGATTCAAACGGGAGTGGGGGTTATAAGGGAGGCCTGAAATAAAAATTTGCGATATTTCATTTTCTATAAGTTTTTCGGTTATGATGTATCTAAAACAGTTGTCACCATTACGCTTTGGACCGCATCAAGGGAAAGGAACTTTAATTCATACATGGTTTGGAAGACGGAATACTTTCTATGACTACGAATTATACTGTTCATTACGTTATAAAAAACCTACATGCACAGGAGACAGGAAATATAATGATATTAGAAGAGTGAAGTCTTAAATAACAAATAGTTTTATTATTAACAAATCCACAGCAACGACGGGTATAAACCCTAAAAACAGTGACGGGGAAATGTCAAAATATTGTGGAAAATAAAGCTTTAAAACACCCAAAAGTCAGCCACATTTCATTTAAATGACACCTTCATAGCACTGGGGGAGGGATGGAAATGGACCAGTGGGTACATCATGTGACATCATTTCTACTTCTTTGCTGTTGCACAATGAAATTGAATAATCGTTTAATCATCTCGTAAATTGTGATTAAAAATAGGTTTTATATGATAATTGCAGAAGAAGCAGTCACAGGTTGATTCATTATCAACCACTTTGATGATTTGGGAGATTTATATGACACACAAGAAAGGCAATGGTGGCAGTTTTAATTCATTGCAAGTTTCTAAACATATTACAGAGGTCTCTTATTGTTCAAAAATAGGCTAATTTCAATAAAAATTGGGGGGGGGGATGTCTCAGCTTTTGACTAGAAACGAGAAACTGTACTTTTTGTGGCAATGCCAAGTTAAGAGTTTCTTGGCTAGCATTTAATAAAATATATAATCTTTAATAGCTTTACTATATTCAGCTGGCTTTTCACTCATTGGTTATAAATGATTTTGGGCATATTAAGTAATAAAATAAATTACATATTGGAAAATGAAAATAAGGTAAAATTTTAATTTCTGAAATATAGTGATAAAAAAGCTTCTTTAAACAAAAAATTACTCTTTGAAAATGTTGAAGCTAATTGAAGGTGTTTTAAATAGACATAATATCGCGAAAAATAAGAAACAGAACAGGTCTTTCTCCCAGATGATAAAGAATTGATAAAAGTCAACTATATAGAACATTTATGTTTAAAAAGTTATGTTACAGAATAAAAATAATTGGCCATTTTTTTGAGGTGCTGGAAACCTTTTTTGAGGAGTCACAGGGAATCCTTGGTTCCTGTCACATCATTGTGAAGAGGGCACTGATGATGGAGCGTATGCTCTGAAAGCGCTCTGTTGCAACGAATAAAGAACAGTGAAGGAAAGAGGTGTTTTTTAAATGAGAAAAATAATTGGGTCTAAAAACAAAGAACACAAATAAAAAAAACGTTAATATAAAGTGAAGACTTACGAGTAAATTTGGCTGCTCTTAACTGAGCTCACTCTCAGAGCAGCTACATGCGTGAAACATATTGGAGACTATCCATCTCTCCATAGCAATTGTATTTTATATTTATACTAGCTCTGAGACCCGGCTTCGCTCGGGAATTCATTTGAGGCTGAATGGTGATGGTATTTTTTTGGCAAGGCTTTACTTTCCACAATATTTTGACATTTACCCGTCCCAGTGTTTAGTTTAAATACCCGTCGTTTCTGTGGATTTGTTAATAATAAAATTATTGTTTTATGTAAGTCTTCACTGTCCTCCAAATTGTCATATTTCCTGCCTCCTTTGCATTATGCATAGATTTCAGTTATTAAGGACAAAATATTAACATAGATTTGAATTAATTTTTCCAGCTGAGGTACCTGATAGTTCAAATAGGAATGCATTGTTGAGCATATCAATATTTCTACGCAAATTACTTGCTCCACACATTGTTCCTGGAGAAACGTATAAAAAAAAAAAGTTAATCTAAATAACAAAGTAAACAACTTTTGTTATGTGCATGTTTGTCGAAAAACAAATAGACAATGAAATATAGCGAATTTTTATTTCAGGCGTCCCTTATAACCTCCACTCCCGTTCTAACCTAAACATTTTAATATAGCTTATAATCATGGAAGAATTAATGCTAATTGACATACCGAGTTTTGTTAAGTTCGGTTCAATCGTTAGCGCCCAATAAAATAGTTGACTCCCGCTTTAGTTTATAGTGTATATCTCGTTTATACATTGTTAAAAGAAAAAATTAATATCACAAAAGTTACTCTAAATAACAAAATAAACAACTTTTGTTATGTGCATATATGCAGAAAAACCAATAGAAAACGAAATACCGCTATTTTTAATTTCAGGCCTCCCTTACAACCCCCACTCCTGCCCGTCGCTAGAAATGTTGGTAAGGCTTGTTATAATGAAAGCGGTAGTGCTAATATACATACGGAGTATTATTTATTTCGGTTGGGTATTTTGTGCCAAATAAAATTGTTGACTTCTGCTATCACTTTTTTGCGTATAACGCCTTTGTTTTAATTAGGTATACGACAAAAGTGTATATGACAAAAGTTTCTCTAAATAATAAAATAAACACCTTTTGTTATGTGCATATTTGCCAAAACCCCATTAGGAAACGAAATATCACTATTTTTAATTTCAGGCCTCCCTTATAACCCCCACTCCTGCCCGTCCCTAGAAATGTTAATATGGCTTATTATAAGGAAGGCGTTAGCGTTAGTTCTAATTCACATACCAAATTTGGTTTAGTTCGGTTGAGTCTCAAATAAAATTGTAGACTTCCGCTATAATTTTTAGCGTATAACGCCTTTATACTTAGGCATAGGACAAAAGTGTATATAACAAAAGTTACTCTAAATAACGAATTAAACAACTTTTGTTATGTGCATAATTGCCGAGAATGCAATAGGAAACAAAATATCACTATTTTTAATTTCAGGCCTCCCTTACAACCCCCACTCCTACCCGTCGCTAGAAATGTTGGTATGGCTTATTCTAAAGAAGGTGTTTGTTTTATTACACATACCGAGTTTGGTTTAGTTCGGTTGAGTCTTTTGTGCCAAATAAAATTGTTGACTCCCGCTATAATGTTTAGCGTATAACGTCTTTATACTTCGGTATACGACGAAAGTGTATATAAAAAAAGGTTTCTCTAAATAACAAAATAAACAACTTTTGTTATGTGCATATTTGCTGAAAATGCAATAGGAAATGAAATATCACTATTATTAATTTCAGGCCTCCCTTATTACCCCCACTCCTGCCCGTCCCTAGAAATGTTAGTATTGCTTATTATAAGGAAGGCTTTTGTGCTAATTCACATACCGAGTTTGGTTTAGTTCGGTTGAGTCTTTAGTGCGAAATAAAATTGTGGACTCCCGCTATAGTTTTTAGCGTATAACTTATTTATATTTCCGTATACGGCAAATGTGCATATAACAAAAGTTACTCTAAATAACAAAATAAACAACTTTTGTTATGTTCATATTTGCCAAAAACCCAATAAGAAACCAAATATCGCTATTTTTAATTTCAGGCCTCCCTTATAACCCCCACTTCTGTTCGTCTCAGAGAATTTTAATATAGCCTAAAGTCTAAGTTGGGTTAGTAGTAATATACATACCATGTTTCATAAAATTCGGTTCAGCCGTTTATGCGTGAAAAGGTAACAAACAAACAAACATACACGAAAGAAACAAAATGCAGTTATGGTGTCTATGACATGTGAAACGAAAAGTTATCGTGAAATTTCGCGAAAAAAATCAATGTACAGACAGAGGTTACAATTTTATATATATATAGATATTCATTTCTTATCATATGCTTTTTAACTGGGTAGTACATATTGTATTAGTTTGTTGTAAATGCATATTGTGTAAACAAATTGTTTGTGTTGGCAGGGCCCTTGCTCTGTAAGCACTATGTTTCTGTTAAATGTATTCTTTTTGGGAGAAAGGCCTGTTTTTTTTTCTTCTTGATATATCATTCCACTGGCGCTGGTAATTTTTTCTTTGAAAAATGAATATTGGTAAAGTTTGTTTTCTCTTTCATGTATTTGTATAACAGTGTAGTGCCTGACATTTCATGTCATTCCAGTACTTCAAAGCGTTTTCTGATTATTTTGTTTATACAAATTAAGAAGGTAGAGAAGCTCTGTTTAATCAAATCTGATTGAGTGGAAACCTGTTTGGATTCTCAGTCCAACATTTCATCGTCTTTATTTAGTATCAAATTAAAAGGGGCTTTTCTTTAATTTTATTGTTTAATGTTTATTATATCAGAAAAACCTACAAATTATAAATATCACATATTTCAACTTTTACTATCTTTGGGTGTTTTTGTCTCCTTACATTATATTTTCTTTCATTCTATTTCAGACACTATTGTAACTATATATCACTTGATTCATGAAATATCTCCATTCTTGGATCAATTTCGTTTCTTAAATACTATTCATGAAGAGGCTATTCCACCTAACTGGAGAGAAAGAGATCTGCGCACAAATGCCTTCAGGTGAATAAAGTATTTTTTTAATAATTAATTGTCTTAAATTTCATTTTGAAAAAATCTGAGAGATTAAATTGATATCACTGAAAAGAAAACTGACTCTCAGGAAAAAGAGATGTGGACATATGGAAGACGAAAGACTTTTTTTTTTAGTATTTCAAATACAACTTCTATTTGCTTTTCAATATTTATAGATTCTTCCAAAAACCTAGCCTGTACGCATGAATAAATGATAGATGGATAGTGAGAAACTTTTTCACATGTTTGACGTGTTGTCCTACCCTGATACTAATTAGTTTTGTCCTTGTGACTCAGAATACATCGGTCTCATCGGCAGGTTAATTAGCACCAGGATCAGAGGACACCTCAAGAGTGTGTAAAGGTTTTTGTCAGAAGACTGAGAAACAGGAGAACATTTTTAGCAAACCAACCATCTCATCAAATGTGATCAATTCAAGGTGCTGGTAAAAGTTGATCGATGCTTGGAAAGAATCGTACAAGAAGCATTAGTAATAGTGAAATGCTAGTATGGGCTATGCCCTACAGTGGGGGGAAGAGAAGGATTAAAAACATAGATGGTTATAGATTGAGCAGAATTTGGAAGCCCATTATTGCACGTAGAAAGAAGACAAAATCACAAGGGAAGGGACACCAGAAAAAGTTTTGTTTATTATTATTTACGTCCACTTTATGCTAATATGGCTAATCGGGACGGGTTATCTACAGGTTACCACCCTTTTCTAGCCAGGGTGGGACTATGGAGTTTATTTAATTAGTCTGTCACTAAATAAATTTCTACTGTCCAGGGCGGGAATCGAAACCACCACTCTAGGTCTACCACCTATGCCTTAACTCACACGGCCAACCTGAGCCCTCACCAGAGAAAGTACCTGAAGATAATTGGAAGGGGAGGCTCCACCCAAGGAACCATACAAGACAGATAACTGAATAGGAACACACCTCTTCAGTCTCAGAAAAAGCCCTGTGGAAGCTAGAAGCACAACTAGTGAAACGTTGGCCAAAAACATGAAGCTCAATACCTGAAGACCTTGATCATAATGTTATCGAAGCTTCATTTGTTTCAATTCACTTAGCACTTTACCTGTGCCATACTTTAAAAATACATCACATACTCTTTTATTCACAAACTTTACATGCTTCAAACTCAATAGTGCCTCTTCAGGAGTCCGATTTCAGCCGTTAACGAACTTGTTCTTTCTTTTTACATAAAACGACTAAATATCGAATTTGGTAACGATTAAACAATAATTGCGACTGCTAGCAACAAATGTAACAGACAAATATATATAGTTTTGAACAGACCTCATTTTCGTCATCTGGATAGGATCGATGGACATTTGAAGAAAAATTTCAAAATTCGTGTCATGAGTACGACCTCAATAGCTGATTTCCCTTAAGGGAAATCTGCTAATAATATACACTTGTAATTCCTTTCTCCACATTGCTCTTAAGACTTAAGCCTGAAGTTGGTGATTTATTTGTCACTGAATCTGATAGCCTAAGAAAACTAATGTAAAAGATGAGATCATGTTTTATTTCTTGGCCTAAACAGGGAATACTCTTATATTAACAAACATAATTAGCCATAGCCAAGTTTAAATTAAAAAAAAAAGTGTTAATACAACAATAAATATTGGCAGAGTTATGTAGTAAATGAATGGCACTTGGTAGACTGTCCTAGAAAATGCTGTATGTATACCACCAAAGAAGTAGGAAAAGAGGAGGCTCATACAACAGAGACTTGAAATAGAAAATCCTGACTAGAAACCACAAGGAATAGTCAAAATGACATAGGCCCAGGTCCTTCAAGAACTTTAGCACCATTTAAGTAAATAATAAATGTTATAAAAGATTATTATTATTTATTAATGCCCACTCTTTGCTACTTCGGCTAACCTGCAGGCTACCACTCTTTTCTAGCCAGGGTGAGACTAAATATTTTATTTAGTGAGTTTGTCACTTGATAAATTCCTATTTGCTCAGGTGGGATGAACTCACCACTTTAGGTTTGCCATCAGAGATTAATGCTATCGCTTTCTCACATGGCTATCCTGAACCCCTTTGAAAGATAAAAGTAAGGAAAAAGAATCAGTAAAGTCTTTAATTCGTTTATGTTCATTTGATGTGTACTTAATATGTTGCAAATAATATTTTTTGGTATTATAGCCTTCTGTGCACTCTGTATGATGAGCTGAATTTCCCTAAGAAATGGATTTATGGAGACACTTCATGGCCTTCCCAAAAGTTATTAATTCTCTTTTTAGAATCGTTATATCCATTTCTTAAGTTTCTTGCACGATACATGACTGGTTACCCTCATACCTCTATGAGTGAAGAATTTTTTCTATCCAGGTAACAGCATTACCTACATTAATCATCTGATTTTAAGGGAATTCATTTGATTTGACTTTTTTGTTGTTGTTTTTTTTTTGTTTAGTACTGGCGAAATCTTAGTTGATTTCAAAAACAAAAATTCTAAGGAGTTTTGGAACACAGTTCTAAGATCTGCTTCTGCTGCCATCACTTCCTGTTCTTTCCTTACGCAGCTTGGAAAGCAGACAAATTTTTTCAACTCTGACTATCCTCAAGGTATAGTTTTCATTAGTCTTTATTTTCCTTGTATTGTAGTAACTTTATCATCAATACATTATTTTATGTTTTTTTTAGTACGGAACACTCAGCCAGTAAATAGTTAAATTATTAATGCATCTCAAATTTAATCACAACCCTACCACACTAGGGCCTACACACAGTTGTGGAATATTTTTTTAATCCTGTTACTTCCTTGTATGAATTAAAGAAAGTATTGTAATCTTGAAAACTTTTAGTTCTCTGATTTCAACAGAATTACCATTTTGAGCCTCCCTAAGTCCATGTAGACTAGTTTCAGTGTGACTCAAACTAGATTTTGTTGCATTACTGAAGAATGACTAGCCATAGAATGTTGAAATCTCATATTTAGTACTGCTATAACACCACAAATTTAATGAGGAGAATGTCATAAGTCATGATTATGCACAAATAAAATATTTATGATTAAATTTAAAATTATTGGTGATAGTTATCTCTTTCAACAATTTCCAGTTATCACTTCCAACAGTATGGGATTCCACTGAGCATTTTGAGATTCTTAGGTTTTTGTATCATACTTCAACTAAGTATAAAGTATCCATCCCTCTTGACTCCTGTCTTTGTCAATAAGAGAATCGGTAATTGTGAGGTGTATTTTGTGAATGTTTGAGTTAAAAATAAGGAATAAAACATAAATAAAAATAAATATTCTTACTGATAACCGCAGTTGAAGCTATCCTTATGTGATGTGGTTGTCTGTTACTAAGGTTGAAATAAAACAATTTCAGTTCGTTGCCGACCTTTTGGTGTAATTTATTATCTTTGTCAAGGCCTACAAAGTTACATTTATGGTACTAACAAACTGAGATGGATTGTTATTTTGTAGTGATAATTGATTATAATATATTATATGAATGTCTTTGTAAATGTTATAATATAGTTCAAAAGTCATTGCATAAAACTATTTACAAACTGGATGGTTTACAAGATATGCATACTGCAATTGAGTTAAAATGCCACAAGAAATGTCCATAATATAATAAATATATATGTATGTGTCTATGTAAAGGGGAGGGGGCACTGTTGTGGTCATGGTACATAAGGAAAGTGCATATCTTTTAAACCATTCAGTTCATAAGTAGTTTTATGCAGTGACTTTTGAAATATATTATAACATTTATATAGACATTTATCTTACATATTATAGTCAAGTATCCTGAAAAATAACAATTCATCCCTGTTTGTTATTAATATAAATTAACTTTGCAGGCATTGACAAAGGTAATAAATTGCATCGAAACGTCGGCAGCAAACTGAAGTAGTTTTATTTCAACCTTAGTGACCGACAACCACATCAGATAAGGATTAACTTGAGAGTCGGAGGTCAGTACAACTTTGCTTTGGAATAAATTCTAATCAGATTGAGAAGTGGACTTTTAGCTTTAAATTATTTGTATTTTAGCTAACAAATAAAATATACAAATTCTTATAAATGTTTATGATTTATTCAAAGTTTAGACTGTTTTCTTACAATTACCAATCTATTTTGAACTTCATGATTTGTCACCATACCCTTTCATTCTTATTATGCCTTTTTTCTTCTCTAAGATTGAGTAGTCTTACTGATGATAGAGTAATCTGAATGAAAAATAGCCATTTATTTTATTTAGTTTGTAACATTCCATCCACTTCTGTTTCAGATATATTGCATACAAAAGTTGTGGAAAAAATCTATGAGATGCTATTTTATATACCTCTGAACTCCGATGAATCTAAATCATCAAAAGATTGTAATGATAATATATGCCCAGAGGTGTTTGATGGAAGTTTTACAGAACAGACATTCAAAGATGCTCCTTCGCCTCCTAGCTTGAATCTCAATAAGCCTACAGTGTGTGATAGGTAACTAGAGCAAACCGTTTGCATACAATTCTCTTAACTAATTGTTTGTTCTCTTATCATCTTTTTTTCATTTTATTTTTATTAAATGATTAAAAATTTAAAATTAGACGTTTGACTCTAATGCCAAAATACGTGTAATGGAGATTCTGATATATTTTAGTCCCAAAATTGGAATAAAATAAAAATTTTCTTTTGAAAAGACATGTTCGTATAAACTCCTGATTTCCCCGGTAGAGTTTGTGGAAGCAAGCAGCAGGAATACAGGACTGGAGAGGTTAGTGGAGGGGTCTTTTTAGTCATTAATCGAATCAAAATGATTGATGGAGTCCTCAGCTAAAAATGTATCAAAAATTCCCTGAATGGTCATGCATGGAGTTTTGAGATTGAACCTGGAAAGTAGCTGATTTGAACAGGGGAACTGGCAGAAGCTTATAGAAGAGGCTTTGATTCTAAGATGAATTGTTGGCCCACTGATTGAGTCATTGGAGTATATAGTTAAAAAAATAAATTCTCATTCTTCAGAAGTATTCTACCTTGGAAAAACTATAAACAAAAAAGTATGATACATAACACCACTTTAGGACCTGCAATAAGTTAATAAGGTATTGTGTTACTGGGCCTCTCAAATATTGGAGGCAAATGTAATTTTATCAATCTTTGAACTGCTGTGGATGAAGGATATTTGTATTTCTCAGAAGATCAAAACAATTAATATAATAGTAATAATAATAATCATGAAGGCTGTGTGATCATTGCATAATAGGTTGTGATTATGATATCCTATGCGAAATCTTTATAAATATATTGGACAGTCGATTTTAGAAGTCTGAAATTGAATTCTTTTTACACACTGCTAAGGAATGTTTAGTGTCCTATTGTTTGCTGTACAAGGACTGGGATTGCATGTGGATGACTTACACAAACAGAAATACTTTTGGAATGTTATAAAGATATGTTCTGTAAATTATCTGCTTTATCTTCTGGGAAAACCGATATCAAATAAAACTAAAAAAATAATGTAAATACCTTAGTACTACTACGAGTTTGCCTTCAGGTGTTTTCAAGATTTTCTTTATGTATCAAATTGACACATTAATGGATTAAGACATGTATCACAAGGGTTGAATGATTTAGGATCTTTGCTTATAACTTATCACTTTCATCAGATATTATTAAGATAACATTACCAACATAATATTGAATTTTATAAATTATGTATATTCCTAATCCATTCATCTATTAAAACTGGAATATATTAAAGCCTTAAAGTTTTTAATAACAAGTATGAATCTTGTATTTTAAATGTAATAATATTTGGAGGACTTCCTTTTCATCCCAGGTGGTAGCTATAACAACAAGTGACTATGAAAGAACTGTGATTATCTATAATACCAGTGCAGTGATAACAGACATTCTTTTATTGGTTGTTCCCGTAAACATTCAATATTAATTCAGAATTGCTAATTTATATTCACATAAATGAATCAAATTTCATCCATCTTAATACATTATTTATGATTCAATTTAATTATATCTAATTAAAAAAATAAATGAAATGTATTTTCTATATAAATTTCCTCCTTTCACTTTGGTACTCATTAGAAACGAAGTACAGATTAGGGAAATATTAAAATAAACCCATTGCAAACATGGATGGAATTTTTGGCATTCTTGTCTTCAGCACTAAGATATTGTAAGGAAATCCGTTTTTAATGTTATTGCCACAGAAAAACTGGAAGTTGGAAGGTTTGTGCTGATTATTTAAAAGAAAATAAGTTAAAACTTTATTATATTTTGCAAACAACCTTTTAACAAAATGTTAATTTCTGCATGAAAATTTGTATAGTTATTAATATTATTTATTAACATCCACTTTTTTGCAACTAAGGCTAATTGGGACGGGTTATCTACTGGTTACCACCCTGTTCTAGCCAGGGTGGGACTTAGGATGTTATTTAATGAATTTTGTCACTAAATAATTTCCTTTACCCAGGCAAGAATCAAACTCGCCACTCTAGGTTTACCTTGTTATTATTATAATTTTTTTTTTCCAGATTATCTGATAGTATAAAAGAAATGGATTTACACTCAAATACGACTGCTATAGCATTAAAAAATGCAGTGAAATGTATAATTGAAGAATATATGGAACCAAAGGGATTTGCTTCTGAAATTCTCCTGGGTCAGTTAAAATTTCTGGACCATTTGAATGCATTGTATTCTTCTCTTCAGGTTACTAGTGTCTTTAGCACTGTGATTACAATAGAAGTAAGTTATTTCTTCGTGTATTTAAATGTATTTCCAATATAATTTTTAATGAAGTTCTATATTATGTATTATATTATATATGTAGTTGTGTTACAGTCCTCCTTTTGATGGTTATTACGGTTTGTTGCAGGACCTTAACTTCACAATTAAGTTTCTTAAAGACTAAATGCAGATAATTTTTTCCATAATATTGAACAATTTACATCATGAGTACAATCTCAATAACTGATTTCCCTTAAAGGAAATCTGCTAAAAACAACCAAAGTCCTGGACAACAATGCAGATTTCCCATGTGCTGTAATGTCACACAGATATCATCTTACGTTCTATTTTTTTTTATCTCGAATTACAATGAAAACAAACCTTCAAATTGAACTCGGATTTGTTTTAAGTGAAATTGAAATGAGTAGGTGTGAGGGCTTACTGAAGGCTGAACAGCTCAGATACAAATCACTTCATTGATATTCATGCTTGGGAAAACTGTATCGAAAACACTTCAGTGATATTATATTATCTACATGATAACACTTTTTCCTCCAATGCGTGATAAAAGAATTATAAGACTTTAAATTGTATCCTTCCCCTATACCACTTCTACACCTCTTAGTATGGTTTCTACCAGACACAAACTTGACCTTAGTGTTACATGAAGCTTTTAATAATGGAGCTTGATATAAATTAACTGAAGTTGTATTCACTAGAGCACATCTCTGTTATTATATACCCATAATTATTTTAAATGTGTAATTTTCTTTAAAACGTAGTGTCATTTAATTCAAATATTAACCAAGTTATTTGCTGATGTGATTTTTGGTGAAAGGGACAGTCCACCTCATGCGTTTTTCAATTCTAGCTACGATATCAATGAAGATCTCGTATTCATTTTAAATGTACAAGTATTTTAGAAGTCAGGTTTTACAATGGAGAAATCGAGAATAGAATACGAGTTGATATCATCTAGTTAGTAGTTAATGCAGCAATAATAAATGTTTATTTGAATGGACTTGTAGAACAGGTAACTTTATTTTCCCGAAATTGAAATAAATTTTTAATATTTTATTTTTGTCAGTTTCAGAAATTCAATGACTGGAAAAAAATAGTGTGGTTCTCAAAATTCGAAAACTGTCTCTCAGATATATTACCTCATGATTATGTTCAAAACTTTAGATTTATCATTGATCAGAATTTAATAAATGACGTTTCAATATTTGATTTTCCTGATTACATACAGCTAAACTATAAGGTGCTGATATTTATCTAATTTATAATTTCATTAGGTTGTAACAAGTGTGTGTGTGTGTGTGTGTGTGTGCGTGCGCGTATGTGTTTGTGGGTATGTGCATGTACCTGTATTGCATAATATCACATAAAAATGTAAACTTGCATTTCATATATATATGTAACTTGTATTTGTTATATATATATTTTATACTGATATACGTACTTAAGCAAGTCATTGCTTCAATTTTCAGACTGAGTCTACAATGTCAACTCTTATCTCAGAAGATGTTATTGAACAATATTCACAGATATTCAAATTCCTCTTGAGAACTAGAATAGCTCTTGGAGTACTAAATCGATTATTATTTCAGTGTAAGTTTTTTTTTATTTTCTATACTAAACGGCCATTCTTTTGTTTTGGTTAACTTTTGATGAAAATGTTCCGTTCTTATCGAATTTCACACTGACACCATATCTTTAGAACAAACCTGGAGAATATAAGATCTTATCTGCTTATTCAAATTGGCTAATTCCCATCATTTGTCTGTCTACAAAGTCTATCTGAAGGATGAATTAAACGTATTTGGTCTTTAGTGGAATTTTCTCCACTCTTCTATCTTTATAGAATAGCTTCATGCATGGTTCACATCAAAAGAATCTTTAGGATTTTCTTATCAACTTCCCAATCAGTAGCCTGTTCTAATTAATATTGAATGGTTGCTACCCGAGAGGAGATTTTCATCTTCCTGGGATCTCCTTAGGCTTCCTTGATCCACCATTATTTTGGCCTTTTATTTTATTTATTAACTCCCATTTTGTGCCACTATGGCTAATTGGGTTGGTCTTTTATGAGACTAAGACTTTGCTGAAATAGAATGTGACAGCATTTACAGCATACAAATTTACTACATAGTGATTAGTGATATGCTTTACAATTTATATAAATAGAAGCAGGCCGAATAAAAGTTATTTATTTTTACTACCATGTACAAAGTAAAATTAGTATTGTTATTGAAAAAACAATTGATTTTAGAATTTCACCAGGTTATCCACTTTATCTTTCTTTCCCCGGATCTGTTTTGACTAGTTTAAACATGGCACCTGAATGTATGTCTTATACATAAATCAAGCTTACCTTAGAATGTTTTAATTTTATATATAGGACAGTAGTAAGGCCTATTTGTTTATTTAGTTCTCCCGTAAGGCCTATTTGTTTATTTAGCTCTCTAGTAAGGCCTATTTGTTTATTTAGCTCTCTAGTAAGGCCTATTTGTTTATTTAGCTCTCTAGTAAGGCCTATTTGTTTATTTAGCTCTCTAGTAAGGCCTATTTGTTTATTTAGATCTCTAGTAAGGCCTATTTGTTTATTTAGCTCTCTAGTAAGGCCTATTTGTTTATTTAGCTCTCTAGTAAGGCCTATTTGTTTATTTAGCTCTCTAGTAAGGCCTATTTGTTTATTTAGATCTCTAGTAAGGCCTATTTGTTTATTTAGCTCTCTAGTAAGGCCTATTTGTTTATTTAGATCTCTAGTAAGGCCTATTTGTTTATTTAGCTTTCTAGTAAGGCCTATTTGTTTATTTAGCTCTCCAGTAAGGCCTATTTGTTTATTTAGCTCTCTAGTAAGGCCTATTTGTTTATTTAGCTCTCTAGTAAGGCCTATTTGTTTATTTAGCTCTCTAGTAAGGCCTATTTGTTTATTTAGCTCTCTAGTAAGGCCTATTTGTTTATTTAGCTCTCTAGTAAGGCCTATTTGTTTATTTAGCTCTCTAGTAAGGTCTATTTGTTTATTTAGCTCTCTAGTAAGGCCTATTTGTTTATTTAGCTCTCTAGTAAGGCCTATTTGTTTATTTAGCTCTCTAGTAAGGCCTATTTGTTTGTTTAGCTCTCCTTTTGATTAAAATCGACTGTGGGGAGTGGGTTTTAGAGAAAGACAAAAATACAAATTTCTAAAAATTGTGTTTTATAAAATTATATCTATAAAATGTGTTTTGTCCGATCCATTGGATCAGAGATATTGTGCATCACTTTCAAATGAAATATTTTTAAAATGGGAGTGTAGCAAAGCGTTTTGAATGTTTAATTTAAAAAGAATACAAGGGTGCTATGTAATATCTATATCAGATTTGTTTATAGATATTTTTGAACTGACTGTTATAAATTTTTTAGGTATTAAAGAAAATGAAAATAATACTGCAAGGATTCGAAGGCTTTGTTCTCTTAGACTATGGCTTCTTCATGTTATGAACACGTTGAATTTATACTTCTCAACCTATAGCAATGTAGAGTTCCAACAAAAAATGAAACAGTTATGCTTGAACGAAAGGAATCTTTACTCTATATTAAAAGGTAAGTATAATTGTATTTAATTTTCTACTAAAACCGTGTTACTAAAGAGCAGTAACAATAATGATTAAATATTCTTCATAGTTTAGTGGCAAGGGTCACCGATAAAAAAACCATCTCTTTCCCTGCAGATTTTATTCATTATTTATTTTAAATTGTCCTACATGTTTCATGGCTTACATATCACCTCTTCAAGGGCCTTTCCTTTTCATCTAGTAATATCATTAATTTATAAAATCCCTATTGAAAATTCATTGCTACATGCATTTATAAGTGCTTACTAAAATAATATATTTATTAAATTTAATTACAGTTATGAAGTGCTCACGGTAAGTAAACAATATGTAATTATTTTTTAGCAGATTTCCCTTAAGGGAAATCAGCTATTGAGGTCGTACTCATGACGCGATTTTCGAAAAATTTCTTCAAATGTCCATCGATCCTACCCAGGAGATGACGAAAATGAGGTCCGTTCAAAACTATATATATATATATATATATATATATATATATATTTGTTTAATCGTCACCAAACTCGGTATTTAATCGTTTTATGTAAAAAAAGAAGATCAAGTTCGTTAACGGCTGAAATCGGACCAGTGAGAGGGGGGGTTTAGAGGGGGGATTTTCAAAAATTCTAAATATCTCCATTATTATGCATCGGATCGAAAAATTGTATAGAATCAATCTTATTGAAAATTAAATTTACTATAAATATTGTTATATACATTTATTCTCTATCTTGAATATGTATTTTTATGAAGGCTGTGGTCGGGTATTGTTCGGCCATTTTCGTCATTTCTCGGCTCATGTGGAAACTTCTGCTAACCTTACCTTACCTTCGTTACTTTGTGTGATTTATGCAAATACGGTCTGTTCATCCGCCGCCCCCCCCCTTCTTTAGTTTTTGTACTACTAAAATTTGAGTTATTATAATATAAATTATTTTTACAATTCAGTAGCCGTTTCAGTTGGGAATTTATTAAAATTAACTGAAAGATTTCTTATTACCGTTTGTATTTACTCATGGTGGGTTTGTATTACCAGTATGCAGATTTCTCTATTGTAAAACTTCGCATGGGAAATCTGCTTAGTTTACGCAGCCCCTGCATGACAGACTTTTTTTTAAATATATTATTTTATAAAGCAGTTTTAAATGCCTGTAGCAGTGATTTTTCAATGGGGATTTTGTAAATTAATGATATTACTTGATGAAAACAAGAGGCCCCTGAAGAGGTAATGTAAGCCACTAAACATCTGTGAATAAATAAATAAAATCTGTGGGGAAAGAATGGTGTTTTTATTAGGGATCCTCGCCGCTAAAGTATGAAGAATATTGAGTCTTGAATAAGAAGAAATAAAAAATTATTTTGTGACTTAAAAGCTTCATAATCACTTGTAAATCTGATTGATTAAAAAGTTAGCATGAAATGTTATACTTGTTTTATATACTATTAAATGGAAGTCATTGATTATTATTTTTTTCAGCTCATGAAGAATTTGTGGAGAATTGGCAGCACCACTGTTTTGTGCCTATAGAACATCCATGTCATGAAAATATTTTAGAGGTATTTTTATTTTTCATATTCATCTGTGAGGATGACACTAATTAGTCATATTTCATTTCAAATCAAATTATGTCACCAAAAGAAAAAGTATTCTCAAGCAATAAATATTACATTTAAAGATAGAAAGTAAAGATGGTAAATATGTTGGAATCAAAAAGTCTTGATTACCTAACATACCATTAATAATTTTCAATCAATTGTCAGTTTTAATTTATAGAACAAATTTATTTGAGTAATGTATTTTTAACTGGAAATTAAAATATAAATATGTTTTTAAATGATATATTTATATTTTGAAATTAACATGCACTCTTTGTGACTACGGCTGATTGGAATGAGGTTTTAACAAATTACGACCCCTTTTCTTCCTATAGTGGGACGTCTTCATAAAATAAATTCCCTTGGTAAATGCTGAAACTCAATTCCATTGCTTTAGATCTACCAAGAATGTTTGCTTCAAAACACATGCCTCTCTTCATATTTCATTCTATGAGTAAATAATTTAGGAAACTAATTTTTATATCGTAACTAATTAATCTTATTTCTAATTGTATATTACAGCTAATATCACTCTGCAACAAGCTTAATCTTTATTATGTTATGGAGAAAAAAGGATTCCTAGCAGATTATCATCTTGATGACTTAGAGCAAGCTTACATTTATTGTATAAAGTCCTTTGCTTCTAATTTGCAATTATTTGAAGAACGGCTATTGGACAAAAATGACACTTGTAAGTATATATGCAAATTTATAAGTTTCTTTTTAACACCAAAGTAACTGGCGATATCTCAGAAATAATAGGGGTACCAAAATGCTTTCATCATCACATATAGTCAAAAATTTGTAGCGATGTGGTCAAAGTAGTCTCAATTTAGCGAGCAATGTAAACAATATGCCAATTGAGCAGCCATGAATTTATGAAAAGAAAAAACTAATTGCAACACTCATATGCTACTCACTTGCTTCATCACTTAAAAATGACTTGGATTGTTTAAATGAACCTACCTATTTATAATATAAATCACAATGTAAAGCATAGGCTATATGAGAACCAAAATTAGTTACCAATGTCTTGGATCAACTCATTACTTCTGTTACATAATCTGGCATTGTCAGTTACTTTGAGTGTGTGTCTGCATGCATGCGTTTCTTTTTGTTTTTTTTTAATTTTCTCTTCCAAAGAGGGTTTATTTGCAAAAGTTCTGAAGAGCTTTAGTACATGTAATTGATTTATATACATTATTAATGTGTATGTATTATATTTTTTATATGTATGTGTGTATAATTTTACTAGCTAAGGTACCCAGTTTTGCTTGGAAAATAAATTGGATGCGGAATGATGATAGTATTTTTATTCGCTAGGCTTTACTATGCACAATATTTTTACATTTCTCCGTCTCAGTGTTTAAGGGGTAATACCTGAATATCTAGTAACTCATTTTAATCTTGAAGAATAAAAAGTCCATCACGCAGGGGCTGCGTAAACTAAGCAGATTTACGTGAAGTTTTACAATAGAGAAATTTCATGAGAGCTGAGCAGTCAAGGAAACGGACAAACTAGCTTTTGGCGGGAAAGTCACTCTCGCCCATTAACCGCCCAGATTTAATAAAAATGCAAATATCTTGGTTAATATTCAAGATAGAGAATAAATGTATATAACAATATTTATAGTAAATTTAATTTGCAATAAGGTTGATTCTGTACAATTTTTTGATCCGACATATAGTAACGGAGATATTTCAAAAATCCTCCCCTCTAAACCAGACACCAAAGCCCCAAATTGCAGATATCTTGTCAATGGCATGTGAAATAAAAAGTATTGTGAAACTTTGAGGAAAAAAATCAATGACATATATTAACACTCTCACACTCACACACACACGCGCACGCGCACATTACACTGCAATATCCTGGATTTTTTATTTTATTTTTTGTATGTATGCACAAAAGTTTTAGAGCTATGTTTTTAAATAGTGTTAGTCATTTGAAATATGAAGTAAGCTTATGTTTATTATGCCTTTTATTTTTATTTTGCAGTTTCCTTTCTATATGATGAGGTTCTCAATAATCTTCCAGTTCCACAGGATTCTGGTCTCTAGAAATCTCTTGGGACAATATCACTTTTTGAAGTTCCTGTACCAATAACATGTTACCTGATTTAATTTATGAAAATTTTGTTATCTTTGTTACATAATTATTAATAAATGTTAATTTATATATTAAAGTGTTTCATTATTTATCACAATACAACGTTCTTTATTATAGTAAGAATATAAGGGCATATATTATTTGCAGATTTCCTTTAAATGTCCATTGACCCTACCTAGAAGATGGTATAAATGAGCTCCGTTAAAATTGAAAAGCATCTACTCTTAGAACATATTAAAAAATGTCATTTCCACCCCTTAAATTCTCCTAAAGAAATAACTTTGCTGTATTGAATTTCGCAACATTGAGAATTAAAACCTAGAAATGTTAAGGGATAAAAATAAAAACAATTACTAACATTAGTATTTAATTTGTTTATAATATTAATTTAGTAACTTCTATATAATTTAATTAAAAGAAGTTTTGCATAAATAGAATGAAATGTACAGTATAAAAGGTGATTATAAAATGAAAAGGAAAATTTATTAAATAGTCAAATATATACTTTTCATATTTTACAATTATGTATTACAAATAAATACAAAGATAATACAAAGTGAGTCTCCAATGTGTTTTGACTTTTGGTATAAACCAGAGGAACATCTGCAACAAATAAATACAAAATTTATTACAAAAAATTAAAACAATTTACAAATAAAAATATAGTTTTGTAAAGTTGACTTAAACATAAAATAGTTAAAGAAAATTAAATTATTAATTAGTCTAGACATTTTAATAGTTTTAAACTAGAGAAAAAAATATTCGAATTAGCCAGGATACATGCCCTTATTGGTCAATGAATCAGTGACATAGTTAGGGTTAGGACACTTGTTGGGAAAGTAAGATCTGGGTTCATTGTCTGATGTTTCAAATAATTTTTCTCTAACATAAAAATATTTAAAGAATATTATGTTTTTATTAAATAATTGTATAAAAATATTAATCAATAAAAATGTATTTGTGACAAAAAAAGAATAAAACTTCTGGTAAATTTGTGCATTTCTTAAAAAGAGAGATGAACATATAAATGAATTTAAATAAAAACATGAGATTCCTATTTTGATTAACCATGAATCATTTTGTATAAACAGTTTAAACAAAATATCATTTGCAAAAAGGAATTGTGAGGAATGGCTCCACAAGTTTACACAATATTACTATCATATTTACCAGTTAAGGCTTTTGCAATTGACAAGTTGTTGAATGCAGGAATGATTATCTCGACTTACAGCTATGACAAAAGATATCTTTCAATTAAGATAAATCTAGGATCTAATCTGTTTATTGGTTATAGATCTAATACTAAGCCCTATAATCTATAAACAGAATTCCTACACAAACCCAATTAGCCATAGGAGCATAAAGTGAACATTAATAAATAAATAACCTTCATAAAATGTCTTGGGTGAAACTAGGGTTTTTTGTTGTTTTCCTTTGAGAATCCCTCTTTAGGGAATGTGCTAAGCTACCAAATGATTTTTCAATTCAGATAAATAATTTTTAAAAAAGTGAGTATGTGTGCGAGTGTTTAGACTTTTTAACCTTGTGCTGAAAGTTCATTATTATCAGAATTCAAAATATAGTTTTTTTTTTTTTTTTTTTTTTTGGAGTTAGTACATCTTAAGTTCGTTAACCACTAAAACCACTTAGAGGGAGACCAAGTTTAATTTATGACAAAAATAAAAAGAGTAAATTTCTTTGTATCATGTAATAAGAGTTCTTTAGAATAATTTATAAATTTCATTACATAAATGAAAATAAAAGTGAGAACGTACTTATTTGCCAATATCCAATAGTTCTTTCTCCACTATTGCTCTATATTCATCGAAACCACCTTCCAGGCTTCGGACTGTACCATTGGAGCATACCCACAATTCTTTGCAAACCATTCGAATTAGCCTTTCATCGTGAGATACTAAAATAACTCCACCCTGGAAAAAAAAAAATAAACCCAAAGTTAGGTAAAAGACAAGTCAATTAAATATATATATATAATAAGAAAATTAATCTTTTACCGTGTATTTATTTATAGCTAAACCAAGAGCATGAATACTTTCTATGTCCAGGTGATTGGTAGGTTCATCAAGAATTAGGAAGTTGGGTCGGGACATGCACATTTTAGCAAATGCTACTCTTGATTTTTGTCCTCCAGACAAAGAACCTACAGACTGAAGTGCGAGGTCATTAGAAATGCCGAAGCTACCAAGCTGCCGACGGTACTCTTCCACAGGTTTCCCTGAAAATTAAAATAAATTACTAATCAGGGAGAAAAATTAAACATGTTAGAATTAAATTTCTAATTTCAAATTGCTTAAATAACATTGATTCAAAGTTTAGTAACAATTAAAAGAAAATGCTAGAGCAGCAACAGATGTTGTGTGTGTGTGTGTGTGTGTGTGCATGCATTTTTATTTTATAATATATACACAACTATCTACGCAAATATAATATAAAAATAAAAATAACAAAATAAAATATTAAAATAAGTAAGATAATTGCAAATAAAATTAATAAAAGAAATGAAAAATAAATAAATAAAATAAGAAAAAAACAAAAAAAAATCAACTAAAGTTAAACTCAACCGATGTTTAATTTGCGAGACTATGTAAGGTAAATATATTGAATTATAATTCCCATTCCTCACAATCAACTTTACATTCTAATGCATTTTTGCTTTATCCATATCTATACTTTTGATAAACTTTATAAGTTCTTTATTATAATTGTTAAATATAATATGATGTGGTTCTGGCCAATTACCTCCTTTTAAAATTATGTTCATTATTAAATTTGATCTATTTTTATTAAATGTTGAACAGTCATAAGGTATGTGTAAAAACGTTTGTTTTGTCTGTAAGTCGCAAGTACATTTGTCATTGTCTTGAATTTTAAATATTTTTAAATGATGTCCTGTCTGTCCATGTTCCGTTAGAAATTGTGTGCATTTGTGATGGTGACTCTTAATTGTGTTGTAGTTGTTGTGAGTTATATTTGGTATGTATTGATGTAAGCTGTAAGATTTGTTACATGTCATCCATTCTCTGTTCCACTTATGTATTGTGTCTGTACGTAAGTCTTTTTTAATGTAGAGAGTGGTACGAGAGAGAATTCTGGAATTATTTTTGTATCTTGAGCTGCTTCCTTTGCTAGCATGTCAGCTTGTTCGTTTCCAACATTTCCTGAATGGGCTTTTATCCAGTCTATGTGTATGTATACATTTAAATGTATAATGTGTGTGCATGCACGTGTGTGTACCAATTTGAAAAAGGGGTTAAGGATCATTTGAAGACATTTGTTGAAAATAACATCTTGGATACAATAGCTCATTTCCCATAAAGGAAATCAGCCAAAAAATAAATGCATCTTTACCAGTATTTTATATGACTTCATTTTTCCCCCACCCCTAAAACTATTTTGTGCCCTTGATCCTTTAAAATACATTTCCAAGAATGAAATTAATAACAGACTAGTCCATACCTGGAAATGCTTCTTGAAGGAGTTCAACAGCTGATGTATTCATAGCGAGCTGATCAACATGGTGCTGACTGAAGTACGCAAACCTAAGGTTCCTGTGAGCTATTCGAGTACCACTCGTAGGGGATAATATACCAAGGATAAGCTTCAGGAGGGTTGTTTTACCAGCACCATTGTCTCCAACCTAAAATAACAATTTATCTATAATAAATAATTACTTCATAAGGTTTAAGGTTAGAGCCAAAATGAAATTCATCTACTCATTTAAATCACGTCTTCTGTCATTCATTGTCCTGAGGAAAATTATAAATTATTGTATGATGTGATAATGATTGAAGAATACAAAAAAATAGTGGAAAAACAATAACCTGAAATTTGAATAATATGTTTACCACTCAATTGTCATGGATGTATATAAGTAGATATAAATCAGTTGATGGTACATGGTGTGAAAAATTATTTACAGAAGAAGAATAGTAACAATTATATCTAATTGACTTACTGTTTATTATATATATATATATATATATATATATATATATATATATATATATATATATATATATATAAATATAAATTATATTCCTTTTATAGGTGAACAGAAAAAGATTTTATCTAGAGAAATTATATTTTTTACATAGTTGTAATTGTTACTCCATTACAGTGTTTATCACATAACACATTGTAGATCTAGAATTTAATTAAAAGTAATTTGTGGTTAAGGTTTATTTATTCTTAATCTCAAAAAGACCAAAAATTCATTGAATATATTTATATTATTAGAAAAACAGTCCGGTAACCAAAATTAAATATTTAGAACAAAAACTTTTATTATATATATGTCCAAACGTGTTTGCCATATAGTTTTAAAATAAAATTTTTAATGAATCAGAATTTCAAAAATCATACAGAAAACCTTATAAACATTATTTTAATTGGAACAAAAACAAGGTCAATATTGATAGACCAACTTTGGTATAAAACTATAGTTTTCTTAAAACCAATTTTTTCCGTTTCAAGCTCTTCCCAGCTCCTAAATGAGCCGCTCTAAATTTGGTAATAAATAAATACATTAAAATTATTATCATCAAAAATTTACAAATTCACTTCCCAAAAACAAATTACAGCCATCTTTATAAGATAAAAAAATGAGGGAAAATGAAGTTAATTAAAATTGTGTTTTTTTATTCCTAAAAATTCATTGATAAAAAATTAAAAATATCTTATTTTTGTTATATAGAAAACTTACTATACAAATCCTAGACTCCAATGTAGCACCTAATTCAACATCACGAAGAATCAGCCTAGATGCATCATATCCAAATGACACTTCTTTCAGTTGAAGAATTGGAGGGGATAAAGGCTCAACTTCAGGAAACCTCAGAACAACTTCCACCTCTTTTTCAATAGGTTTCAACTCTGGGCTATAAAAACACTGGTTTAAAATGGGTAGAGTTTCTACATGCCACTATACTTTCATTTATAATTTTGATAATTACTTACAGTTTGTCAAGCATTTTAATTTTCGATTGAACGGAAGAGGCTCTATTGGCGTTATATCTAAACCTGTCAATAAATTCTTGAACATGTGCACGGTGCTGTTGCTGAGCTTCAATTTCCCTAATTCTGTTACGGAGTTTCTCATTTTTGGCTTTCTCAAACCTTTGCAAAAGAAAAAAAATGAATAAAAGGAAATTAAATTAATCACTTTAAAAGATATCTAACTTATTAGTGCTAGTGGATAACATTTAATCATCATTTTAATTAACTATGCAAGACAAAGGAAACAGGTAATTACCTCACTGTGGGAATGTCCCGTTTTATAGGTGAAATATGTTGTTTGTAGAAGAAATATGAAACTAATAGAAAGAAATAATGGTCCAGGGAGCAGAAGCTTTAAAAAAATAGCTCCAGAATGAAAAGGTTAAAAACCTATCTTGGGAACTCAAGCCAAAAAAAAAAATAGTGCAGTGTTTTTTTGTACTCAAAAGGACACTACTATGCCCTCTGAAAGCAGTAATTTATGAGAGAAAATTTTAAATTTCTACAAAGAAACAAGAAAGGAGATAGTTTCTCCTTAGAAACATTTTTAACGAATGAATCCAAATATTTGTGCAGCTAGTATAATATAAGAGTAATCTAATATTCTCTTGAGGGCTCAGGTTACCAATGCGAGTTAAGATGTAGGTCTTAATCCTAGAGTTGTGAGTTTGATTCTCACCTGGAATTTATTTAGTAATCTCATTAAATAAAATCATGAGACCCACTCTCGCTAGGAAAGGGAGGTAACCTGAAGATAACATCCCAATTGGCCTTAGTAGCATAAAGTGGACGTTCATAAATAAATAATATTCTTTTATTAATTAGGGAGACTGAGTATGATAAAAAATATAAAGACTGGGTTCTTGAAGACTAAGAAAGTGTTTAGTAGTTGTAAAGTATACCAAGATAAGCTGGGAAGGAAGTTGAATATGTATGTAAAAATGGTAAACAGGGTTTAATTGTCCTTAAAAAGATAAATATACTAAAAATTAAGCCTAATGAGAAAACAAATATATGAATTCATTAATATATACGCTAATTAATATTCATAATTACTTCTCATAATTTCCTCGATATGACTCTATTGTAGCAGAATGTAAATACAATATGTCTGTAGGCACTGTGTCAAGGAAATGACGGTCATGGGAGACAACAAGTAACGTTGTCGGCCAACTTTGAAGGTAATTTTCAAGCCAAATTATAGCTTTCATATCCAACATGTTGGTAGGTTCATCGAGGAGGAGAAGGTCAGGTCTGGAAATGAATTTGAAATTAGTTAAGTGCACAATGAACAAACAAATACTCTTAAGAGAACTTAAAAAAATAAAAGGTTTCAATTTGAGGCATTAATGAATGATAGATGTGATGTATTTTTGGAAATATTAAAATATTGCTGTAGACAATACACAGTTATAATTGTGTTAACTGATTCATTTTTAATATTCCCTTCTTCCAATAGACGTCTACCAACATTTAATCAAAAGTTAATAATTAGGCATTGATTGTCTTAATAAAATTTGTCTGTATCAAACTTTGCATTAAATTTCCTAAGAAATCAAAAAAATGTGATGAGTAAATTTCTTTCGATTTTTGCAATAACTTTTTATTTAACCACTTGAACTGTCAATTTCACAAATACTCTAAACTACTTAATTATTGTCCTCAGCCTATCAGTCATCCTAATGATCCTTCAATAAAACTTGCATTCATAAAATTACTTACTAGACATGTAGTAATTGTTATACCTTACTTTATTTTGATACTGAAAAAAAAAAAAAATAAAAAAAAAATAAGACAATCCATAACTGCTACTAGAAAGTTTGTAACTTTGAAAAATTAAAGATTAGGTTTCTGTAATCTACATTAAACTTTTGGTTAATTATCAGGGAGAATATATAAATTATATTTGTTATGTCTCTGCAGGAAATTTGATGATTTAATTGGACTGTGGAAGTTCATGAGAAAATAATGATATGGTCACTCAACAGGCTTGGTAAACGTGTCACCAGGAGCAAAGAAAAAAGTGGAAAAAAAATTTCTTGGTTATATAAGTGGTAAGTTAATTAATCATCCAAACCCATTTTTTCTTGTAAAATTTCAAAAGTTACAATTTGATATAGTGGTCAGTTCTTAAAACGATTTTCCCTAAGAATGTTTGAAACAATGAAACCAATAGGGATCACTGACATTAAAGGCAAAAGTTGTCTTCTATTTAATTTAATACTTACTTTGAAAACAGAGCTCGAGCAAGAGCTAACCTCATTCTCCATCCTCCTGAAAAGGTTTTTGTAGCTCTCCTTTGCATTTCAGGGGAGAATCCTAAACCAGCTAGAATAACAGATGCTTTTGCAGGGGCTTTATCTGCTTCCATAGCATTTAACTGTGCATAAATATCAGCTAATTCATTACTAAGTTCAATGTCGTTATCACTGAAAAAGAAACAATATTAGTATTACAACTAATTCTATCAAACAGCACAACGACTATAAAACCACATTTTTTTTTTTTCATTTCTAACATTCACAATATATGAATCGTTTTAAATTGTTTCATTTTACTACATTTACACAAATGTATCTACAATAAAACATTCAATTCCAAAAGCTTAGTCTTAAAAAAATTAATCCATTTTCATTCTTTTCTTATAAAATAGGAAACATCAGATGACAGTACCTTCCACAATCAAAATAAGGGATAGATATTTATTCTATTAACAAACTTATTAATAGCAATTATAATTACCCCGAATTCAGTCTTTCATTAATCGCTCGTTCTCTGTCAATGAGATTTTGCCTAACAGTGTCACATTCAAGAACACTATTAAGTGCAGTTGTCTCATCACCCGTTACTTCTTGTTCAACATGAAGAACTGATATATGAGAAGGGATATGTAGCTGGCCACTGAAAAGTTAAAAGTTAAATGAGACTGGATAGTAAAAAATAAATTTATTAAAATTCAGGATTTATATAGTAACACAAGTTTTACAATTTATAGATTAGTAACAAGAAATCCTAAACAAAATTTTAAAAAAAAAGAAAAAAAAGTTTGATTCATTAGTTGTTGCTAAATTATTTCTATAAATGTTTGCTAAGGGACAATCATGGTATATTAACAACATTGTGACAGGTAATCAGACTTGGCTATACTGTAAGTAAAAGTAAAGTCTTTGGAGATGATTAGCACACACATAGTTATCAGAAAATCCTGATCTCTAAAGAAAATGATTTTTGTGTCTTTCAAATCGAATGAAATTATGGAACATTCAAAATTTATGACACTCAAAAGGCAGTCAAAACTGAGCAGTGGCTACCTAAAGCTACTGTACCATAAAATCTACAACCCAATCCAAGACTAAACACTTGATTCCTCCATCGTAACAACATTCCAACTCATCACCCTTAAAAACCTGCATCAAATATTTGACCAACAAAAGATAAGGGAACTTGTTTAGCAACCTTCTTATAGTCTAGGCCTTGCTCCTAGGGATTTCAGTGAGGAGAGTAGGGTTCCAAAGAGAAAGAACTTCCGATCAAATATTTACTCTCAAAGGTACTCAAGTAGTGAGAGATAGAGCAACATACACATCCCTATCCATTGACATTACAGCAGCGTACAATTCAGTTGATAGAATCTGTCTTTGGAAAATAATGATGCAATTTGGGTACTCAGGGAAACTTGTCAGACTGACAAGGGCATATATCAATGGCTCACACTGTCAAGTTTGATCCAAGGGGAGGCACTACACCTTGAAAACAAGTCACGATTTAGGCAAGGTGATTATTTTTCAACTATGCTATACAACTTAGTCTTTACTAAGAACAACCTTCAGTTTTATACCAAAACTGCAAGAGTAACTGCTGAAGATAAATATTCAGCTTTGTTATGATCCAGCAAATATTGCAGCCGCTAGAGTTTTATCAGACAAATAAATACACACACGCGTTCTCATTGTATTCACCTCCTACTCAGTGGGACATAGTGCACCTTCATTAGTAGGGTGAACGCCTAGTTCATCCTGAGGGAAATATTCTATCACTATTAAAAAAAAGTCCATCACGCAGGGGCTGCGTAAACTAAGCAGATTTCCCACATAAAGTTATACAATAGACAAATCTCCATACATGTGCCAAACAGTTACGGAAACGGCGGAACTAGCTTTTGGCGGGAATGATTAGAAGTGACCATAGCTCGTCTGTTACACTTAATAAAAATGCAAATATCTCAGTTAATATTTAAGTAGAGAATAAATGTATATAACAATATTTATAGTAAATTTAATTTGCAATAAGATTGGTTCTATACAATATTTCAATACGACGTATGGTAACAGAGATATTTTGAATATTCAAAAATCCCCCCTCCCACTGGCCCGATTTCAGCCATTAACGAACTTGATCTGTCTTTTTGCATAAAATGTTTAAATATCGAGTTTGGTAACGATCAAACAAACATTACGACCGCTAGAGCGTTAACAGACACACATATATATATATATATATATATATATATATATAATTTTGAACGGACCTCATTTCGCCATCTCCTGGGTAGGATCAATGGACATTTGAAGAAAATTTTCAAAAGTCACGTCATGAATATGACCTCAATAGCTGATTTCCCTAAAGGGAAATCTGCTAATAGGCAATTACCTATATTAAACTAACTTTACAATAGGTAAGCTAATTAAATTAGTAGCAAGTAGTAAACAAAGGACAGTGAAAATAGCTTGTATTATATGAAAGGGGGAACACCGCCTGCCATGAGTATTAAAAATCATGCAATTTAAGTAAAAAATCCGAAATGAAAAACACATTTATTGCACAATGAAAAGTCATTCAGATTCAATTGACACACATCTTTATTAATTTCAAAACAGGTCAACAAAGAACACCATGAAATGATTTCAAATATACATTAGCTTATCAGATTGATACAACTTGATTCTCCCTTAAAATTCATAAATGAATCCCCCCCCCCTCTCCCAAGAGGGTAAAGCTTTCATACGTGAATCGTTTAAAATAGTTGAAATGAAGTGAAATATAAATAAAATAACTGATGTTGATTTTTCGTGTTTCATTTTTGTGGTCAACAATTTCAAGAACTACAAGGGTGGATTTTTTAATAGTTTAAAATACTGAGACAAACATTGAAAAAAAAGTGGGTTTTAGAGAACACATCTTATGCTTTCTCGATATCACATTTGTCAAACCTTAAATTAGCTTTTAACATGAAATATGTATAAGAAAGAAAGAAGAGTAATGTCTAACGAAGGAAGACGTACAAACATGAATTTTTATGTAGATGGTGGAACTCCATGAGGGGGAGAAGGGCTAAATCATAGGCAAGTTCCTAATTTCTTATAGACATTAAGTGTGGACTTAAAACTTACACAGGACACCATATCATCCAGACAATTAGGAGTTGTGAGAATAAACTTATTACACGATTTAATTAACACTCAAGGGGCAATGTAATCAAAAACCCATATTTACCAGGGCTATACGGAAAATGGTCATTATGGTCTCTTAGCAGCCTGAACACATATCAACAGGAAGTTTTACATAGTGAATGCAAGAAGTGCACCAATAAATCATGCTCCTGCAAAAAAAAAAATATCCAGAAAGTAATCCAAGTGCCACAATATTGCTTCTTGTGGTAGAACCTAATGAAATTATTCTGTACGAAGCATTAAATTTCTTAGAGTCAACTAAAAAGCAGTCAATAATTACTTCTATACTTATCAATGCCATTATTTGTATGATTTTATTATATTTTGGATCAGAATTCAGATGTCAGTTTAGTTTCATTTCTTATATTTACTTATGGAATATGTTTTTCATAACTACAATTCAATAAATATATTGAAACAACTATAAAAGTCAATTGTACTCTGACAGCTTGTTGAACAGCCTCACTTCACCAATCTGTTCATGGTAAAGCAGCCATAAAATATTATTTGTCACATTTACACTCTGGCCTAAGAGTCAAATTTCGCTGTGCAAAATGATATGAGTGTGAAATGAACAATCCATTACTTAAACGAAACCAAATATGAGTGTTAATCCAACCAAAGCACAGATCAGGTAAATATTTTGGACAATAAGGAAACCAGCTATTAATAATTAAATAATAGTTTATGGGAAAGCATGTAAAACACTTGAATACACCACGCAAAAATATCTAAGACTTACACCAGCAAGTCCTCAGCTTGAGAACAAAATTGTAGCTATTAGAAAATATTTTCAATAAACAATCTGATAATTAAAAACTTTAGCTATCTATTTGAGTGAATATATTATTTGAATAATTACATTAACAGCAGTATAAAGGTATGCATCTAATTAACCTTGAAGGCTCAGGTTAGCCATAGTGAGTTAAAGTGTTGCCTTAATTTCCGATTGGAAACCTAGAGTGGCGAGTTTGATTCCCACTTGGGCAATAGGAATTTATTGATTACGAACTGATTAAATAAAATCCTTAGTACCACCCTGGCTAGAAAAAGGTAGTAACCTGTAGACAACCCGCCCCAATTAGGCATAGTAGCAAAAAATAAACAAATAATAAATCATTTTATTTTGTAACAATTGCACTTTACAAAGCCACAATTTTATTTTTAAAATTATTAAACTATTAGTTTTGTATTTTTTTTTTTTAA
The DNA here is from genome assembly GCA_019009955.1 of Riptortus pedestris. Taxonomy (NCBI): domain Eukaryota; kingdom Metazoa; phylum Arthropoda; class Insecta; order Hemiptera; family Alydidae; genus Riptortus; species Riptortus pedestris. Next base: position 104,590,395 of record CM032231.1, on the reverse strand, counting down.
TTCAAGGATAACAAGCATTAGACATTTGAAGTGAAGTATATTTTGTAGAAAAATATTTAGGAAATAAGAGAAAAAAAATAGAATAAGAGCTCTCATACATTTACCAACTTACAGATAAAAGAGTTATAGAAACAAAACAAAAAAAAAAAAACTGTTTACCTGCTTACCTGGAAATCATACGCAGAAGGGTTGTTTTACCAAGGCCATTTCTTCCAACGAATCCATACCTCCGTCCACAGACAAGGAGTAGATCTGCACTTTCAAGAAGCTTCCTATAACAAAATAGATACATTCAAATGAAGGATGTATAGTAAAAAAATGTGCAAAGTCGCTGAGCTATAATCAAGTATATAAATACAAATGGGGGGAAAAAATAAAGAAGAAAAATTGTTTGGAACTGCAATATATTTGGTGTGGGTTATCAACTTTATTGGCAGCAAAGCATACAACTACATACACAATCCTCAGAAATACCACTGTATTACACAGAATACTGGAGATAGCATATCACCTAATGCACGGTACTAAATGTACACATACAGTGTAACTGATGTATAAAATGGTACAGGAAATGGGAGTTCAGGATATTTATAAAGAATAGTGCCTTATGTTGAGCAATGGTCTAGAATGGTGATATTAATGATACTAAAACTGATAACATTATTTGAAGGTAATGCAAACACATTAGTTTTAATAAACAGTGTCCTGGATAAGGTAAGAGTTTAAGTTTTACCAATTAGACAATATAATACAGAATTGCTATTATAATTTTGCCTTGAAATTTAAACAAATGGATTAGTTTAGCTGAAATAGCCCCTTCTGAAATAAGTGACTGGCACTTTTTTATGTTAGCAAATTCTTGGGAGTTAAATGTCACTGGAAAAGCCAAAATAACTAATATATATTCATTATTATTTCTAATTTTTTTGTCAAAGTATTAGTTTGAGGGTAGCCTTCACATAATTTTTATTTCAACAATACTTGTTGTCAATGAGAAGGATTTCTTAATAATGGCTATTAGCTTAATTGTTGCGTCTAAACACTCTTTAAAATAATATTATTTGTCCATGTTGTTTTTTAATTTACAGTTAAAGATACCCTGATAATGCCTTAAGACAAACTGTTGCACTAAATAAATACCTTATTGTGAAAATGTATTTATGGATAAACATAAATTCCTCTAGTTGTTAAACATTATATTACGCAAAAATTCTATTACAGTTAGCAATAATTATACATAAACAGTAAATTTAAATAATACAAGTCCTTAATCATTTCATCAAATTTATTTTGTTATAATTGGTATTATAGCCAGAGTATGTAAGATAAAACTTGCAGTATATATCAAGGACACGAACTGAGAGCACCAATTGTAAATTATTAGAAAATAGCCCAATGTCAAGGAGACAATTCAGCAACCTCAATAAGAGTTAAATTGAGACCAAGTGCTCTGATAAATGCGAAATTAATTTATCGTTTCATTCTGGAGCTAATCAGAAGAAACACATCTCGTTGAATAATCACAATGAATGGAAAGTTATACAAATACCGTGTATAATACAGTAATAAATCATGTTGAAATTCAACCAATCATCAATTTAATAATTTTGATAAAAAAAGAGATGCAATAAATGTTATTTTGATGTAGTGTTTATTATTTTTATTACGTACTTCAATAAATATGTTAGTTCTCAATCAGAACCAAGCATATTAACATCTTTAACTAGTGGGAGCTTCTAAATTCTAATTCACAATACATAACAGTAATTAATATATAAAATGTCAAAAATATAACTTTTTTTTAAAAAATACTAATATTATAGTAACTATGGTAAGAATCCATTAAAAGAACCGTGATTATGACTTATGTTAGTAGAAATTTAAATGCAACCTTTCATACCATCGGCAAACATGAGAATTTGCAGGAAGAGCTGTTTTGACATTTTATTATTATTTTTTAAAGTATTTTATCCAATCAGGATAAATAAGAAGGCCAAGTCCTCTACAGTTTTTTAATATAATGCAGAGTGCACTTTCGGAGTCAATGGTCCATCCTCAGTGCCTGCTGATTAAAGCTGCGTTGCCTGGACCACGACTGCCGGGCGACTTTAAATTCTTTAAAGTGACAATTGGCACTGATGTAGATTTTGAGTACACAGATGTGCATCATAAAATCTGGCATGTACTGAGTAATGAGGCATTGAATATATTTATCAAATGTTTCACACTTCAAGAGGTTAAAATTGTTTTGTTTATAAAATAAAAAAAGAGAATTCTTTTTCCTTATTTCCAAAAAGAGAGAAAAAAAATTAAACACCTTTTTCCAGCCATACAGGTTCATCAATGCTATTCCATAAAACAAACTTCCCATTATGTTGACACCGGGAATTCTAATTTATAAATTCCTGAATACATTATTTACTTAAAAGAATTTACTTAGAGCACTTTGAATTCACAGAATACCAACAAATTAAAACTGATGCCCTTCAGTAATAGCATTATGTATAATTAATTTAATATTAGTATACATTTTATCATTTTGTTTTGTCTACACTGTGAATAATTTGTCATCCATTATTATTATTAGCACAAAGTCAATGAATTACCCTTTAAAAATTTTTAATCATTCTTTAGACTCCCAAAGTTATAAATCAGATAACCTTTAATGAGCTTCCAGTCATCACTTTCATTTCTTAATCTCTCTAGTATAATACTTAGAATATAAAGAGCATTGTAGATGGTACTACACACATATAAATAGGTACACTTTGGAATATTGTTCATATAACTATTGTAAAATTCCACAGGGACTTACAAGTACATACAAAGTAAGTTGCCCATAAATTGAATGGGGATACACTGTAGGTTTTAGAACACAGAGAATTTCAACTAGAAATTGCTACTTTCCTTAACTTAAAAAATTGCTTACTGTAATAGAGTGATAGTGTTTGTTTGAAAACACAAACATCATAAAAATAAATACATTTTTATCAATTCAGCCCATAAGGGTCAGGGTCTGATACACGGCTTAGGAGAGGTACGGAATCAAGTTGCCAAATAGACACATTGTATTGCATTGTGGTGAACAACAGGCCATGCAGGGGGATGTTTAGCTGTCTAACTTAGAAACTAGTTAATCCCACAGCTAAATACAATTACTAGATAGTGTGTAAACGAAAAGAAAAATAAATAAAATAAACTCGTAGACTTCCACGGTCCTGGTCATTAATACTGATAAGGTCTTCGGGTATTGACTGTGTCTGCATTTTAAAAATATATTTAAAATGCAGACACGGTTGGACAACCGAAGGAATATATAGGACAAACCGGCAGATTAATAAACACCAGGGTCGCCGAGCATATCAAGAGTTTAAAAAAGTTTCGGACAGAAGAATCAGCAAAAGCAGAACATTTCTGGGAAACTAATCACAGTATCAAATTCGATGAAGTTAAGGTGCTGGCCAAGGTGGACCGATACCAAGAAAGACTGGTTCAAGAAGCCATAGAAAGTGCGAAATGCCCATTCAACATCAACAGGGAGGATGGATACAGACTCAGCAAACTCTGGAAGCCCATCATTCCACAGAGACCACGGACAAGAAACATAAACGACGGTATAGCAGGTGAACGACCACCGGAAGAAGTATCCGTAGACACCTGGAGGGGATGACTCCGCCCAAGGAAACCGGACAAGGCCTAAATATATACCTGAGGTGAACACACACTCTTCAGTCTCAGAGATAGCCCTGAGGAAGCTAGAAGCATGTCTAGCGAAACGTTGGCAACTAAAATGCAGACATGGTCAATACCCGAAGACCTTAACAGTATTAAAAATAAATAACTTGGAAACACAAATTAAAAAATAATAAGAAAATACACCTTGAAAAATATTTAGTTCCAAGGGCTCTACTACCAAAAAAATAAATAGATTTTACAATTTGGCACAATATTTTTTAAAAATATTTTCCTCTAAATTAATTTAAGGCTGGGTAGAAAAAAAAAAGAGCAATAGGAAGTCTGAGACTTATTTGCACATCATAATTGTTTTCAATCTTTCCACTAACTATAAAATGGAAAAAAAAGGAAAATAATTGAGGGTAAGGAGCAAGTGACAAGAGTCATTTATCCAACAAAGATAGGCCACAATCAAAGAACAACTAATTATCCTCACTAATGAGCATTACTTCATGTGCCATAAATATAATAAAAGTGCTTACTCTTTTTGAAATGGTGCAAAAATGACAATACACCTTTTGATACTTAATTTTCTACGTAGTTAGTAAAAAATGTAATGAAAGTTTATATATTCTAGAAATGTTTTGGAATTCACATCAACATAGAGGTCTTTGAGGAATTAAAATATTAAAAAAAAAAATAATGTTTCGGAATTCACATCAACATAGATGTCTTTGAGGAATTAAAATATTAAAAAAAAAATAATTGGTCATATTAAACAGAACTGAATGAGAGCTGAGCTACAATGTGATTGAGTCACCAACACTTTTTAAGCCACTTCATAATTAGGGCTTTGATAGGAGGTAAGACATATTTTGGATGGTTGAACACCCATCACAATTTAAAACTGCATGCCAAATTACCATACAGATACCAAGTGTGACAGACGACCATAGAGAGTGAAACTACAAGGGTTTATATAAGAAGAAATGGGCCATAAAAATACCTGTGTATATTCTAAACATACAACATTGCAAAGGGAAGAACTATTACAATAAAGATATTTACAAAAGTACCTCTGCCCATAAATTATTACAACATGTATATAAGGAAGTGATAAATGCCAAAATATTTTGAATAGATATTATACTAGCAATGACAATGATTTGGAGAGATAAAGATATTCATTATCTTGCTGACTCTGTTTAAATTATGTAATACATACTTAATAATAGAAACACTACAAATTTGTATTAAATAAAGGCCAATTTACATTAGGTATGTTTCAAAATTAGAATAACGATTATGCTTTTCTTCCCTCTGGTTGTTTTGTTCGGAATACAAACAAAATGGTAAAATTGTTTATTTATATCAAGGCTAACTAGAAATAGAACTACAATTGAACCCACATGATATCAGATTCTTTTGTTCAAGACATTTGATATGAACCCAATTTGTAAGTACTGAACACCTTGTAATATATGGTAACTGGTATGGAAAATAGGAAGTAATTACTGAAAAGCTAATTATACTAGACAAACAATTAAACTAACCTGTCTCCATATGCAACATCAAAATTCTCTATTCTAATATCTTGAGCCCTATTAACGCCTTTCGCCTCCATCTTCATTTCTTTTTTATTGGTCACCTTAACATTTGAAAAAATAATATTAATAAAATGTATACTAAATGTTGACAAAATGGTTAAGTGGAAGTAATATATTTACTTGGGAAGCTGTAGCTGACTGCATCTTAGGTGGAGGAGCTGCTTTTTGATTGACAGCAAATTCTTGTCGTTTTTCTTGTTTTTGTTGCAATTTCTGCTCAGCTTTTTCTAGCTTCTTTGCATCAACTTTCTAAACAAACCAATACATCAAATAGTGCATACTTATTCTGAAATGATATTCTTTTCCTTAATTTTTTTTCAGCAATGATTAGTGTGTGCGTACAACCTGCTTCACTAAAGCTGCTATTTTATTTGTCCAAAAGAATATTACTCGTCTCATTTAATGATTCAGAATATGCTATGCCATGAGAATAAAGTTCCTAACTAATTTTTTAAAAAATAAAAAAAAAGTGTAGATATGTAAAAGAACATTCATTGAAAAATAACAACCTAAAAAGTTTGGCAACCTTCAATTTTCAAACATTAATCAGATCACAAAACAAGCTGCAAATACTTTCCAATTCTTTAAAGCAAATAAGAAACTTTAAATTCCCTATCAGAAAAACTGATATCAAAAAAACAAATGTAATTAAGCGACATAAATGTAGTGCTCTACTCACCAAACTGTCATCCCTTTGCATCACCCATATACTCTTTATGTCTTCCACAGTATCTTGGAGGTTGGCTGCCATTTGACCAAGGTTGACAGGGGCATCTAGGATTTTTCTCTCCCCATTACGGTCACCATTAACTTTCTCTCCACGCATAAGTGCTAGCAATTTACAACATATTTCCCTATAATAAGGGAAAACTTATTGAAACGCGTAATACAAAAATGATATTTCTCGATTACATAAGACCAAACACAATTCATGAATAGAAAATTGAGACTTAATTTAAATTACAATTCACATGAAACCAAGAAACTAAAATAATATAACAAAAAAAAAAAAATTACACTCACATTTGAAACTTTTTAAGTAATTATTCCGGTTAATTCAACATGTGTAATGTCAAACATCTAATCTTATAACTTTTCTTAAACTTATCAAATTAAACATGGCAACAAGCATGGTTAAGAAAATGCAGATGAATCAATATCATGCATTTAGTAAACTGTGACACTAGCACCTGCCGTCAAGTAAAACAACGGAACTTTAAAATGTAATCATTTTAAAATATTAAAAAAACCTTTTAAAAGCAAAAACTGGAAACATGCAAAATTTATTTCACATAATATATATTAGGTTCATTAAAACTTACTACCTTATGTCATCTTCACTTCTCCCATCAGCTACCTCATGCAATACTTCCCCGACAGCCTCATAAAGGTCCTCACCTCTTTCGAAGTCATCAATTCCATTGGTAATGACACCTATCACAAATGTCATATCAGGTCTAATATCCGAAAACTAAATTGAAATCACACTCTTTTCACAGAGAAACTAACTAGAATCCCAAACAATAAAGCATTGTCAGAGCAAAAACATAAATAAATGATGGACATTGAAGTTAAAATTTAAAAATTTAGCCCATAGTTTGGCTTGTATTTCCTATTAAAAATCATTACTTTCTAAATATATGTCATGATGTTTATACCTTCCACATATTCAAACAAGTCATCATTAATGAGTGGGAACTCTGCTTTAAGCAACTGCCCACAGTCAGCCATCTTACGTTAAGACAGCTGTTCGTAGATTGAGCATTCCTTTTGCTGAAGGCTTATTTAAAACAAAGAAGTTTAACTAACATAACAATTTTATTGAATTTCTGACCTCTATGTAAAACTACCTCCTCCATCCAACGCCAGATGATAATACCTTAATACAAAATCCACTTAATGCTAAAGATTGTCAATGTGAATTTGAATTTATCTGTAACAACCTTTTTTTACATGGTGTGAGACAAAGGATTTAATTTAGAGCTTTCGTCGCAAAAAAAATAAATTTCCATATGGGTGACAAACCAAATCTCAAAATTACCAATGTCTTAAGATGTTCAAAATATGATCAAAAATTAATTAGGAAATTTGCAATCTATGAATAAAGCGCCATTGTTTAACGTTCAGTTTGTGCTATTGAGGCTAATCGGGAAGAGTTATCTACAGGTTACTACCCTTTTCTAGCCAGGTTGGGAATAAGGATTTTATTTGGGAAGTTGCTACTAATTAAGTCCTATTCCCCTCGTGGGAATCGTACTTGACTCTTGGTTTACAAACCTATGAATGATAAAAAAAATATTTTGCTTAATTTTAATGACTTAAAATGTTGATAAAAAGTATCAAGCTAACTAATACTTTTGAAACTTCCAAGATTTTTTATTTATTAAGGCCCACTATGTATTGCTGAGGCTATTTGGATCTGGTTATCAGGTTACCAACCAGTTCTTCTATTCAGAATGGAACTAAGGGTTTAAAAGTGTTACAATTGTATGAAACTCATGTTTAATAGTTTCCTACTATTAGCAATGGTAACATTGGTTATAAACAAATTAAATCTAGTATTCTCTTCAGTTAAGTGAACATTTCCTGTCAATCTAATATTTCAAGTACCTAAATGTTAGAAAAAAGTCCGTCACGCAGGGGCTGCGTAAACTAAGCAGATTTCCCACGTGAAGTTTTACAATAGGGAAATCTGCCTAATAACAACTGTAGTAGTAAGAAACCTCTAAACCTAAAACATTATTTAGGGCGTAACAACCCAGTAGTTTCTAGTCCCAAAAACAGTTGACCTAACCTCTAAACCTATTCACGAGGGGCGAAGTTATAGAAACGGCCGCCAGAGCTCTCGCCGGAAAGTTCGAACATAGCCTACTGGTGACCAGTATCACGCAGAATACAAATGCAAATATCTCGGTTAATATTCAAGATACAGAATAAATGAATAGAACAATATTTATAGTAAATTTAATTTGCAATAAGATTTATTCTATACAATTTTTCGATCCGACGCATAATAACGGAGATATTTTGAATTTTCAAAAATCCCCCCTCCCACTGGTCCGATTTCAGCCATTAACGAACTTGATCTTCCTTTTTACATAAAACGATTAAATTCCGAGTTTGGTAAAGATCAAACAAGAATTGCGACCGCTAGAGCGTTAACAGACAAATATATATATATATATAATTTTGAACGGACCTCATTTTCGTCATCTCCTGGGTAGGATCGATGGACATTTGAAGAAATTTGTCGAAACTCGCATCATGAGTACGACCTCAATAGCTGATTTCCCTTAAGGGAAATCTGCTAAAAAAAAAAAGGTTTCATTTTGAAGTTGGCGATGCTTATTTACGAAACTGTAGTGCAAATTTAGACTGGAGAATCAGTAATTATTGTAAGGCATGGGAGGACTTATCCATGCAAAAAAGCATGAAGAACATTTAGCATTTTCATTTTGATGTCGTAAAGGATGTACGGAGTCCGTCATTGAGTATTTATTAATAGAATATTGGATTTGTCAAAACATTATTTGTTTGTAGGCTGCTGATTAAGCCGGTAAGTTGGGTATTATTTATTGGAACTGAACCCAGGGTTCGTATTGCCCACATCTTTGTCTTTTGAAGTGTTTTCTTGGAATTGGAGTCCATTGTTTTATTAAGTCAAAACTAAGGAATTTCCTTTTAATTAAAAGGACGTCTACCTTGGTCCCACGATATATTTTTCTTAACAACAGTCTAATTTCCTTAATCATATTTGGATATAATTAAGTAATTTGTCTAATGTGAGAACCATGATGTTTTCAAGTCGATATCACTTCATTGATGGTTAGAGAAAATATTAAAATCGATCGTAACCCTCAATGTTTTTCTATCGATGCTCATCCTTAATAATTTTCTACATATTAGCGGAAGAAGATCTTGCAAATCGTACCGTTAAACAGGATGTTTATATTGGCCTGATAGGATGACAGGTCATTTATGTTTAATCTGGCCTTATTAAGGGATCTATATATCAGTGTACCTTTAGAATCAAAGCAGGCACATAGTTTGTGATAGTTGTAATTTGGTTTATCTGGTTTAATTTAAAAATAACATTTTTATATCTCAGCTGATGATTCACATTTCTGTGATTCACCACTACTTATCCTGTCTTTACTCTTTTATATGTAACTGTATGAAATGGATTTTATGAATAGTTTTCTCAAATGGTGAGACTCGGTGCCGTTTTTCTATGGCATATGATAAGGACTGATACAGGAACCTGTGGTGTTGATAAGAATCTGATAAAACCGATAAGAGCGACCTTCAATGAGGTGCATTTGTTTAGGAAGCTGTTACACCAATATTTTATGTCTTCTGTACACTGGCTCGAGACCCCCGTAAAGGGGCTTTTATTGGATATATCTGGTGTGCTTAAAGATGGAGATATTCCCATACCTGGCTCAGCTCAGGCGATACAGAGGTAAGTTTTGAACACTTCTTTTTTAAAACATTTTTTCTTTCAGGAAATATATCTGTTCAGTTAATTGGTTTCAAATTGAGGCATTGTTAATGAAAAACTTGTTCAATATCCCGTGACTATATATTTTTTTTTTATAATGGAGTTTTTATTTTTCCTTTTCCTAGTGGTTGCTTTAGGCATGACAGTAAATAAACTTTGTAAAGATGAAAATAATTGTTGCCATTTCCTAAAGCGACTATTAAAAATTGAAAAAGAAATTTCTCATTTTTTAAGACTTTGTTTTTTTAGCAGTGACACTTGCTTACATTAATTAATCTAATTGCATACTGTTTCCTTGGACCTGAATTTTTTTGTAAATATTGTTAAAACATGTTTTAATCGAAAATTTATTTTCTCTGGAACTAAAGAATTTTGGTTCCAGCACGACATAGTAGCAGTTCACAAGTGCTCCTAGGTGTCATCTCATAGGCATGTATTAAGGCATGCGACCTAAATCCTAAGTGTTATCAAAGAATGAAAATAGTTAGAATATTTTGATTCTTCCAACTGTACTTAGGTTTATATTTCGACATTTAATCCCCATATATTGTAACAAAAATATTTATTTGAGTCTATGTTTTTTATTCAGGTTACAGTCAGCTGGTTTTCCATTTCGACTGGTTACTAATGAAACACTGAAGCCCAGAAACACGATATACAACACTTTGAAAATGATTGGCTTTGATGTTCCTGAAAATCATATGATATGCCCAGTGCCTGCTCTTGTAGAAATTTTAAAAAAGGAAAATCTTAGGCCTCATATCCTGATGCACCCAAGGGTAAATTTTATTCTTAATCAACATTAATTGATTATGTACGCTATTGTGAAATTTCCTTTTTTGTGTTTTTATCGACTTCGCAAGAGGATCATTATAAATAGGTTTTACTGTAAAATAAAGAATGTTCGAATTAAAGAAAAGTTAGGGTTACAAAACTGCAAGTGAAAGATAACTTCATTGATGGAAAGTCAAGAAATATGGAAGTCTGGATTAGGAAGGGTCATTTTTATGAGAGTACAATGTATTTCTTTTACAGACTGTGGTCAAAGATTTTCTTCTTGATTTTTGGGAATTCGTATTTCTTAGTTTGTAGCAGCTCAAGTTCTTGAGATGAATAGTGTGTGTTATTTTTATGACTCTTCAATAATACGTTGAAAATTAAAACAATCTTTAAGCGCATCGCTTGTTGATGTTGACCTGTCAACACCAGCTTATATACATGATAAAGAGAGTAATATGCCTTAAAATATCAAATATTTCGATCAGTATTGCAGTTCAGTGTTATATCAGCTGAATTGAATCACCAAAGTTTCTTTGTATTGGACAACATTCCTTTTTCTTCTCCTTATTTTATCACTTTTCCTGAAATTTTCCCTACTTAAATATATTATAGAATGATTGTTAAAAAAATAACTCTAACGTTTGCTCACCTGTAATGTTGAAATGACCACCTTCAACGATGTGATTCTTGTGTAATCAAAGGCCAGGCTGCAAGAACTTCAGGGATTATGCTACAGAATTTATACATTATTCATTTTCTCTACATAGTAATCGTATGAGGAGGAATTTTATTGTACTGCACATCCCGTGCATTTTTGTATTATGTGTATTTTGTGCTCTTGTATTTTGAAAAATCAAACCTGTTTGAATATCTAATTTCACTCTTCTCTCTTTTTCTCCCCTTATTTTACAGATGATTCCAGAATTTTCAGAAGTTGAAAAAGTTGATCCCAACTGTGTTGTTGTTGGTGATGCTGCTGAATACTTCCAGTACAATGCTTTGAATGAATGTTTTAGAAAACTTATGGATATGGAAAAACCCATTCTGTTTTCTCTAGGCATGGGGTGAGTATATACTCTTTGCATTTTCTCATGCTTTTATGTGAAATTCAGTTGGTTATTTATATATTTTGTTTTCATCAAAAAGGAGGTGCTTCTTTTTAGAAAATATTATTTGGACGATGATGGTCTTGCTTTGGATGTTGGAGCATTTGTAAAAGGGTTGGAATATTCCACAGGAGTAAAGGCCAGAATTGTTGGCAAACCTAGTTCTGAGTATTTCATGGCTGGTGTTAGGAGTTTAGGACTTCAGCCACATGAGGTATAATATCTGCAATAATTAGAAAATAAATACTTAGTATTAAACTTATTGTTGTGTTATATTTACTTGCAAGTAGCAACTAGTCTTAGTAGAATAAAGCGGATGTTAATAAAAATAAATTTACGTCTAAGATTATCAGTATTATACTTGGGATCCCCTTTTTTTTTTCTCCACAAAGTAACCCTATGAGGAGTTATTTATTTGAATACATGTTCCATTGCCGTATGGCATATTACATGTATGATTATGTTTAAATACATTTTTATTTTACAATATGCATACGTTATTTATCTATCTTCTCAAATATAATATAAAATAAATAGCAATAATAAAATAAATATTGAAATAAGTAAAATAATTACATATAAAATTAATAAATGAAATGAAAAAGTAAATAAATAAAATAAGAATAAAAAACAAATCAGTTAAAGTTAAACTCAACCGATGTTTAATTTGCACGTCTATGTAAGGTAAATATGTGGAATAATGATTCCCATTCCTCACAATCAACAATTTTACATTCTAATGTATTTTTGCTACATCCATATCTATACTTTTGATAAACTTCTTTATTATATTTGTTAAATATAATATGAGGTGGTTCTGGTTTTATTACCTCCTTTATTTTATTATTATTTATTATTCTTTTTAATTCTCACTTACAACATGTATCTGGAGCATGTCTGGAGGGTGCTTTACTTTTGTCTTCATCCTTAAACTGGTTACGGGCTATTATTAGTCAGCTTATGCAGAGTACGGGCTATGGAGGATTGGCTCTCTAATAATTCTGGCCTCGAGTACAATTTTTTTCTACTTATTGTACTTTTTTATACTTTATTGGCATGAATGGATTTTTACTCTAATGCCATTATTGTTTTATGGTCTGATGCAGAAGACATTGAGAAACAACTGCATATCTAAGTCTCTTCATTTCCTTGTTCGTTCCGCCGGAAATCAGGATTTTCTGCTCTCAGTAACAATTACCAAGCGCTCCCTGTAGATACAATAATTATCGATGAAGAGCAGGTCATCAAAATCACTTATGTACTCCACTTATTTATTAACCTCACTCTACATGTTTTGAGTTACTTCACCTTTTTAGGTGCCCTACAATTACTGGCCTAACCTAATGTTACTAGTGTGCACATGAAAAGACAACTTACTCCTCTTAAAAATTATGTATATTTTAGTTTTTGGATTTTGAACTATTTTCTTGCTATTGCTGAGATGATAAAATGTATTTGTAAAGATCAAAAGAAGGTCTCTTGAACATATAATAGTGAAAGAAAATATAGTTAAACATATTGTTTTAAAATAGATGGTAACAAAAGTTAAAGTTATAAAGATTGTTTAAAATAGATGGAAACAAAGTAAAATGTATATTTAATAAAGTGTAATAATTGTAAGGTATATATGTGAAAATAATTTTTCTTCTGGTAGCTGGATGAAAATAATTTTGTATATCTATGATCTTTACATTAGATTTCAAAAATTTTCCTTCAAATGAAGTTTTTTTCAATTTCTTTCTGGAGTTTTTTTTTAATCACTGAACTTCAAGAAAATTCGTCATGCTGGGGCTCCGTAAAATAATCCAATTTCCTTTGTCCTGGTGTTGATATCCCTTATGTTTAATTTTAGGTCTTTGATATATTAAAATATTCCTTTGTACCTACATTCAATAGAAGATACTTCATTATCAATATAATAAATTAAAAAAATACAGCAGTGTTCTAAGGCGAGGGTTGAGAATATTTGTAATATTAAATGAGAATAAAGTATTGAGCATAGAAAATGTTGCCTTTCTAGGCATTTTAAAATTACTTTTTTAATTTGTTTCTTTCATAGGTTGTGATGATTGGGGATGATGTAGAATCTGATGTTGGTGGTGCTCAGGCCTGTGGGCTAAGAGGTGTTCTTGTTAGGACAGGTATTTAATATGTATATTAAATTATCAAGTAGCTCATAAATATAAATATATCAATTTTTATTTTAATAAACTCAATAAGCTCAATGCATAAAGAAGAGAAGCAGTAGCTAAACAAATGTTGCCATACCACAATTTATAGTTGTCTGTGCAATATTCCAACTGAATTGCTTTAACGGCTTCAAATCTTAATCTCTTAGTAAATTCACTCGTTCAAAAACCCAACAAATATACTGATAGAAACAAGTCAATCGGTATTAGAACCTCTAAAAACTACTAGATGTTGATGCCAACTCTTCCATCTTATGAGGCCTAATCCAGATCTTTAAGATATTTGTGAATATATATATATATATATATATATAAATGCTATTGCTATCATTTACTTCAGGCCTCTTGTACGTAAACAAATACAAACACACTATATATATATATATATATATATATATATATATATATATATATATATATATATATATACTGATCAGGAAAATTATTTTTTCATACTAATTTGGTTTGTTCTTTTTTTAAAGGTAAATACAGAAAGGAGAGGGATGAACCTCATGAAAGAGTAGTCCCAAACGGTATTGTTAATAACTTAGAGGAAGCTGTAGAACATGTTCTCAGCAAACAGAAAAAAGAACTCCAAGGAAATCTATAACATATACACTCTTGTTAATTTTGTAACTCGGACAACTATTATCTACAAAAGTATTTTTGTGCAAAGGTTTTAATCAAATAAAATAAAATTGTAGAGTTAGCCTGTGATTTTTTTTTAAAATAAATTACCTTTTAAAAATTTCTATTTTTGTGTGTGTGTTTAATAATTAACAGTTAGGGTTTTTTCATAATAAGTATTAATGGCCTAGGGCATTGTTTTCTGTCATGGAGACTTTGTCAATACTCGTAGAACTTAATGATAATAACAACAACTACTGGGCCAGTCTATGATTATGTTTAAATTATCTCATATTACTTCAAATTGTATTTTACTTATTCTTAAAATAAATGTTCTGAAATTACTAAATTTTCTAAAGCTAGAGGATTTTCATTTATATTAATAAATATTTTGTTTTCTCCTAATCTATCTTATTTATTTGGAAAAAAAAGAAGAAAAAACTATTTGTTTGATTACAATAGCAATAAGACCTGATCTACTAAACCGTATTTTATGAAACTTGGTACATGTATTGCTCCTAACAACTATTGGTTTTTAGTCAAATGTGCACATAACAAAAGTTATTTATTTTGTTACTTAAAGTAACTTTTGTTATGTGGACTTTTGTCTTACAACGAAGTATAAACACAATATACACTACAGCCCATAGCAGAAGCCAATAGTTTCATAGGGCACTAACGCCTAAACCGCACTCAATGAAACACTGTGCGTATGTGTGTAAGTATTAGGACCTTCTTGATTACAATCTATATTAACATTTTATTACACTTTACCTACTGGTTACACGAAGAGCAAAGCATCTTGCCATGCTCCCCCCCCCCTCTTTAAAAAAATTGATTAATCAGAAATGTCAGTTACCCTTGATTTGTTTTTTAATACTTTATTTAATTAAAACATGAAAATAAATTGAACACACACTTTTTTTACTGTGAAGATATTTAATCAGAATTATTAATATAATTTAATATAAACAGAACTGAGATCTTAAATGAATGGTAGGATGGTTGTCCAAACTAGGTGTCAGGAGGGGGAAAGAAGACTTCCTCTGAGAACTCTCTACCTCATCACAACTCTCACTTTAATTAATGCATAAATGTGATTTGGTGCTAATTTTAGTAGTCTAGTGTAATTCTCAGAAACTGTGAATTTTTTAAGTGCCATAAATAAATAATTTAAAATGATGAACACGGAGAGGTATACCCAGTTATTTCTGTTATTTATAAACACTGCTCCATGAATATGATATGTTATACTTTGCTGAACATACTGTGTGCAAGTATGAATATAAAGTTCACTTTTCAGACATACAAAACAGTATTTTAAATAATGGCTATTATGTACATAAAATGGCTGCTATGTTATGTTTGCACCGCTTTTGGAGAAAGAAGCTTTTTTTTGTTTTGTGGCTCGGGATACTGAATACTATCCATGATAATGAACTATATGATCCTTGTCGTTTTGAAAAAAGATACATGCACATGAGACAGGAAATATAAAAATATTGTTATATATTCTTCATAGTTTAATGGCAAGGGACACCAATAAAAACACTATTCTTTGCCAGCAAACTTTATTCACAATTGCCATATATGTTTTTTTGAAATGGTCCTTCCGCAATGTGGAGGTCATTGACATTTTCTCCACAGTGCAGGAAGGGTTGTTTCAAAGTATGTCAGAGGGAACAAAAACTTAAGAACTGGATGACCCCTGAATAGGCGAAGGTAAGCCAAGAAACATGTAGGGCTATTGAAAATAACGTTTGCGGGGAAAGAATAGTGTTTTAGAAGATTTTACTTAAGGGAAATCAGGTATTGAGGTCATACTCATGACACAATTTTCAAAAAAATTCCTAAAATGTCCATCGATCTTGCCCAGGAGATGAAAATGAGGTCTGTGTTTCTGCTCTAGTGGTCGCAATTCTCATTTGATAGTAACCAAACTCCTAATATAAGAGTTTCATACAAAACTAAAGGTTGAGTTCGTTAATGGCTACAATCGAAACAGTACCGGGGGGGGGGGGGGTTAGAGGGGAATTTCGAATGTTTGAAATATAGACGTTGTTATAGGCTGTATCGAAAATATTGTATAGAACCAATC
This sequence comes from Riptortus pedestris, assembly GCA_019009955.1. Lineage (NCBI taxonomy): Eukaryota > Metazoa > Arthropoda > Insecta > Hemiptera > Alydidae > Riptortus > Riptortus pedestris. The sequence continues at coordinate 104,573,812 of CM032231.1, read as the reverse complement.
ATATTATAAATAAAATTTACTATTAGTAGTACAGTGTGCAGTTATTCTCTATCTTCAGTATTAACGGAGATATTTGCATTTTTTAGTTTTCACACTTCAGTAAACCCGCAGTTCGATATTAGAAATAAGCTGTTATACCATACACCTCTTTAATCCAAACTTAAATATCAAATATTGTTTTCTTTAAATGTTTACTGTGAGAGATACATGTACATAATTACTGCGATGACGTCATCAACTAAGATTTTGAAGTCGTAATTCGAAAAAAGTCCGTCACGCAGGGGCTGCGTAAACTAAGCAGATTTCCCACGTGAAGTATTACAATAGAGAAATCTGCTTAATAACAACAGTAGTAGGAAGGTATCTCTAGACCTATACACGAGGGAGGAATAGTTACCGAAACGGCCGCCAGAGCTCTCGGCGGATAGTGCCGAACATAGCCGACTTGCCGACCACACTCACAATACAAATGCAAATATCTCGGTTAATATTCAAGATACAGAATAAATGTATAGAACAATATTCATAGCAAATTTAATTTGCAGTAAGATTGATTCTATATCCTTTCTTGATCCGACGCTTAATAACGGAGATATTTCGAATTTTTAAAAATCCCCCCTCTAAACCCCCCCTCCTACTGGTCCGATTTCAGCCATTAACGAACTTGATCTTTCTTTTTACATAAAACACTTAAATATGAAGTTTGGTAACGATCAAATAAAAATTGCGACCGCTAGAGCGTTAACAGACATATATATATATACTAGCTAAGGTACCCGGCTTCGCTCGGGAAATCATTTAAGGATGAATGATGATAGTATTTTTTTGGGCAAGGCTTCAATGTTTACAACTACACTTCCCGACGGCGCGCATTGTTTTGCTGTGAGGGTCAGGCAGGCGACTTATAAATGAGAAATTTTATATTTGAAGAATAAATAAAAATGTGTTCCTAATCTATCCCTTGCCACTTTTTAACTCACCTTCTTGAATACTTCAAACCATAATCATGGATAGTATTTATTACAATTAAATATCGTCTATAATGAAACTTATTTCCTTTCAAAAACCAATCCGAGCACATATAGTTTAAGCATAAGGTTAAGTCGGATGCATATCCGAGCATATAACGTAAGGTTATATTCATAATAGTAGATCTCAGTGGTAATCACTTCCCGTAATGCCCAGCATTTCACAGGAAATTAGTAAACTCAATTAACTCTATTAGCCTCCGTCTATTTCCGCTCTCGCATTAGAGCTATCAACACTCTTCTCCTTAAATTATTAATTCAAAATATTATTGTAATAATTTATCTATCTGATGGAATTAAATAATAGTGTTACCCTAAAAATAATTTCAATTATATTCAAAAAGCTAGTCGAGGGGAAGAGATCGTAGCCGTCCCTGCAACCTAAGTAATACTTTAAACAATCATATCGAGTTTAAGAGCATTTTGTCTTTTGTCATAGTGACATTAACGTTTAATTGTTATGATAGTACATATTTGTTTCAATAACATGAAGATATCGGAAATAAGGTAGTATATAACCAAAATCAAAGAGTTTGATTCCCTACTACTTCCCCTATCACTCCTTGAGGAAATTCAGCACGATTTCTTTTTTAAATAATACATTATACAAATTAAATAATGGAAATGCTCTTATAGTTTAAATTTCTATTGGTAATAAATAACAAAGTTATTTTCTAGGGAAATTAAATAAATGAGGCGAAGGGGGAGGGGGATTTATAATCTCACTAATCCGAATCATACTTAGTACTAAATAATCGAAATAGATAAGGCTAAAACATAACATCATTTGTCATAATATGCCTATATTAAAAACACTTAAATAAGTACTAATAAAATCGTCGACTCCCGCTATAGATTTAGCTTATATCCCCTTCGTCATCGTCCTATTTTCGTCATCTCCTGGGTAGGATCGATGGACATTTGAGGAAATTTTTCAAAACTCGCGTCATGAGTACGACCTCAATAGCTGATTTCCCTTAAGGGAATTCTGCTAATACGTATTCCTTATATAACCATGCTGGATATTTAACTGTTTCATTACACACTAAAGCCCGCATTATTTAAAGGCTAAAATCGGGGGGCAGGGAGCAGGAGGGGTGGAATAGGAGGCTAGTGATTTTGAAAATTCAAAATATCGTCTATATTATGAGGGGTATCACAAAATTGTATACACTTTTCGTAACTCAAGTATTAATTAAGGGAGTTATTAGCTCTTTCTTGTTTTCTGTGCCTTCAGTCCCCCTCCACTTCTACTCATCGGTTTTAGAGAATACCTAGTGTAATGAGATCGCAAATGTGTTATGCCAGCAAGTGAGAAATCTGCTTAGTTAACGCAACCCCTTCCTGACGGACTTGTTTGTTTGATCGCTACCAAATTCAGTTTATAAGCTTTTCATGCGAAACTAAAGATAAAGTTTGTTAACAGTTGAAAGCGGAACGGGGAGAGGGGAGGGCGTTCAGAGGAGAGAAATTAAAAAATAAATAAATCAGAATATCTCCTTTGGTAGGTGTTGGATTGAAACATTGTAGTCAATCTTGTTGAAAATTTAATTGTCTATAAATGTTATTCTTTACACCAGGGCTTCTTAAACTATGGGTCGCGACCCCGTTTGGGGTCGCGTAGCAAAATTCTGGGGTATAAAAACAATTTATGTTTTATCTTCAGTTACAACTTATCATTAAATTTTTAACTTATACTTTAATTTAATACTTACCACGCAACTACTGGAATATATTCAAGAGAATTAAGACGTTCAGAATCCACTTTTATTTTTGAAACTAATAATAAATACAATTTTATAATTTTTTGTGCAATTTTTAATTTTAGATTTTTGTATGTTTCAAAACGAATTCTAAACTTATATATATTTTCATATGTATATGTATATTGTTACCTAATTAATAAATCATCAAAAAATATTAATTTGTTTTTTTTTTATATTTGTATGGGGTCGTCAAGAAACTTGCAATCATAAATGGGGTCGTAAATTACAAAAGTTTAAGAAGCCCTGCTTTACACTATTTCTCTTTCTTGACTATTAACTGTGATTTTTGCATTTTCTTTAATTTTAAGCCGACAGTAAACTCCCACTTTTAGTCATCGCACTTCAACAATACGCGAATATATCATGAAATACCCAATATTGTTTTCAACAGATCTTTACTAGATGAGACATGCTAATATGTTGTGTGATGATGTCATCAAGCAAGATTTTATTGATCGCCCATTAAAAGCAACTGAGCAATTTTTACAAAGCTCGTCTGCTCACGAGTAAAAGAAATACAGTATGGACCCGATTAACCGAGGTTCGATTAACCGAGGTCCCGATTAACCGAGGTGCCAAACATTTAAAAAAAAAAAATAAAAAAAAAAAAAAAAGTAGGTGCGGTAACCTTTGGAAGTGATTATGAACCTTTTTAAAACCCTCAAAACCCTAGGCCGGATGCCGGTGTTCAGCAAGCGGTTTATTGAAAAGGAAGCTCTAAGACAGTCGTTAATTGCCTTCTGAGAAATGCATCTCTAGCACCACGTCCAACCCTCCTTCCCCTGTTCCGGGAATATTGTATTTACATCTCTACTTGTCACAACCCGGCTAAAAAACGTAAAAGAGTGGTTATTTCGCTTGAAAAAAATTAGAAGCAATTCATCGCTTGGACAAAGGCGAGTCTTTAAAAAAAGTTGCTCAGGATTATGGTGTCGGTGAAAATATTGTCGGTGACTAGAGGAGGAATAGAAAGCAAATAGAAAACTATGTTTATCAAAGTGCATCCAAGGAGGCTTCTAACTGCAGATCTACATTGAAGAAGTCATCGTGTGAGCTTTTAGAAGAAGCCCTTTTTCTGTGGTTTTGTCAGGCAAGAGAGCAAGGATTCCCGGTAAGTGGTCCAATAATTCAAGAGAAAGCATTGTCTCTTAATTTAAAATTAATTTCGCCTATAGAGAAATTTGGGGCGAGTAAAGGTTTGCTAAGTCGTTTTAAAAACAGACACGCTGCATAAGAGCACTCGCCATTTCCGTGGAAAAACGTTCAGCAGACACGGAATCTGCGACCAGATTTATTAGTAATAGTTTTTCTTTATTAGTAAAGTCCCATAATCTATGCGCGGACCACATTTACAATGCTGATGAGACCGGTTTGTGGTATAAAGTGTTGCCCCAAAAAAACTCTAGCGACGAATATGGAAAAATCTGTTAGTGGTTTCAAGGGTGTTAAAGATAGGGTCACTGTTTTGGTTTGCGCGAATGCAAGTGGAGAGGATAAACTAAAGTTAGTTTTAATCGGAAAATCAAACAAATCTGGAGTTGTGCTCTTTGTTAAAAGATCTTAACTCCCAAGATGTAATGGACTTCGAAGTTGTGTCAATGAAGAATCATTAAAGAGATCAGCGGTCCTAACGGAAGAGCAAATCATTAATGAAATAATGAAAACAACTAACGAAGAAGAGCTTGAAGGAGACGAGGTATCTATCCCCACGAAAGTAAGCCATGAGGAGGGTTTCAACCTACTTGACAGGTCACTACTCTATTTAGAAGGCAGAGGTGATGTGCCTTCATATGAACTGATGATGTTAAGGACGTGGAGAGACACTGCAGCTGCTGATAGAAGCAGTTGTTTAAAACAAACAACAATAAATGATTTTTTTAAATCAAAATAGTTTTCCGATTTTCCATTAATTTTTTTTTTTGTGTCCGATGTTATTTTATACTACATATGTATGTATGTACATACATTCTACTTCTGTTATTAATTTATGATTAAAAAATGTAAATATAAATATAATCATTAAACTTATAGGTAGGTACTAGTTTTTATTCTAAAAACCTTACCTTTTCAGCTGGTATTAGTAGGTTCCGATTAACCGAGAATTTCGATTAACCGAGGTAACAGCGGTCCCGATCGACTCGGTTAATCGGGTCCCTACTGTACTTGGAAAAGGTAAGAGCGACTCATTTAATAACAAAGATTACACTTCTTTGACACAATCTTATCATCGACCCTTCTGATGTTAAGAGTTTGGATAACTTGGAATCGGCTCAACTTGATTTTTTGAAATCTTTATATTTCTGGCCAAAATGCACTCCTAACAATTTGAAGGAATGACTTAATGTCCCAGGAATATATTCGTCACATTTAGGAAATTCTTGATATAATGTTTATGTATATAGTAGTATAATGACATTAGGTCATTAGTATGTGTATATTATCTGTTACATTATGATACTAATAATATTTACTAATACTAAATGGGCTAGACTTAGGCTAAAATATGTATATATTAGCCTATAAACTATCTATTTGATAGCCCACTTATTTTTATATACTCTTATTTTTGAGGTCGTACTCATGATGGGATATTCGAAAAATTTCTTAAAATGTCCATCAATCCTACCCAGGAGATAACGAAAATGAGATCCGTTCAAAATATTATATATATATATATATATATATATATATATATATATATATATTTGTCTGTTTAAGCCCTGACGGTTCTAATTTTTGGCCAAAATCGATATTTAAACGTTTTATATAAAAATTAAGATGAAGTACATTCACGGCTAAATTCGGATCAGTGTGAGAGGGGAGGGTTTAGAGGGAAATAATTTCTAAAATTCAAAATATCTCCGTTATTACGCGTCGGATCGAAAACTTGTAAAGAATCAATCTTATTCCAAATGTAAATGCAAATAGTATTTTTCTATAAATATTGTTATGCACGTGTGTTTTCTATATTGAATACTAGCGGGCCCGACAGAAGTTGTCGGATATTAAACAACGTATGAAATGAAAAACAAATAATATAATAATTTCATTATTGTTTATTTTGAAATAACATCAATTTTCCTAAAAAAAAAAAAAAAAAAAAAAGTTATAATCAATAATGTTTGTTTAATTTTATTTTAATGAGAGTTGATGAACAATATTTTTAGTCAAGTCCTGAGGAGTATAAATGAATAAACTTGACGGTTTTCCGACGCGAGAACACGCCACATACAATTGGCCATGTGAAAAGACCGGATTTTCTAGATCCAACACACAATTCGACATTGTTTGACCTTGTGACTTTTTAATAGTCATGGCAAATCCCATGCGAATTGGAAATTGCAGACGCCTGAATGGAATGGGCGAGTCTGAAGGGATCATATGGATTCGTGGCAGAGCAACTTCACCATAAAATTTGCCATTCAATATTGTAGCTTCAAGAACATAGTCCATAATGTTTCTTTATGACTAATCTTGTACCGTTGCATAGCTTAGGTGCATTTAAATTTCAAAGCAAAATCATAGGTGAGCGAATTTTTAATCACAAGTTATGTGGTGGCATTCCTGGTAAATCCAGGGAATTCAAAAATTCGACAGGGTAGTTTACTGCTTCGTTAGGATCGGTAACAGTGTCGATCGATTTGAACAATATCTCATTGCCGTCAATGACTGTTGTATTTTGAAGGCAATATCGCCAACATCGATATTTTTTGCGGCTAAAATAGCTCATTCTCGAAGCCACGCATGATTAATGTAATTAGCTTGTAAATCTGGAAATATGCTTTCAATCAAAGCATTTTTGGTATTTACCATGTTGCAGAAATTGTCTGGCAATTTAATGCATTGTGTGTCTCGATGCAATGGTATTGTTCCGTTTCCAATGTTGAGCAATTTCTCCGAGAATGGTAGTGCCAATGGATCGTTTTGCAGTTGAACACGTATATTTGTATTAAGACGTAATGTACTCACATTTCGCCATAGATATGATTGTTTTATGTAGCGCGTGGAATGACCGGCAATGTCTGTCTAAAATTACCGGACAGCAGCAGTAAAGCGCCACCAAAACCAGCCTGGTGTTATTATTTAGATCTTTCATCATTCTATCGAGACCTACAAGCGAATGCTTGTGGGCCGTAGTGCATTCATCCCAGATTATAATTTTGCATTTTTGCAAAACTTTAGCTATACCGGAATGCTTTTTTATGTTGCACACTGCTTCTGGATTTGTGAGAATGTTCAACGGCAACTTGAGTGCTGAATGTGCACGTAACTTAAATCTCAATATTATACGCTCAATATTTACTTAAATTCGATACATATAAATCAAAACTCAGCATACAAGAAAATTAAATGCAATGAATGAATACAAACACAAAATGAATGAATGCATACACAAAAATGCACTCAAGTTGATCCAGCCGTTTAGTTGCAGTATAGATAAATAACCTAGATACCGACTGCAGCGCCATCTGCCGGGCTGATTTGTGAATCTTAACCATCTAGAGCGTCACCCAAACGCGCAAAAGAAAATTCATTCAAATCGGGACATCCAAATCCAAGGATTCAAATTTTGGACATCAGTAAACACCCACTCCTACTCATGCCATATTAGCTGGAAGCTGATATACCATGAGCCAGTTTATTCCAAGGTTAAATACCAAATACGGTTTACATTGAATTATTACTTTCTGACACCCATGCAAATACGTCATGTGATGACGCCATCAATTAAGATTTTTCGTTCTTTACTCGAAAATGTTTATTTGATCTATACCATACTCGATATTTAACCATTTCACTCAACACTATAGATCATAATTATTATTGGCAGAAATCGAACCTAGAATAGTGAGTGTTTAGAGAGAGAGGGGGTGGGGGTGGTTTCGAAAATATCTCCGTTATTATGAGTCGGATTGTAAAATGTTATAGATCGTATCTTGTTAAAATATTGGTAATCTACAATTGTTGCTATGCATTATTCCATAACTCGAGTATTAAGCGAGTTATTCGTACTGTCTTGTATTCTGTCTTCGGTTTACCCCCACCCCATTCTACTCATATGTTATCTACATAAAAATAGAGAATAAGTGGTGAGATAAGATAACAAGTGTGTTATACCAGCACGTTAAAAATCTGCTTAGTTTAAGCAGCCCCTGCGTGAGGGACATTTGATGGAATACTGCAAACGAGTTTAGATTCACCTCTCAGGACTTACCCACTTTTACAGTTTAGTTCGCCAATAACAAGACTGAGTAGATAACTTGATGCTGAGAGATCTATCAAGAGGCTGTAATAGCTATTGTCAATTACTGCTCAGTAATAGCTTCCTAGCCGCCAGACCAAATCCAAGCACAAATCAATCTCCAAGCAGATCACGATACTATCGCCGAAATAATAAGTATGTTTGTGATATGCTTTTATAAATGGCCTCGGTTTCGGGATCAATGAAATTATATTTATGATTTACTTGTAGATGTGAAGAAAAGAACACTTCAAATGATTATTCATTTTTATTTCTCAAATAGTTTTGCGTCCAAATGACGCATCATGAGGAGGCTATACTACATATAGGCAATATACCAACATCTTTCTCTATAACCTTTCATTAGCCGTACCAGCCGGAGAAACGTAACTTAGACAAGTAAAGTTAAATAGGTCATATTTTCACAAAGTATTGTAACCTTTCCAACAATCTGTTCAAATAGTGTTTCACAGATTACAGACGCGTGGTAAAAGTAATCAAAATAAAGGTGCCAATTTATCATATATAGGGTAATGCATTTATGAGAAATATAAAGAGTATGCGGTCTTCGATAAAACTTACGGTTTTCCAGGAAATGATTCTTCCAATCTCGTTTCTCCTGGTGTGGTTAAGCAAAATTATAAATTACCTTAAATCATAAATTCTAGAAGTGTCATTTTAAATAATAAAGCAATTTTCTTTTTATTATGATTTAATATTCGTCTAATGAGTGACCTCCCATTAATCCGCTAATCGAGTACCTTATAAATATATGTATATATACTTATAAAGTTTGAACGGACTTCATTTTCTTTATCTTCTGGGTAGGATCAATGGACATTTGAGGATTTTTTTTTCGGCAATTTCGTTTTGATTACTTTCTACTTAAGGGAAATCTGCTAAAAGGAGAAATGGATATACAATTTAAGCAATTTGTGCTGTTACAACAAACTGTGACGTCTACGCTAAATCTGCCTAGTATACGCAGCCCTTGCGTGACAAACTTTAATTGATTGCCTATAGATCAATGCGTAGTCTCTACGTTGACCCTCTTCCTGGTGGAAAGGGCCAAATAGAGCTATTGCCACCAATTTGAAATTTTAAAGTTTTGAATATTTTTTACCAATATCGTGATACAACGAAACACATAATCACAAAAATGCATGTATTATTAAACCGTAATGAATCTGAGATTGCATTACAGGTACCAATCATAAATGACCATATTTTTTGAGTAATGACAGCTAAAAGCTCAGTTAGATTATTATTTATGAGTGCTTAAATGTTGCGTTTTGTACCTGTAATTAAGAGTTTTACCCAATTCTGAGTTACGTCCCCATGTGCTTTGGCATTTGTAGTTAACGCCAATAGATTTTTCTTTCACTGCTCTTAAAGTAGATACACTGAACAATATTCATGTTGAATTTCGATAATTAAATTACGTTTAGTACCCTTTTTCAGCATATTTGATCGGCTGGGGCAAATTTCGCATGGGCTCAGGCTATAAAAGGGCCATCTCGGGAAGGGATCAAGACAGTCAGTCCTCAGATATCCTGTACGACAGATCTCCACCGGTCAGCCCTTTTAGCAGATTTCGCTTAAAAGAAGTCAGTTATTGAGTTCGTACTCATGGCGCGATTTCCGAAAATTGTCTGCAAATGCCCATCGATCCTACCCAGGAGTTGACTAAAATGAGGTCCGTTCAAAATTATATATATATATATATATATATATATATATATATATATATATATATATATAGAGAGAGACATATTATATATATAATAACACTTTATTTGAATTACCATATATATATATTTGTCTGTTGCCGGTCGCGGTTTTTGTTTGATCGTTACCAAACTCGAAACTTCGAAATATCTCCGTTACTATACGTCGGATCGAAAAAGTGTATTGAACCAATGTTATTGCAAATTAACTTTACTATAAATATTGTTATATAGAATTATTCTCTATCTTGAATATTAACCGAGATATTTACATTTTTATTAAGTGTAACGGACGAGCTATGGTCGCTTCTAATCGTTCCCACCGAAAGCTAGTTCGGCCGTTTCCGTCATATGGAGATTTCTCTATTGTATAATTTTTCGTAGGAAATCTGTTTAGTTTACGCAGCCCCTGCGTGACGGACTTTCTATTCCCTCAGCTATCAGCTGTCAGCCTTCATTTCCTCACTCGGCAGAGGCATGTTCTTAGAGAGACTTCTAGAAATCAGCTAAGTTATTTCTTTGTAATTTAGTTTAATTTGACATAAGTGTCCCTATTGTATCGCTTAAAAGGTTTCTATCTCATTTTCAATTTATATATTATAATTGGTGAATTTTTGATCGTATATATATTTATATTTATTTAAAATTTGGGTTGAGAGTCGATTTTTGGTGAAAGCCTTTCTAAATTCTTTGTAATTGATTTGGTTATGGGAACTTTCATTTTTACGGCTTCCACTGCCTATTGCCGCAGCCAGTTCGCTACATAAACATTTAAAACGGACCAAAGGAATATGGAAAAATAGTATAAGAATTTTCCTAAAATAATACAGCATACGGCATTTGAATATATGCAGCTTAGTATTATAAGTATGAGCAAATGATTTGCTGGTTTGAGAGAGGACATTTGCTTTTGGCAGAGAGCCACGAGACACGCATTACAGTCTCCAGTGCCTGGAAGATACTTTTGAGAATTTCCAAGGAGTATTTTTCTATAGGCGGTAATATATTAATGGGAAGCCTAACGCAGGCCATATAAATTTGGGCATTTGGCTATAATTTTATTTCCATTTTATAGTTCCCAGGTTTACATGAAGGGATGAATGAATATATTATTCTAAGCCAAGATTTTTCCAATCACCTTTGATCTGGAGCATAAACCAAATAAATATAAATAGTTCCTAAGATGTTACAAGTAACAATACAATATACAATTTCCTTAATTGTACTACAACTTCATGCTATTGTATTAGACCATTTTTTTTTTTTTATTTGCTTTAAGGTTTTAATTTACCAGCATCATTCGTATTTCCAGGTTTCTTTCTGTGTGTTGTTTGCCGAGTCATTTAGGTCCTTGTGATTTTGGGGAATTTCAAGTTTTGTGTTCTTTAACACTAAACAGTCTGATTAGTTCGTTTCCAGGATGTCTGAATGTTGTTTATTGATTAAGGACTTGTGTTTGTGTCATGTGTATGTAATGAATAACATTTTAATTCCAGTTTTATACGTGTTCAGTCGTAGCCTCCAAGGATTGTTTGGTCGATCTTTAATACAAATAATGTACTATTGGTTGTGGAAAGGTTTGGACTTATAAGGTTTGGTATGAGGAAAGGCAAATATATGAGAATCTCTAGAAAGATGATACTGCTGTGAAACTGAGGATTTTGAGTGTTTCTACTTGGAGCACGTTCATATGCCTGAAATTGGGAGGAACGGTAAGGGGGGGGGGTCGAAAATAAAAAAAAATCACAGGTTGAATAAAAACGGCCTCACTTCCATAGTAAAAGTTTATTCAAGCGACAGAGTGGTTTCTATGCAGTTCATCGCCGTCAGTGCCTTAACTTCCTGGAGTTGAACTGGCTGGCCTTAGGACCAGTTGACGGAGAAAGCCCAGTCTTTACCTGACTCGTCAGGTCAATATCCAGGACCTTAGGGCACTGATGATGAGGCATTGCATTGAAAGCGCTCTGCTGCTCGAATAAACATTTACTGTGGAAGTTTGGTATTTTTAACAAAAACCAATATTGGAAAAAATGTCACATTATTATGAGTTGGAACGAAAAATTGTGCTTAAACAATCTAGGTTATTTAGTAATCTATAAATGTTGTTTTATTTATGATTCTCTATCTGGAATATTTACCGAAATATTTGCAGATTTCAGCTTTCAGTAAATTCCCATTCCTACTTATTTCATATAATAAATAAGCTATTTTACCATGAAACCTACTAGTCCAAGCTTAAATACCAGCATTGTTTTAATTAGACTTTTTATAACGTGTTTTGAATTCATTGTATAGTTATAGTAGTAGCGTTAGGTTAGTTTAAGTTGAATATTTTTTGGATAAATTGTTTGTACAAATATACAGCTCTCGCGATTCAGAGATTACTCTGAAAGCTCTCTTTCACTCGAGTTTGATAACGATCATACACAAATTGCGACTGCTAGAGCAAATATATATACATATATAATTTTGAACGGACCTCATTTTCGACATTTCCTGGGTAGGACCGATGGACATTTTAGGATTTTTTTAAAAAAAATCGCATCGCGTCATGAGCACAACCCTTTTAGCTAATCTGCTAATATAGTATATTTCGTACCAAGGGCCGAAAGTGGGCGTTTGCCGGCCCGAGATATTTTTTGACCGAGACGTAGGTCATGAAAAGTTCGAGGGCCGGCAAAAGCACTTTGGCCCGAGGCACGAACGCTATTTTTCACCATACTACAATAAATATTAATACGATATAACATTAATCAAAAACAAGATTTTCTTTTGGCTTGAATGAATGAATATGGATATGAATATGTGGTTGTAATGAAATGAATGAATTAAAATAATAAACATCTGATTTTGCGGCCCTAGGGCGAAATATTCATTTTCGGCCCTAGGGCGGCGAAGTGTTGGTTTGCAAAACTGTTTGTGGAAGGAAACCTATCTGTGTATTCTTTGACCGTCCAGCGTCCAGCACATTTTGGAAAAAAAAAATACTAACTAATTGTATGAAGGGATTATAACTGAGGCTGTCGGGAATCGTTTTGTATTTGACCAATGTATTTGTATCGTTTTGTATTTGACCATTCCGCCTGTGTCATGTTCTAGCATTCTCAATTATTGTCAAATTGTTATCAAACTCAGAATACATGCGTTTCCCGAAAAACTAATGTTCAAGTTCGTTAATAACGAAAGGATGTTTTGGGAATTTTTGGAGGGCTAATATACATTCGTAAATATCTTCATATTGTTCACGTCGGATTTAAAAATGTTCTAAAATTCATCTTTTTGATAAAGTAATATTACTGATTTACTGTACATTTTGTTTTATCTGGATTATTTACTGAGTTATTTGTATTTTAGGTGTTTCGAGTCTTCATTGATCCTCTTCACCTCCTCATGTTTTTTTTAATTGATGAATATTAAATCACCAACATCTTGCTTAGGATAAATTTGAAACCTTATTTACATAGTTGAAGATCTTCCTAAAGGAGAGATTGAGAGTAGAATATGATATATTCTAAACTGTTTTTCATTCCAACACATGAAAAACCTGCTCAGTTTACAACTGTCGTAGTTACCTTTTTAGGGCAGTTCTATTCTCTTTGTAGCTGAGCCCTATTTTAATTATTTTGATCCATGGTTGTATAAAGATGCCTGAAGCACGGATCCATGCATGAATAAAGTAAATGGACGAAAATGGACGCCTTTCAACATAAATAAATAAAAATGGTTGCCTAAAGTCTGAATATAAAGGGGCAGGGTAATTTTTTTAATGTGACGTCATCAAATTCTAAGAATTGATTCTAGCTGATATAAACCATATGTTTTGGCTCCCATGGAATAACCTTGAAGTTCTTTGAATATATTTATATGTATGTGTATATATATATATATATATATATATATATATATATATATATATATATATATAAAAGACATGGCGCTTTTCAGATTTTAATATGTCTATTTTTTATTTTATTATTTGGTACAGTGCCGTCGTAAGACTTTTCAAATACACTGCACCACAGCCTTTTAGCCTACTCTGACCTATAATACAAAAAAGTATTATGATTTGTGTAAAATGAGTGAGAAGGAATGCATTAGAGAACACGAATGGGAACGAGAGATTGATAAAATGAGTTAGAGTCAGTGGGATAGATAAAGTGTCAAAAGTAAATAGTGTAGATAAAGTGTCGAAAGTAAGTAGTGTAGATAAAGTGTCGAAAGTAAGTAGTGTAGATAAAGTGTCGAAAGTAAGTAGTGTAGATAAAGTGTCGAAAGTAAGTAGTGTAGATAAAGTGTCGAAAGTAAGTAGTGTAGATAAAGTGTCGAAAGTAAGTAGTGTAGATAAAGTGTCGAAAGTAAGAAATGTAGATAAAGTGTCAAAAGTAAGTAGTGTAGATAAAGTGTCGAAAGTAAATAGTGTAGATAAAGTGTCGAAAGTAAGTAGGGTAGATAAAGTGTCGAAAGTAAGTAGTGTAGATAAAGTGTCGAAAGTAAGTAGTGTAGATAAAGTGCCGAAAGTAAGTAGTGTAGATAAAGTGTCGAAAGTCAGAAATGTGGATAAAGTGTCAAAAGTAAGTAGTGTAGATAAAGTGTCGAAAGTAAGTAGTGTAGATAAAGTGTCGAAAGTAAGTAGTGTAGATAAAGTGTCGAAAGTAAGTAGTGTAGATAAAGTGTCGAAAGTAAGTAGTGTAGATAAAGTGTCGAAAGTAAGTAGTGTAGATAAAGGGTTGAAAGTTAGTGTGCTAAATAAAATGAGTGAGAGGGTCTGCAACTGCAGACGACCGCCTCTCGTAACTGACGGACAGGCGAACACCGCAGAGGACACCATATTATTTAAAACCCTCAGCGAAGAAGAATCTGCTATGGCGCCAACATCGACGTGGCAGAGGAACTCGGTCGCCTTCGAACCAGAACAGTAAGCAGCTCAGCAGCCAACCAAGACTTCCTACACATGTGGGGAACAAGGTAGATCTCAGATCCAACAGACCAGCACATAAGCTGCGGGGGCACAACTAACTACGGCAACACTAGTGGAGGCCAACCACCGAGCAGTGAGACACCGCACAAAGAATATAGCCTACTGCCGATCTATTATGATCAAAGAGGAGATGATAAGGACACCGTCACCGACCAGAGAAACGACGTCATTGACTTTGAGGACAGCGACACATCCGACAGCAGCAGCTCTGCCGACCGGAAATATCACTGCCCCGAGGTTTGACAGCACCACGCCGGCAACAGTACCTGCACCTCCAGAAGATGTCACTACTCCTTGGGCTCTGACAGCTTCCCAGACGGTAATTACTCCAACACCACCGCCATTTATAGTAGCACCATGGACACTACTATATTGGCCCTCCCGACGACAGTAGTGCCACCTCCATCGACGCTTCCGGCACCACGATGGTCTTCAAGGGTCCTCTGCCGACGGTTTCAACAGCGTCTACCCTACTCTGATAGTGCCCTACCCTAGTGCTTTCACCTACTCTGACAGTCACTACAGTATTGCCTCAACGGGATTGTGCAGCTCTCCTGTCGACGGCTATAACAGAGCAGCGTGCCCCAGTCGAGGAGGCAGGAAAAAAGCGACTGAACTCCGTAGCAGTGGCACCCTACTATCCCAGCGGAGAACAACGGGGATTTCTATGCTCGTTATTCTACCTCGCTACCTATTCTAGCAACCACTGGGAAGGTTTTCGGGGCAGGAGTCAGCATTCTCCCGGAACTGCACGCCTCTCGTAATCAGGAACTGTTTTCTTTCCTTTGACTCCCTGCACCTCGGACGGCCCTCTCTTTGTCACCGTCTCACGCCGAAGACGGCCAGGTGACAACTTAGTATCATAGACATATGAGAAGAGGTACTGGAAGAGAGGACACGAAGGGGAATGAGTGACATTGATAAAATGATTGAGTGGGATGAGCAAAAGGAGTGAGCATGAGAGATAAAGTGTAGAAACGTTAGTAGGGTAGATTAAAATTTAATCATTTAATGATTGCGAGCAGCTTAGTAGGATGATTACAGTCTACTGAATAGTCATATGGTTATTCAGTCTAATTCCTAATCTTGTTTTTGTATTCATTCACTAGAAAGTATGCACTATAAATTTGGATACAATAATTTTTTCGAATTCAGGATACCCACGCGAGTTAATAAAGTGCGTTGGCTTTAATACACATGGTAAATCTAGAGTGGCGAGTTTGATTACCGTATGGGCAATACGAATTTATTTAGTGGCGACTCATTAATAATATTGTGAAAGTAGTTCCACCCTGGCTAGAAAAGGTTGGAAACCTATAGATAACCGGCTCCAATTAGTCATAGAAGCAAAAAGTGATGGTTAATAATGAAGTGGCCAAATGGAACTCTGTGTTATACTAATGCAAACTTTTAACTTATTTATCGATGGAGAATATATATAATTAAGTGTTACAGGATATACTTAAATGAGTAAGACCCATAATTGTCCAAGGTATCGTTTGCGAGTGACGTTTCACACGAGCTTGTGGTTATCTCTGCTTTTGAGAAGAGTGGTACGAAATTTAAAAATGAGAGAAGGAGAGAGGAGAGAGAGAGAGAGAGAGAGAGAGAGAGAGAGAGAGAAAGAGAGAGAATGCTGCGGCAGAAGTAGGAGGGGGTAGGTGAGGGGTTGGTCCATCTGATCGCCCCAGTCTACGGCGAGTAACCGCTCGGTCACAACCTTCAAGTGCGTTCCGTTTTTCTGGCGAAATTTCGCGTCATCTATCAAATTGATAAAGGATTACTCTCCAAGCTTCCTAACCAAAGCCATCTTACCATGGCAAGTGATCAAGTTTTAATTATTGTAACATCTAGAATTTAGGTTTCAAAGTTTTTTTTTTAAATTAGTTTTTTTGGCCTGTGATTAATTAGCAGAAATAATAAATTAAAAAAAAATTACTATTGCTGCTTTTTATTTTCTAACTTGTCATAATTAAGGGTATTTTATAACGTGCATCCTGATCCTGATTGTCTTACAAGTTGACCTGAATTTATTAATGTTTTCCATATTTATAAAAAATAAGAGAAAAAAAAAAGATAAAATATTACAAATAGCTTGACTAGTCTGACTTCTGGGCTGGCGAAGTTTTTATTCTTATGAACTAAGAGTAACTTTTTAATTCAATTTTATACAGTTAAAACACAAATTTTGAATATCTTCTGAAAGCTAATATTTCATGGTTAAAAAAAATACTAAAAAAAAACGTTAAACATTTTTTTTCCTAGAAGATTCAAACGAATTTTGTTTTTTACTCTATTACTTAAAGTTATAAATACATCATATTCGTATACATATCCCTAAATACTAATTTATGCTGTAAAATCGGCCATAAAAAGAAATAGTATCCAATATTATGCCACAAATTTTTGAATTTAATTTTCTGGGATTCATGACGTTTGAACAGAAAAAAATGAATATCTCCCTAAAATTAATAATCATATGATATTCTTCAGGTATCAATTTAAATAAAGAAAAATTGCTGACTCAGGGATTCTTACAATTTTGATTTAGTTATTTCTTAAGGATTATTAAATATTTCCAAAAATTAATTAAGCACTTAGCTTATACATATTTATATTAGGACATGTAAAATCGTTAGTCACATCCCACCTTTAGATAACCCGTTCTAAACAGCCGTTGTAGCAAAAAGGAACTCCATTAATAATAATAATAATAATAATAATAATTATATATATATATATATAGACACACACACATACACACACACACACACACACACACACACATATACACACACACATTCGCACATAATTACTCAGTTACACACCTACACAGAAATCGTTGGCAATGTTAGCAGGGAGGCAATTACTTATGGGACAAGACTTCTGAGTACTTCTCCTTCTCCAGTATATATAGATATATGTCTAAATTGACCAGTCAAACAAAACTATAGTATTGCAGTAGCAACTAGCCCCGGGGTCTCTAAACCAAGACTTGATGTCTAGTAATTTTCTTTTCTCTTTTAAGTCGATATCAAAACACTTGTCAAATATTCTGTACCACCCTCAACTTACATATAGACATTGTGAGTATTCGTAATGGTAGGTGATGATTGGAAGTGATAAATTATAATATATAGACGCACCCATCTTATTGCAATTTTTTTCAATAAATTTTGCCTTTGGTCTTATGTCCACGAAGCTCCACTTTTCTTTCGGCGATTGTCACAATTAGGCTACAAGTACAATATGACATAAGCCAACATTACAATAAACGTAACAATCTCAGGGTACCATATGACGTGCTCGACTTACACACTGATACTAGCTTATTGATACTTGGATTCTAATAATGAAAAAACATAAAAATTTACACCAAAAATTAAAATGATGACATTTCCCATTTTGTTTTTGATTTAGTTACCGTTTTTTTTAATAAGTAAATTTCGCCACTCAAAACAATAGCCTATAGAAAGTATATACATATTTTTCCTCACTAGAGCAACCCTTCAGAGAGGGAATTAATTTGCTAAAAGGCATGTACAATAATAGTACATCCAATGTATTTTTTTTTAAAGTTTAGCAATATTATACAATAATCATGTTTTTAGTTTTTCTATTAAATTTAAAAAAAAAAATAAAAGAAGAAAATAATGAAAGTTAATAAAAGTAATATAAAAACATGCAATTAATAATCCACAAATTTTTAAATAGAATGCGTATACGTATTTGAGGGTACACAATAATAATAAAACATAAATAAATAATAATTATACAATCAAAATAAAATAAGGAAATATATACTATATGTACTTGCCATACTCACTGTAGTAAGTATTTCTGTTTCCTATGATTTGATAAACTTTCTCAGTAAAATTGTCAAAAAACTTTTATTTATGCATTTATAAATATCATAATATATAGCCCATAACATATATATATATATATATATATATATATATATATATAAATGTTCATTGAAGATAATACTTATATATTATATACCGTGGAAATATAAATATTGAAGCAGCCTTAGCACAAAACCATCCCGACATTTTCAGCATATCATACCCTGTAACATATACAGAAATTTTCTTCGTTTTTTAGTTGTTTTAAATTGTTATTTTGTCTTGTATTTGTCAACCAATATTATCCTAGTTCTGACCATCCTCATATATGAATAAATCTTAATATATTACTTGTATTTTTTTTAAAATCTTAGTTATAATTACATAATCTTTATTAAGTTCCAAAAATGAAGACCCTCTCAGCCCCGACCAATTGACAAAAGTAGCTTTCCAATTGATTATATTTGGATTAAACTTAAGATATGGCATCAAATTAAGCCAAGTAAGGAGCATATGTAAACAAGAACTAGTTATGACCGTGTAGAATAAGGTTGAAAAAATATAACAAAGAAACTCCTGGAATGAGTCATGTTGATAGAGATATGTACTACAATTGTTGCTCCATAATTGTTTCTCCAACTAAAATAGTTAGTAAAAGTTTTCGCAAGTTTACGGCAGTCAGTCAAACTCCCTAATCATGCAATTTTCGCTGTTGAGCTATTATATCTATAAGAATGTCATGTCCAACGTCAATGTTTTCACATTGAGCTCTTACTAGGAGAAAAAAAAGGATTGTGATATTATAGTTTTGTGTCGTTCCAAGACATGCGAAATCTGCTCGGTTTACGCTGCTCCTCTTTGACAAACTTTTTTGAATTGAACCCCAAGAAATTTTTCAGGTTAGCTTTGGATAGGAATAAATGGTAACGCATGTCTTTTAATAAACCACAATAATAGGGACGTTTCGGTTCCCGCATAGTTCTAGAGAGGAATTCTCTAAATTAAATTCTTAGTTAGTCCTATTCTGGACAGAAAGGAGTGATAATCTTTACTCGCCTCAAATTGCCTTTGTTGCTTAACTGAAAATATGTTTAAAAATAAATAACTAAGATTATTAATTACACTAATGTTGAAAATATAATACTATTTTTTAACGGAATTAGTTATTGTAGGTTATTCATAGTAACATCCCACGACTCAAGGCTTATCTTTATTTTGAGGCAATCGCCTTAACAACATAGGTAATCTGAGCCTCAATTGTGTGCTCCTTATTAATTTGCAAGGAGTCTGTAAATTCTTTGCCTGCGAGGTTACAGGAACTCGACGGGTTCTTCGCAGAGTTCAAGATTGGTTTGTGTAGAAATTTATTCTATTTGTGTGGAAAATAGACATATTAGTTTGTACAAATCCATGTGGAACGCTAGATAGGAAGTTAAAAAAGAAAATACTGTATTGTTATCTTATTTCAAGCAGACAATATACCCGTAATGCTTTTAATTACATACTTGCGTAGCTCCACAAGAATTAAAGCATGGACTAAGTATCAAATAAATGTTAATACTTCTTCAACGGCTAACACTGTGCTAACGGCAGGAATTACGCGTTTTTTATACATTTTATAGATAAAAGCAAAGGATATTATTGCTATGAATGAATCATAGTTTCTTAATTCAATAAGTTTAATAATATTAGTTTACTATAGTTGCCTCGCTCAAGTGATTGACGTGCTAAACAGTTTTTAGACAACTATAGCTTTAAAGACGAAAGAATTATATAATATACTAGCTAAGGTACCCGTCTTCGCCCGGGAAATCATTTGAGGCTGAATGATGATGGTATTTTTTGGGGGGCTTTACTTTGTACAATATTTTTACATTTTCCCTCTCAATGCTTAGGTTTACACCCGTCCGACGTGCTGGGGATATATTAATCATAAAAGTATTTGTTATGTACTTAATTCTACAAAATACACAATATTTTTATATTACCGGTGTATCTTTTTTTATATATAACATAATCATAGATTATCCTATTATTATAGTAAAAAATACGAAGTCTCGTTTGATTTCGATTTAGTCTTCTGCGTTCTATAATATTGTTGACCCCTTCTATAGTTTTTCGTGTGTACCTCATTCAAACTTCGTTATACGACACGAACAAAAGTTACTTTATATAACAAAGTAAACACCTTTTGTTGTATGCACGTTTGCCGAAAAATGAATAGGTTACAAAATATCGTGATTTCATATTTCAGACCTCCCTTATAACCCCCACTCTAGTTCGTACCTCGAAATTTTAATGTAGCTCATAATCAGGGAGGTGTTAATACCAAATCATTTACGGAGTTTCGTTTAGTTCGAATGAGCCTTTGTACCATATAAAATTGTTGACTCCCATTATTGTTTTTAGCGTATTAATCATTTATACTTCGGTAACAAACGGAACCCAGTTAATCTGAACCAACAAATCTAAATAACAAAATAAACAGATTTGGTTATGAGCATATTTGCGAAAAACCAATAGGAGACGAAATATCGCTATTTTTAATTTCAGGCCTCCCTTATAACCCCCACTCCTGTTCGTCTCAGAGAATATTAATATATCCAGAAACCTAACCTGTTTTAGTAGTAATATACATACCAAGTTTCATAAAATTCGGTTCAGGCGTTTACGATTCTATAAAGGACATACAGACAATCATTCATTTTTATATATATATATATAGATTTCATATGTTATAATATAAGGATTGTTTTTAACTTTTATTGATAGCTAAATAACGCCTTGAGGAGGAATGGTAACAATCGAAACGCGTCAGGGATGAAAAATATGACTACCTGAAGAAATAGTTTTAATTTCTGACCTTATGGTCATAAAACATTGTTATATAATAAATGGCCAGTCTATAAATCTGATGAATTTAATTATATATATATATATATATATATATATATATATATATATATATGTGTGTATGTATGTATTTAAGAGGACATATAATGTATGACCCCCAACATTAAGGGCTCCAGACAGATAATGAACTAATGACATTTAACGATATCCCTGATGCACCTATTACTTCAAAAACATATCATTATATTAGAATAAAATTTTGTTAAAGTTTGTATTTGCTAAATCTAGCAATTGCTAAAATTTATTTGTATTTGTGTATTAGCAACGTACTTATGACAGTCTTAAACATTTCTTAAGGTACAACTAATACTCAATACTAGCGAAAGACATTCTGATATCGTCTTTTGAACAGCTTGAACAGAAGTACAATAGAGAACAAAATAACTATATTGTATAAGCTATTACCAATGATGGGCTATTTTGATAAACAGCTTTGAAAAATGTGTCAAATACATTTTCACCAATTTAAACTGAACTAGTATTATACAGGCTGCATTTTGTGCTTCTAAGCAGTTTGTATTCTATGCCCTACTGGCTGGAACTCTGAACTTATCTTGTGATATCACGAATGCAGACAGCATGATTATTCCAAGCCATAAGATTAAGTCCGGTCAATATTTTAGGTATGCTATGGTATACAACTCATCAATTCACTCATTATTTCCTATTTTTTTCAAGACAGACTTGATTTGAAATTCATTAATTTTTGTTAAAGAGATTGTCTTGTGTAATGCTTCTCCAAGACGAGAAATAAACAATAGTTATAGTTTGAAAATTCATTCTGCGTCTGATTTTCAATAGCCCGGCTTGTTTAGATTACGGAGTAGCTCTCTAATGAGACTGGTTTGAAATAGAAAATCTCTTCACTGTACATGATTTCTTTATTGTTGGTTAGTATCATGTAGCAGGAAATGAGAAACTACTGCATGTCTTATTGAACACATTATATATAGAACCAATTGAGATATGCTATAAGATTGTATGGTAACACAAACAAATGATTTAAAATTAATGGCGTAAAGCTACTGAAAAACATTTTGTCGGCAACAAGCTGAATTCCCCAGCTTTGCTTGAGATATAATTAAATAATAAATTATTTTTATGAATTCCTTATTTGAAGGCTTTTCTATACATAAGATTTTCGTGTTTTCAGTCACCCGTGTTTTCCCTTCACAACTACCTGAAAACTAAGCCGAAAATAAACATGAAACTATTCATAACCCCGCCTCCCCTCCCCTTTCATTTCAAAATGTTCAAGGAGAATATTACACATTATTATGTTTTTTTACAAATACTATGAAATTTTAGTCTGATTTGCCGCCAAAAGATGGACAACATAAGTATAACAATGGTGGGTACAATAAAAATAAAGTCCGTCACGCAGGGCCTGCGTAAACTAAGCAGATTTCCCACGTGAACTTATACAGTAGATAAATCTGCCCAATAACAACTGTTGTAGTAAGGTATCTCTAAACCTATGCAAGAGAGACGAGTAGTTATGGAAACGGCCGCCAGAGCTCTCCCCCCGAGAGCTGTCCCGAACATAGCCGACCCCTGCCGATCATACACAGAATACAAATGCAAATATCTCGGTTAATATTCAAGGTAGAGAATAATTCTATATAACAATATTTATAGTAAATTTAATTTGCATACATTGGTTCTATACACTTTTTCGATCCGATGTATAGTAACGGAGATATTTCGAATTTTCGATTTGTAGTGGTTGAGACACTTAAAGTGAAAATCGGATGAGTAAAAGAGGGGTTTTATTTACTGAGGGATGAATACTAAAAATACACGTACCTCGGTTAATATAGACCAAACAACAGTAGAACAACATCTACAGTAAATTGAACTTTCAAAAAGATTGATATACAATTTAAACTGAATATTTGAAGAACTTTTACGAAAATTGAGGAAAATTTGCTGATTAACTAGGTTCCATTTGTTCAATAGCGCTTCCAAATAATGTTAATCATTCGTGAACCCAAAGTATTCTAGCACAATTAAGCTCAACCATAATTAACAGTCGATATAAGTAACATGTCTAGCAGTTTAAAGAATAATTTAGTATTAAATGTGTGCGTGTTAGACAGTGTGTGTGTGTGTGTGGATTGTCGAAAGCAATTAATCCCTTGATTGAAGAGAGCTTAAATTGCTTTAGTTTCTTGGTCAACAATATTTTTTTAATTTAATTTATTTATTTAAATGAGTTCCGCAACGCCAGCGATTTACTCATTATTCAAGTTTCATTAAAAAAAGCGAAATGCAAAAATAAAAAACAAACGGAAAAAGAGTGTATGGCAAACAGAGATTTTTGAAACGGGTTATTAGCAGGTCATATATGAAGTAAACGATATTGTACGATATGGAAACATCAGGGTGATGGAAATAATATAAATAAAAATGTAACTATAGAAGGGGTATAGAAAAATAAATTAAATAAAAAAATAAGGAAAAGGGATAACCCAAAAAAGAAAAGAAAAGGGGAACCAAAAAAAATATTAAAAAATAAATAAAATAAAAGCGTATAAACCCTGCTAATGTAGGAAATAAGTGAAGAGTGGGGTGTAGAAATTGTAGAATATAGTGTGTTTTATATGTTAATATCTTTTAAATGTTTAATGAATGAGTCTATGTAATCACTGTTATCGGTCAAAAGTTCCTGTAAGTCATGTGGAATATCTAAATTGTCCCTTCGTCGACAGTCAGTCAATATGTGATGTACAGTTAAAGTTTCGTTACAATGTCTACAAGTCGGTGTGTCCTTGTTTGCCATTAAGTGTCCGTGGTCAACAATAAATAAGCAAATTGATTGATCAGAATGACAATTCTATTGAACGCGATTTCGCAGAGGTTATACTCTAGAATTAAATATATATATATATAGCCCAAAGTAATTAATTGTGGAAGAATTCTAATTTTATTGTGAAGATTTGTTTGTTGCTTTAATGAGTCTAATCGTTTGTGTTCTTTATGAGTCTGAAGATCACTGGCACTGAGCCAACGCTCAAATTGAAGTCTAGCTAATTGAGAAGTTAACATTTCTTCACATTTAATCTTTATGTATTTGACCTCAGAATCTTTCAACTCATTTGGTACCTAGAAGTTATCGCCCGTGTTTCCGTCAATTGTAAAAAGCCTGTTAATTGGAGTTGGAAATTTGGGTGAGCCATGTAAAATTGATTCAACCACCACGCGGTACTTATTTCTAGTACGCATAAGTGTATGGAAATGAAGCAGTGAAATTTAAAAAAATAATAATATAAAGTCCACTTTATAGAAATCAGGCAAATCGGGACTGATTGACTAAAGTGGTTAACTCTATTTGGCATGGAGGGACTTAGGTTTCTGTTTAGTGAATCAAATAAATTTGGTTCCCCACGTAGAAATCGAATCCACATCGAAGTAATTTCAAGTGTATTAAGACCAAAGTCTTAACAAACATGGGTAACTTGATCTCTAACTTTGGCAATTAGTGTGTTTAGGTGTATGCCCGTGTGAGTAATTGCGTTTTGTGTGTGTGTGTGTGTGTGTGTGTGTGTGTGTGTGTGTGTGTGTGTGTGTGTGTGTGTGTGTGTGTGTGTGCGCGCGCGTTGGTTTGTGTGAGAGAAGAATTGTTTACATTCAACATGAAATAATAAAACTAGGCCATATACATAAGAACTTCAGAAATGAAGGTTGAAATCGTGTAGTAAAGTCCAGAGCAGGTTCTAAACTTTTGTTTTATACGAGATTTCTTGAAACACTTTTTATTCATTCTGAGGAAATTATTCTCAAAAAGTGGAAAATAAAACTAAAAGAAGAAGAAAACAAATTAAAAATAAGAATATGGATGAGACCTGGAAAGCTGTTATTTTTGACTCTTATTTTTTAGCTGATTTCCCTGAAGGGAAATCAGCTATTGAGAGTACGACCTCTTACTTTGTGAGATTTATGCAAATACGTTCTGTTCATCCGCCCCCCCCCTTTTTTAGTTCTTGGACTACTAAAATTTGAGTTATTAAAATATAAATTATTCTGATTCATTATAAATTGCAGTACTACATATAGTAAATAGTTTGCAATAAAGTTATTGTTTTATATTCAGATGTTTATCAGTGATTGTTCTTCCGGTGAAGTATATGTCTATCTATCTGTTCAGCTCTGAGTGGTTGGCAGACCTATGTGTTTACAATTTAGAAGCGGTTTCCATTGGTGTTTATTAAAATTAACTGAAAGATTTCTCATTACCGTTTGTATTTACTCAAGGAGGTGTTGTGTTACCAGTATGCAGATTTCTCTATTGTAAAACTTCACATGGTAAATCTGCTTAGTTTACGCAGCACCTGCGTGACGGACATTTTTTACATATACAGCATCTTTTTGCATGTTCTGAAAACTATAATTTAAAAAAAAAATCTCTCACCTAATAACTGAATAGTTTTATCTAATTGCATTTCCAAGATATCTTATTGTGTTAATATTTTGGCTGTGAAAGAGCAGCAAGTCTCCCACACTCTTTATTTGATAAGGAATATATTTCTTGTTGTATGCCGTTGGTTATTTTGCAACATATCAATTTTGTATTTATTTATTAAAACCTGATAAATAATAGCTTATTATAAATTACTGTGAATTGTTATTTTATATAAGTTTATGAAACGTTTTACTAAAATTCTTTGCCTTTCTTCTTTTTTTCTGTACTATTTGTACATACTCTTGTACAATACTTGCACATAAAATGTTGTGTTCCCTGTCTAGTATCTAGAGGCATAGATACAAGGCAGGGAACAGTATATTTTTAGAAATGGGAAGAGTCTTATCTGGGGAAACGTGAATAATGAATAGTTCTGAGTAGCGAATTAGAGAAACTAGGCTTCTATTATTCAACAACCTAAATATTTTGAGATTCATAAACATATATATTAATTGAATAATGATTGGGTAGGCGTGGCTTCTGTGAGTTCCTTCCTGCTACGTCACTGGAATTGAAAAGAAAGACATATTTTACTCCGTTCTCAGAGGAGCATTCTTTTAGAAGTGGTTCCATCTTATGTCTATGGGGTGATTCACGTTTGCTGGCCACATTCGTGGTATTTTCGGAAGTCTATTTTCGGAATAGAGATATGATTTACGCACCCATATAATATTCGTCTTTTCATCGAAAAAGAAATGATTAAAACTTATCTTTGCGTAAGGATCTAACTATAAACCTTGGTTCTGTTAAAAAAAAAAAAAAATTAAAACAATATTATACAAATGTTCTACAGATCCCTCTTGTCGATTGGAATTAATAACTCTGTAAATAGATATTAATTGGAATAGATGTCTATTATATATGCTATTTCATTCTGCCTCCCCTTCAATGAAGAAAAAAGATAAAATTAATTTTCAGAACGGAATCCTTAAATAAAATAAAATTGTTAATGTGAAAATTGATCATCAGATATCAACGGTTCTATTAGAACAGATAATAAATCCTACGTGCCAAACTTAAGTACTAAGCGAACTTCCTAGTTCATTTACAACATTTAATATTTCATTATTTTTGGATATCAATATATCACAAGGTTATTTTGTAGACAAGCACTCAATTCTCTTTGTAAACTGATTAATAAAACCTACTTAATCAGCTGATGTAATGTAAAAAGTCTTACTCCACTGGCATGTTGGCTAATCGGGAATGGCACACCCATGGCTCGTTGGTACAAAACATATTTATTAAATAAATACAATTTGGCTATCAGGTACCTCTATTAATTCATATCTACGTTTATTATTTTGTCCTTAATAACTGAAAGCGATGCATATTGCACAGTAGACGGGAAATATGACAATATGGAGGACAGTGAAGACTTACATAAAAAAGTAATTTTATTATTAACAAATGCCAACAACGGGTATTAACCCTAAACACTGCAACGGGTAAATGTCAAAATATTGTGCAAAGTAAAGCCTTGCCAAAAAATACCATCACCATTCAGCCTCAAATCAATTCCCGGGCGAGCCGGGTATCTGACCCAGTATATCTATCCCTATCTATCTATCTATCTATCTATCTATATATATATATATATATATATATATATATATATATATATATATATATATAAATATACACACACACACACACACACATATATACTACGACGTACAACATATACTAAGACTCTTTTTTTTTCTTTCTTCTTTTTTCTTTTTTTCTTCTCATAGTAACCCTACGAAGAGTTATTCATTTGAATACATGTTCCATTTCCTCATGGCATATTACATATATGATTATGTTTAAATTCATTATTATTTTACAATATTCAACATTAATCAACCATCTAATGAAATATAAAAAAAAATAAATAAAAATAACATTAATAAAATAAGGTAATTACAAATAAAATTAATAAATGAAATGAAAAAATAAATAAATAAAATAAAAACAAACAAAAAACAAATCATTTAAAGTTAAACTGACCTATGTTTAATTTGGAGTCTATGTAAGGTAAATATATTGAATTATAACTCTCATTCCTCACAATCAACTTAACATTCTAATTAATTTTTGCTACATCCATATCTATACTTTTGATATACTTTATAGGTTCTTTATTATATTTATTAAATATAATATGGGGTGGTTCAGGCCAATTACCTCCTTTTAAAATTATTTTCATTATTTAATTTGATTAAGTGTTGAACAGTCTATAAAGTATATGTGCAGACTCTGTGAGTCACAAGTACATTTGTCATTGTCTTGAGTTTTAAATCTTGTTAAATAATGTCCTGTCTGCCCATGTTCCGTTAGAAATTGTATGTATATGTGATGGTGACTCTTAATTGTGTTGTAGTTGTGAGTTATGTTTGGTATGTATTGATGTAAGCTGTATGATTTGTTACATGTCGTCCATTCTCTGTCCCATTTATGTATTGAGTCGGTACGTAAGTATTTTTGAATGTATAAAAGTGGCACGAGAGAGAATTCTGGGTTTATTTTTGTATTATGCTGCTTTCTTTGCTAACGTGCCAGCATGTTCGTTTCCAATATTTCCTGAATGGGCTTTTACCTTGTCCATGTGGTTGTGAAGGTTTAAATGTATAACTTCCAGAATATTTTGTCTAATGTTTTCTGTGAGCGGGTCTTGTATACGTAGGGTTGCGTATAAGACTAAGACTTAACACTAATTATATTACAACACACATACAGCGGGGGCTAAGACAAGCAGAGTTGTAGCACTAGCATATCTCAAAAACTCTTCACTCTCTAAAAGCTAGCAATACAATGCGTTCCCATTTTTAGTAGCGCATTGTCAGCACTCTGCATGTCTTTGCTCCCCAATCGCTCTCATTACAGCACCCTGTTCTATATATAAAAACACAAATCACAACAGTACATCCACACTTCCATTTCCAAACGAAGTACAGTCAAAGTAATAAAACAAAATTTCCTTACATTAAATTATTTTTGAAAGAAATTTCCTAATACTAATATAGCCCATAAAACTCTATATTTATGCGCGTGAAACTTCGTATTTAAATTATAAGTTTTGCAGTTGTAAAATATATGAAGTTTGACAGATATAGACGATGTACAATAGTTTGACTTTAAGGGATTTTCTTTTTAAAACCCTGAACATAATATCTGAATGTCAAGCACCTCACAAATGCCGGCAGTTTTCGTAAGTTTAGTAGCAACCCATTCTGCAAGCATTTTTAGAAGAAAAAAAAATATCTAGCGATCTAGAAAATCCAGAGGTTCTCTAAATTGTGATCTAGCTAGGAGACACACAGGAGATGGCAATAACTACAGAACGCCCCGGGGTAGTAGACTAGTATGAGAGGTAGGCAGAGGAAGAAAGGGGCATAAATAGACAAAGGCTAAAGATAAAAAAGGGAACAGCACTATCAATGGAAAAGAAATATTAAAGGTAACTGAAAAACATTGTTTCATATGTAAACGATCAATCCATTTACTTCTAAATCAAGAAGAAACAAGAACATTGGTCAACAAAAACTAATATTTTTTATTTTTCCTGTGACTTTTTTTATGTTTGTAGCTCAATTTGGTAAGAATTTTTCTAATATGGCAACAATTTTTTGGTAGCAGCTTTTTTTTTTTTTTTTGAGTTATAACAAACTACCCTCATTTATTAATTTCGTTTAGATTTTTATGTTTATGTGTCCGTCAACACTAAAATATTTTTTGTTGTGGGTTCGGATTTGGCTTTATCAAGAAGACGATGTGTGCATAGTCCAGACAGTTTTCGCTATATTTTTGGAGAAAATACGCTAAAAAAATGATGGGAACACTATATCAGACTTTG
Organism: Riptortus pedestris; assembly: GCA_019009955.1. Classification (NCBI taxonomy): domain Eukaryota; kingdom Metazoa; phylum Arthropoda; class Insecta; order Hemiptera; family Alydidae; genus Riptortus; species Riptortus pedestris. Next base: position 104,544,010 of record CM032231.1, on the reverse strand, counting down.
TAAAAACTGCTTATCTTCAGTACTTTAAAATAACATTGTGTAATAAAAACAAACCACGAGTATGTCATGTTATGCCAGAAATGTGTTTTGTGATTGCGACAATGGTCCTAGGGAAAAACGAATGCCATGATGTATGAAATACCCGTGATTTGGCAACAGCCTTTAGAATCACCAAAACGATTGCTACTTTCGCGTTGTGAAAATAAATTGAATTAAACCTGGAAATCGAGGTAAGCAGTAGTATCCTAACTTATCTTCAGCTCTTTGACTTTAATTAAAATCATTTGAAGCACAAACCACTACATCTAAACATTCTAATAATACAAAACTCCATGAAACTGAACACAATACATCATGTGAAGACTTTTGTCCGGACTACATATTTCGCCAATCAGAATCTCAATCATTCAATCAAAACGAACTAAATGACTTAGTAAGAGATCTGAACTTGCCAAAAGATGCTTATGAAATTTTAGCATCTCGTTTAAAAAAAAAGAATCTGCTTGCTTAAGACCTTCTTGGGAACTAAAAGTCCGACAACTGACTTGAGCTTCTTATTGAATTTGCAGAACTGACTTGCAACACGAGCATAAAAATCCACTTCTTACACTCATATTTATATTGCTTCCCTGAAAATCTGGACGATTTTAGTGGAGAGAAGGGAGAACGATTTTACTACCATATTATGGCAATGATAGAGTGTTACCAAGGAAGGTGAGACTCCCATATGTTTGCCGAATACTGTAGGAGCTCGATACGAGATCAAACTCAAGTCTTTCATTAAAGGAAATCATATAAAAGATCAATTCGTAGCGTTGAATAGAAATTTTTTGTAAAACAATAGTTGTAGGAAATTAAAATTCTAACAACGTTGCTTATATACAATTTTTCGATCCAACTCATGGTAACTGTAATATTTCGAATTTTCAATTATTCTCCCTTCTAAGCCCCCCCCCCTTCAAGTCGATTTCAGCCATTACATAATATAATCTTTTGTTTTCCATGAAACGGTGAAGTGTGGTATTGGCCAAATAAAAATATACAAAAAAATGGTTTGAAGATTTCGGCATCAACATTTTGGATTGGCCAGACCTTACTGCAGATCTCAATCCCAATAGAAGATTTGTCTGGAATAGTGGCAAGAGAAGTCTACGACCTTCAGAAGCCAGAAATCCAAAATATTAATGAACTCAAAGAACGCATAACTTTAGCTTGGGAAAACATGCCAGAGAGCACATTAATTAATTTAGTAAGAAGTGTCCCCAAAAGACTGTTGGAAGTGATAAAAAATATGGTAGAAGCACTCATTATTAAAGTAAAGTTACTTATTAACGAAATGAAATAACTTTTGAGTTTATACTTTTTCTCAGATTTGTTTTGTTATTTTGTCTTAAGTGGAGCTAATCACAACATTATTATTAAATATTTTAGAAAAATTGTTACTTGTCATTTAATTAAAGATGAAATAATACCTTTTGTCATTCAAATTCCAAAATAAATGACTTAAACTAATTGAATCAGTTTTTCCCCCTTGAGTTTATATTTTTTCACAGGACTGTAGAACATAAAATCCTAAAATGGGCACACCGAAGATATTTGTACATATCGCGATCCGTAAGAGTTCGATGAAATCACTATTTGGCATTTTTGGTTTGAATAAAGTGGTCAATGATATAACAGCTGTATTGTTAAGAGGGGGTGGGGTTACTAAAGGCTGAAAGCTAAAAAATTTAAATAAATCGATTAATATTATAGATAGAGAAAAAATATTAATAAGAACATTTTACAGGACATTAAATTTCCTATAAAATTGGTTCTATACAATCTAGATAGATATCTTGACCTCCACAACCCTTTAAATTAAATAAACACTTTAGTAGAAATATCCAGTTTTAAGGCAATTGTGTTTGAGATAGCTGGTATACGAGAGAAGTATTAATTGACTTAGTTGTCATGCAAAACTGAGGTTCTGTCCACAGAGTAATGGCTTTGATAGTCAGTCAAATTTATTTTATTAACGCACACTTTTTGCTACTATGGCTAAAGGGAAGGATTTAGGTTATCTTTTCCAAACAGTATGGGACTATGCAGTTTATTTATTCATAAAAATCTACAGATTGTACAGATTATCACCTAAGTTCTGAATGTCAATCAAAGGTCATCTTTTAGGAATGTGCACAATTATTTGAAGACTACAGCTGTTGCGAGTGGTTTACAGAATTATTTTTCAAGCCCTCTCCCAGTTTGCAGCTATCAATTAGCACAAATGCAGTGACATTTTTGAGAAGGAGATATATATTAACTCTTAAACTAAGAAACTGAAACGAAGGGTATAAGTTAATATGAAGATATAATTCCGCAACGTGTAACATTTAGGGGGGGGGGAGCATAAAGTTACAACTACCAGACTTCCTGTGAGAATAGGATTTATCTGTGGAGCCATATAAAGCCCATGATTTTTATTGCCTACACGACCCAACCACAAGACATGTAGCGTAGTAAAAAAGAAAATATTAAAAGCTTATTTGGCTTGCTCCTTACTTTAAGATAAACTGCATTTTGAGGAAAATAAGTACTTTAAGTAGGTTACTCTTAAAAAACAGGGCATGCCTAATTGTTTCTACTTAACAAGTCTCTGTTCTTACTTATCTGCCCGTCTACGTATTTCAAATATCGAATATTGGCAACCTTGAGAAACAAAATTTCGAGATAAACAGAAACTTTACCAACCATTGAGTCGACTAATTTGCATCCCGATGCGACATTTGATGGGAGTCATATTTTGAAAGATAATATCTCTGGATGTATTACCAGCAGGTAGAATGCAGGCCTAATAAAAAAAAAAGTCCGTCAGGTTGGGTGTTGAATTAACTCAGCAGATTTCCGACGTGCGCCATCACACTATGTACTTGCATTTAACTGAAAACGAAAAAGTTCAATGAAAGCAATATTTTATTAGGCTTCAAATGCAGTACTTCAATAAACAACAGCTTTTAGCAGATTTCCCTTAAAGGAAATCAGCTATTGAGGTCGTACTCATGACGCGAGTTTCGAAAAATTTCTTCAAATGTCCATCGATCCTACCCAGGAGATGACGAAAATGAGGTCCGTTCAAAATTATATATATATATATATATATATATATATATATATATATATATATATATATATATATTTGTCTGTTAACGCTCTAGCGGTCGCAATTTTTGTTTGATCGTTACGAAACTCGATATTTAACCGTTTTATGTAAAAAGACAGATCAAGTTCGTTAATGGCTGAAATCGTACCAGAGGGAGGGGGGTTTAGAGGGGGGATTTTCGAAAATTCGAAATATCTCCGTTATTATGCATCGGATCGAAAAATTGTATAGAACCAATCTTATTTCAAATTAAATGTACTATAAATATTGTTATATACACTTATTCTCTATCTTGAATATTAACTGAGATTGATATTTGCATTTTTATGAAGTCTGTGGGCGGGTATTGTTCGGGTTAGTTCGCCCGTTTTTAAGTCTCGGTTCTGGCGGAAGCTTCTAACCTAACCTGTCGTTTCTAACCTTACCTAACCTTCGTTACTTTGTGAGATTTATGCAAATACGTTCTGTTCATCCGCCCCCCCCCTTCTTTAGTTCTTGGACTACTAAAATTTGAGTTATTAAAATATAAATTATTCTTACAATTCAGAAGCCGTTTCAGTTGGGAGTTTATTAAAATTAACTGAAAGATTTCTCATTACCGTTTGTATTTACTTATGGTGGTGTTGTGTTACCAGTATGCAGATTTCTCTATTACTAAACTTCACATAGGAAATCTGCTTAGTTTACGCAGCCCCTGCGTGACGGACGTTTTGTTAATATCGCATGTGGAGGAGTCTGATGGCCAAAAATTAAAAAAATTCCAATATCTCGGTTAATAAGATAGTGCAAAAATGTTCCTAATAATATTTATAGAATATTACATTTAAAATAAGACTGGTCTATACAATTTTTCGATCCGAAATAATAACGGAGATATAAAGAATTTTCGAAATTCCCCTTTTAAACCCCCACACACTGGTCGGATTTCAGCCATTAATGAACTTGATCGTTTGTTTTACATAAAACGTTTAAATATCGAGTTTGGTAACGGTCAAGCCAAAATTTCGACCGTTAGAGCGTTAACACACACACACACACACACACACACATATATATATATATATATATATATATATATATATATATATATATATATATATATATATATATATATTCATTTTTATAATGTTTTTCTGAATGTCCTTTATAGAATCGTAATCGGCTGAACCGATTATTATAAAACTTGGTATGTATATTACTACTAACCCAACTTAGACTTTAGGCTATGTTAATATTCTCTGAGACGAACAGGAGTGGGGGGTTATAAGGAAGGCCTCAAATATTAAAAATAGCGATATTTCGTTTCCTATTGGTTTTTCGGCAAATATGCACATAACAAAAGTTGTTTATTTTGTTATTTAGAGTAACCTATGCTATATACACTTTTGTCGCATACCGAATTATAAATGAGTTATACGCTAATAAATACAGTGGGAGTCAACAATTTCATATGGCACAAAATACTCACCCGAACTGTATGTGATTTTGTATTGACATCCTGATTATAAGCTATATTAAAATTTCGAGGTACGAACTCACTCCTGTTCGGCCCGGGTTATGAGGAGTGAAATATAAAATCGCCATATTTCTTAATCTGTTCATTTTTCGGCCAACGTGCATATAACAAAAGTTGTTTGTTTTGTTATTTAACGTAACTTTGGTCATTTGCACTTTTGCCGTATAACGAAGTATAAATAAGGTATACGCGAAAAACTATAGAAGCAGCCCCAGTACGCCGAATTCGTGTGTAAATCCTGAGCATTGTGACGAGAAAATGTAAAAATATTGTACAAAGTGAAGCCTCAAAAAAATACCATCATCATTTGGCCTCAAATGATTTCCCGGGCGATGCCGGGTACCATAGCTAATATATAATATATAATTTCCAGGACATTTTTCGAAAATTGTGTTATGAGTACAACCATAATAGCTGATTTGCCTTAGAGGAAATCTGTTAACAAGTATCTCAGTAAACCAAAAATTTACGCAATTAACTGACTCTCCTCTTGAATGTGGATGTGGGGATTTGAATTTTTCGGAATTGTTCACCAGATATATATTAATCTAATTTTTCGTCTCTCGAGTTTGTGGCTTAGCTAATAAAGCACTGGTCAATTATAGACTTCTAGACCGGGGCTAGATCAAATTTTCTGACAAATAAAAATTAAATAGTAGTAAGATACTACAATTATTTTGTATCACAGTATTTTTTTTAAAGAAGATTATTTAGATCTAATTAAATTTTAATTTATTCTCTGTTTTATTTTAAACTTATACCAAAATATTTCGGGAGGAATCATACTTCCAGACATAGCATTCTTATTGATTTGGTTCACTGTTGTACTTTATTTTTAAAATTTTGCATTAGCTTATATGTACAATTAGCTAAGTGTATTATAGTGAATTCGCTGGACTACCGTCCGAAGCTTATAAATATAAATGCATGATAAGTCATGTTAGGAGGAAGCTCGTCACTGTCTGTGAACTCACCCAGCTCCTATAGATTTTAGATTATAGATTAGAAGATGACTTCATGCACATGTTGGGATGAGATTTCGTCCTCGGACGGACTCTGCTATAATTTTCTTCTCCATTTTCAACACAAGTTGAATTAGGAATTAGTATCGAAACATTATCGATTTAGCATACAAGAATTAGGATCATTTATTAACTAGACTTTCCCACCTGCTTCTCAAAGGTCGAAACTTTAATTAAATAGGCGCGCGCACTCACACACACACGCACACATACGCACGCACACGTACACCTCCATGGGGAATTGTTGAAAATTAATATAATTATTGATTGATTATTGATTGAAATATAATTATTGATTTAAATAATGAAATAAAATGAATTCATTATTTTGTTTATTCACCTTCTCCACAGGACTCTGATAGTTGACTCATATGTATAGGATCATTTCCTGCGGTGATAAGAGGAGATAAAACTTACCGCATTACCCCTCCCCCTTTCCCATAAATCACTAATTCTTATATATATTATACCAGTTTTGTCCCAGACATCGAACAGACAACATGTTCTCCTGCAGCCATTGTGATGCGTCATTTGAAGGAAAACAGGACTTGGATTTGCATAGAATCATTGTTCATAACATTTTATTCGGTAAGGCGTGTAAAATTTGTTCTGCAATTATTAACGAAAAGAATTTAAGAAGACACGAATTATCATGCGGTAAATCCTATAATTGTAAAAAATGTGGTGCTAAATTCAGAAATGAATATAACGGTATGCGACATGAAGAAGTATGTGGAATTGCCTTACCTAAAATTGCTAAAAAAGAGCCGTCGAAAAACCAATTATTAGCCACAGTTATCGATAGTGGTGGATTAATCGAGTATGAAACTGCTTTTGAAAATCGATTAAAATCTTACTTCATCAGATGCGACGACTGCCATGATTTGTTATCCTTTTTGTCTTCCTGTAAAAATGCTGTTGTGAACACCATTAAGGATCAGTTGAAAATACATAGAGCATTAAAAGTTAATTTGTTAGTGGAATGCAGATTTACAAATAGCATTGGAGAAACGAGTGATAGAGCATTCAAAACTGTCAACTCTCCAGTGTATACAGAAACTAATTTGGATCAATTCTTATTTAATAAATATAAAAAAATTACCACTGAAATGGAAGAGTCAATGCTGAAGAAAAGCGGATGGAGTCTGTCAGAAGTGGATGGTTTGCGCCTTAGGATAAATAAGCACAACCCATTACGAGGAAGTACATACATTCCATTACCAGCATGTATAGCCAGTAAACAAGCTTGTGTGAATGTTGAAAATTACGACTCAAAATGTTTTATATATGCAGTTTTAGCAAAATTTGTTGTGAAGAACCCACAAAGAATATCCAAATATAAAACATTGAGTGACTTGTACGACTTCACATACTTATCATTCCCTACTCCGCTGAATGAAATTCATAGTTTTGAGAAACTAAACAATATCTCAATAAACGTCTTTGGACTCGATGAAAAAGGGGAAATATATCCTTTGAAAGTGGTAGATAAGGAACTCCCAGACCATAGAGACCTTCTTTTGTTAGAAGATGGCGATAAAAAACACTACGTGTATATAAAAAATTTTGAAAAATTAGTGTGGTCCCAGTTGACAAAGCACAAAGAACGTGTATTAACTTGTAAACGCTGTTTTACCCATTTTGATAACCGGTGTGGGGTTAAGGCTGAATTGAAATTGGAGGAACATAAACGATTGTGCTCTAATCACCCGATTGCTAGAATCGAAATGCCCTCCAAGAAACCGATAGTTGAGTTTAAAAATGTTGAAAGAGCACTAAAAGTGCCATATGTCATATACGCAGACTTTGAAAGTATTTTGGTTCCTCACAGCACATGCCGACCAGACAATACATCTAGTTATACTTTACCATACCAGACTCATATCCCAATGAGCTATGCGCTATATGTTAAGAGTACTCATTCAGTTGGCACTACACTACCAGATAAGCCAATCATTTATAGAGGACCAGATGCTGCCGAAAAATTCATGACCCAGCTAATAGAGATAACACAAAAGGTTGAGAAAATTTATAGCCGTAATCAACCAATAGAAGAATTGTCTGAAAAACAGTTAAAGGATCATCGATTAGCTGAAGAATGCTATTTATGCAAGAAAAGCTTTACAGTAGATGATTGGAAGGTGTTAGACCATGATCATCTGAACGGTCGTGTAAGAGGAAGTGCTCACAACAGTTGCAACTTGAAATGTACTAATCCAAACTTCATACCAGTATTTATCCATAATTTGAGCGGATATGATGCGCATTTCATAATAAAACAACTTGGGTGTGACACTAGTAAGGTAGAAGTAATTCCAAGCACTGAGGAAAAGTATATATCGTTCAGTAAACATGTTGGAAAAATGAAAATTAGATTCATCGACACATTTCGCTTTATGTCATCTAGTTTAGACAAGCTAGTAAGAAATTTACCACAGCATCCAGAAACAACGAAATTTTTTGGAATCGAAAACACGAAGCTTGTTTGTAGAAAAGGCGTTTTTCCTTATGATTACATTGACTCGTGGGAAAAACTGGAGGAAGGAGCCTTGCCGAAGAAGGAGCACTTTTATAGTCAGCTCAATGAAAGTGATGTTACAGACGAAGATTATTCTCATGCTCAACTAATCTGGGAAAACTTCAATTGTGCGACGCTAGGTGAATATAGCGACTTGTATCTCCTCACCGATGTACTTCTCCTGGCTGACGTCTTTGAAGCATTCAGAGATAGTACCCTTAAATCTCATGGCCTTGACCCTGCTTTTTATTTCACCCTACCAGGGCTTAGCTACGATGCAATGCTGAAATATACAAACATCAAGCTAGAGCTCTTACTAGATTATGAACAACTATTGATGGTAGAATCAGGCATCAGGGGAGGTATCTGTCAAGTATCACACCGATTCGCTGAAGCAAATAATAAGTACGTTCCAGGATACAACGAGAATATGCCAACACAATTTATTACATACGAAGATGCTAACAATCAGTACGGTTGGGCTATGTGTCACCATCTTCCTTACGGAGGATTCGTGTGGGTCGATCCTGCAAGCATAGACCTGTCTAAGATGCACGAGGACGATCCTGTAGGTTATATATTGGACGTTGACATAGAATACCCTCAACAACTGCACAAACTACACAGCGATTTTCCATTTCTTCCAGAAGCTATAGTTCCCCAGGGGTCAGTTCATAAAAAATTAATACCACATTTAGGAAATAGAAACCATTATGTTGCTCATTACATGAGTTTGAAACAAGCTTTGTACCATGGGTTAAAATTGGTAAAAATCCACAGGGCCTTAAAATTTCACCAGTCCCCCTGGCTCAAAGACTACATTGAATTTAATAATAGCCTAAGAAAGTCAGCCACCAACGAATTTGAAAAAGACCTCTTCAAGTTATTTAATAATGCAATATTTGGAAAAACAATGGAAGGGATAAGAAAACGGATAGACATTCGTCTTGTAACAGATGTAAAAACATTAGAAAAACTTATAGCCAAAAATACATTTATAGACAGGACAATATATGGGCCTAATCTAGCGAGTGTTCATTTAGCTAAGAGGAAAATCATTTTTGACAAACCAATATACATAGGCTTGTGTATCCTAGACATATCGAAGACGCTCATGTACGAATACCACTATGATGTGCTACTACCGTTTTATGGGCCTGAAAGGTTAAAATTAATGTACACGGATACAGACTCATTCATTCATCTAATACAGACCAAAGATATTTACCAGGATAAATTGAATTTCATGACCTATTTAGACACTTCAGATTATCCACCAGAGCATCCTTGCTACTCGACTCTAAATAAGAAAGTTTTGGGGAAATTCAAAGATGAAGCTCAAGCAAAAATAGTGACGGCATTTGTTGGCTTAAGAGCCAAAATGTATGCTATAAAAATTAATGGAGAGTGCGCTCTCAAAAAAGCCAAAGGAGTGAAGAAAATTGCTTTAAAACGACATATAGAATTTGATGACTATGTAAAATGTATTTCATCTGGAACTCCCATGTTTACTCCAATGAGAATGATAATGTCAAAGCAACACAAGGTGGCATCCTATGAGGTCAACAAGATATCTCTCTCAGGGGCTGACGACAAACGAGTAATACTAGAAGATGGAATATCTACGAGAGCAATTGGATATGAACCTATGGACAGTGAAAGCAGCTAGTATGAAATAAAAACAAAATATTTGTAATATGCCATGTATTGTTTTTTTTTAAAATTTGTATTTTATATTAGTTGTTACTGTTTAACTTATCAGACATTTTGTAAATCCTATGCATATATAACATTTAAACTGTTAATACCTTTCTGTGTATTTTCTTTGAAATTATATATTGTACATCATTCCCAGACGTCCACAACATATATTAATATTAAGGAAAAAGTGTACTTACTTATGTAATAAAGAAATGTATCATAACAATTACCAATGAAATTATGTATGATTATATGACAATAAATCTGATCCAGTAATCTTTTGTTTTATTTGCTTTACCCTATTCCTCTTGTATTACATACGAAATTTGGTTTTTAGTTGTTTAACACTCAACTTGAATTGAGCACATGCTATCATTATCGAAATATCAAGCGAAGTATCTTTACGTATATGACCATATTTGAGAAACAAAAAAAATAGTAATATAAATGTCAAAAATAAAGCTTGTAAATTGTTTCAATTCCTAATACGTACTTCAATGAAACACTAGGTGCTGCTATAATAACGAAGAAGGACGTTTTGGATCTTATCACAACCTTGGGAATTCCAAAACAAGAGTGAAATTAAAACACTCCTCCACAACCCTATTACGGTTTAAGCTAATAGTGTTAAACCATGAAAAAACTAGATCAATCACTTGTTTTAGAGAATGGGTTACTTTTTTTTTTTTTGGGGGGGGGGTGATATGATTCCAATAGCCACACTGGTTGAAGCTGTGTATATTGATATTAATACAAAGCTGAGAAAATTAGCAACTACAGACTTTGAAAAAGGTCTCTGGAAGTATGATAGTACGTTAGAGATTAAATGAAATTACTATGTTGTAGTGATAAAACTTGAAAAATTATGTCCAAACCATCATTTATAGATAGAACTATTTATTAAGAAAATATGGCAGCTATTCATGTTAGAAAGATAAAGATAAAATAAAAATAAATAAATCTAGGGCAATTGGGACTAGCATCTTAGATATATCATGTTATGTAGATGTATCACGTGATGTATGAGTATCATTTTGCTCACCAAGTATGGTCCAGAAAAATTACTTTGACATACTGTGACACGGATTCATTCATATATAAAGTAACTACTACTGATCTGTATAATGACTTTATAGAAATGTTTGATTATCTTGACACGTCTGTCTACCCCATGATATCTATATTAGCACTTGGAAATTGTACAATTGAAAATAAACAATGATCAACCGCTCTGAAGAGTAGAATATATCATCTGCTCTAGCTCGTATATTCTGAATGATGAAGAATGATTGATACACAAATATAAAGGTGGTGAGTACTTATTTTTATTATTTTTTTATTAAAATTCATAAATTTCCACATTAAGGCAGTGACATACTCCTTTAAAGTTTTCTAGAATAGTTTTTTCCTCATCTCGGTCCTTTTTTTTTTTTTTATTACTTTTTCCTTATCTATAACGATGTCTGCTATTTTTCCTCATCACGTTTCCTAGATTATTATAAGGTGTCATTGCACGCATATGTAGCGTGCATAAGGGAACGGCATTAGAGGGTGATGTCTCACATACATCTGAGTTACTAGTTTAACAAGTCAGTAGAGCACTCAGTATATCTTCTGTTCTTTCCTGTTATTATTTATAGTCTGCTGCTCTGGACTATCTCATAATTCCTTTTTTTAGATGGTTGGTTTGAGAGAAGGTGGTTTGTGATCTTCACGAGACTTATCCAGTATATTTCCCACAATGTTAAACCAATAACCCGCTATAGAATTACCGAAATTATAGTTAAGTTCCAAAACAGTATAGCTTTGCTGCTTTTTCCTTATTCCCACATTGCATACATCAATAACTTTGTCATCATCGAATACCGACAGAATTTTAAGAGGAATTACTCCTGAAAATGAAATAATCTCTCTCTCTCTCTCTCTCTCTCTCTCTCTCTCTCTCTCTCTCTCTCTCTCTCTCTCTCATATGTAGAGAGATGAGGAGTCACTTTGAAGGGGAGAAGTAAAGGCGGAAGAGTGCCGGCATGAACATGTCAAATCATATCACTGCTTATCACCTAATGACGCAAGCGTAACGCGATAGGCTAGTAATACAACAGGAAAAAACAAGCCTCGAAGGCGATAGACCGAATTCGAGGGTGCTTGTCAAGGACTCAGAACGGATCTGAAGGGGGGGGGGGGTCATTCATCCATAGCTACTGGTGTCATGCAATGACTTAAGTCCACCCTAAAAATAACTGGACCAATGGTGCGATGCGAAATGCGCTTGATTTAGTAGCCTTGTATGAGACATACTTGCTGACGTATTCTATTCATAGACAACACTATCATGATAACTAGACCGACTACTTATCTAGCTCATTCTGTATGACCCATCACGTTGACAGCTCTCACGGCTAAGGGTGGAGGGGGGGGGATAAAACCATACCTCATGCTACAAGGGGGGGGGGGCATACCTCGTTCTATGGGATCATCAGCATCATCTCAAACATACCCCTTCTACAGGTTCATATCTCCTGGTGAAATCTTATCTCATCATCACCTTAACATAAGTAGTGTCCCACAGCACCATTTATCGACATACCCCTGTTACGGGTAATTTTCATTCATCTCCTACAGCATCATTCGCTGGCAGGTCATGAGCAGACAATCACCGATGATAGCGGAATATCTGGCCAAGAGCGGTAGTGTGACGTATTAAGAGAGAGCGGGGACCTGCTGCCTTATCTACGATGAGTATGCCTGCCCATGGTCAACTTCATCGAGCCGTCGGGGCTCGGCGATTATGTGGCTTTGGCGGGTAAACCATGGGCGTTGCCATTTTCACCACGAAGGTGGACGGGTTGAGCGTGAGCTGGTTCTGACAGGTGTGACGTACCTGGTAGTAGTTGAATGGAGAGGAAGTGATCAGACCCCCTCCTACGGCTCCATTTATCCCTGAGCATGATCAGGCTCCATAGATATGCTATCTTGAGTGACATACTTCGTAGTAGTTCAATGGAAGTGATCAGATCCCCTCGTACAGCTTCCTTTACCCCTGAGCGTGAGCTGGCTCCATAGAGGTTCTATTTGGAGTGACGTACCTCGTAGTAGCACACCGGAAGTTACTCGACCCCCTCGTACGGCTTCATTTTTCATTGAGCGTGAGCTGGCCGGTTCTAGCTGGTGTGACGACACCAGACCATGATACCAGTCCATTCAGATTGCTCACCAGAAGTGATCCGACCCCCTCGTACGGCCCGGTTCACCAGACCATGATACCAGTCCATTCAGAATGCTCACCGGAAGTGATCCATCCCCCTCGTACGGCTTCATTTTCCTTGAGCATGAGCTGGTTCCATAGAGGTCTCTATCTGGAGTGACGTTCCTCGTAGTAGCACACCGGAAGTTATCCGACCCCCTCGTACGGCTTCATATTTGGCGGGAAATCCATGGGCGCCGCCATTTTCACCCCGAAAGTGGGCCAGCATCCCCATGATAATTAAAGTTATGTTTTAAAGCTGTATCGGAATATTAGAATTTAATCATACTAAAAGCTACATAGAAAATTCCTCTAAGTATTTTTATCTTTTTGTTTTCTAAATTCAATTTAATTAAATATTCCACTGTAGCAAACACATTCAGTATTGTTCAGACATATTTTTATCAGCACTGAATAATATAAACTGAGTGATTAAGACTTCCAAGTATTCCTAAACAGAAGTAATAATACAGTCCATCCCAGAATGATATTTGGCTCCCATTTCTCCGACAAATAAAAATGTCTATTTTTGTCACAATGGGCGGTTGTTTCAGTGATTTCTTTGAAGCGCTCACACAATATCAAAAGGTTCAATCTTCCGTCAAATAATACAAGTGTGAGCAAGATCTCATTTGATTTTGTAGGAACTGAATTCGAAAATCTCTGTACCAAGTCTAAGTGGGAATTCTGGCTGACGTTTCATATACACTTCCTGGGCTCCAGACGGTATCCGAAAATTGGCTTATGAATAATATTATTTCGTTGCTCTAAGAATTTATTGTAATGCCTGTACTAAAAAGAAAAGGAAATAGCACGCGTGGAACTAAATTCACATAAAAGCTATGAATAATCGAATTATAGTTAAAATGTCCGTACGTAGGGGCTGCGTAAACTAAAAAGTATTCCCTCGTGCTGGGGTAATATTCTAGCAATGTCATCTTTCCATATATTCACTATTTATAAATAAACATTAGTAGGAGTGGGGATTTACTGAAGGCTGAAAACTAAAACGTTCAAATATCTTGGTTATTATTCACGATAGACAAAATTGACATTTTTAAATAATTAAATTTGCAATATGATTGTTTTATATAATTTTTCGATCTGACGTATTAAAACTAAGATATTTCGAATTATCAAAATTTCCCTCCTAAAGCCCTCCCCTCCCACATCTTATTTCAGCCATTTATATTGAGTATGGCAACGATTAGTTAACAATTGTGACCTCTAGAGTGGTAAAGGACAAATATTTAATTTTGAACGGGCCTCATTTTCGCCATCTCTACCTAGTAGATCGATGGAAATTTAAGGAAAACGTTTCGAAAATCACGCCATGAGTACAACCTCAATATCTGATTTCCCTTAAGAGAAATAATATGATAACGGACTACACACATTTGGGAGAACATTCAATACTCCCACATACGAATAACTCGATAAACCGTAAGCAACAATTGACATTAAATGTTTAACGTCATTGTGTATATAACATACTTCAATGAGACTGAAAATAACGGATATATTTTGAATTTTGATTATACACTTTATTTAAAACCCCTGGGTTCCTGATTCGATTTTAGCTATAAACGGAGTAGTAGTGTCTAAATATATATATATATACAATGTTTGTTTGGTCGTTGCCAAACTCGATATTTAAACTTTTTATGGGGCTCAGGTTAGCCATGCGAGTTAAAGCGTTGACCTTTATTTCACATGGTAAACCTAGAGTGGCGAGTTCGATTCTCGCCTGGGCAAAGGAAATTATTTAGTGACGAAATTCATTAAATAACGTCCTAAAATCCCACCCTGGCTAGAAAAGGGTGGTAACCTGTAGATAACCCGTCCCGATTAGCCTAAGTTGCAAAAAGTGGACGTTAATAAATAATAATAATAATAAACTTTTTATGTAAGGAGTAAGAAATGGGATCATGTGGGATGGGGTTTAGAGAATGAGTGAAGCCTAACATCGGAAGTAGTATCGTTATTGTTAGTCCCTGAAAAATATCAAATAAGCCCAGTTCTTCTGCAATTGTTGTTTTATAAATCCACTCAGCTGCTCAAGTGATCAATCAAGGAATTAGTTGGCACGTACAACGAGGTATAAATGCTGTTTCTTTGTCTCCTACTGCTCTTGCCCTCTACCGTTGAACATTTTCAGAATCCTAGTCCTAATTATTATTCTTGCCAGATTCTGGGATTCCTTCTTAGATGTATTTCTCTCTTCTGTTATTATTAGGACGCCGCATGTTTATGTTAATTGTTTTAAAATAAGGGATCAGGATATATGAATAGGTTGAGCCAGAACATATATACCAACACTTATAACTGACACTGGTGTGAGTAATAAATGAGTGCTCTAAGAGGAACTGACAGATTGAGATCACAGGGGATGACTGCCCAGCCAAACTCTAGCCTCTCACTCGTGGGCCTGTAAGATTTATTTCTTCATACGCTTACGAATTTTAGCTGGTTTCATAAAGGAAATTCGCTATGCAGTCTTTCATTCGACGGGATTGTTCTTTTAGTAAATTACAATCCGTTTGGTTTGAAAAAGTAATTTTTCTCTCGTGATCTTTGTATAATATTAGTTTGCCGTCATCCTTGACTAAAGTCTCACAACATGTCGGTGGGACAAGACTGGAGGGTAGATTAAAGTTGTAGTATAAATACTGGATAATTAACATTAGTCAGATTATGCAATCAATGGGCTACAGCTAGAAATCACTCATGCCTTTATAGGTGAGAACCGAATTTCCCCATAAAGAAGTTGGATTGTCAGATGCAGAAGGCAACGGGGAACCACCTCATGTTTTTGTGATCCGCTTATTCCCTTTTCCACTCCTATCAAAAAAGGTTCACCTATTCCCTCCTTCAATTACTAGGAGTAGCCTTCAGATATTATAATATTAGTAGGCTTAAAAGTTATTTTGCGCTGCTATAAGGCTCTATAATCATTGCACCTTTTAAGGCACGTAATGGCACTTTTTACGTGTGAAAAAGTATGCAATTTGTTGAGCTAGTTAATGTATGTTAATGTCATATGGATGAAGTTAGAGGTCATGTTAAGTTTGTTGTTGTTCTCAGTAGAATGAGCCTATGCTCTATAGAAGAGTTTATGGTGTACTAATCTTTAAATTATGCCTCTTGTGAAAATAAATCGTTGTAATCGTACCATGTTAGTGAGAGAAAATTGGAAAAAAAAAATTGGATGAAATCTGCATACTCGTTAGTCAGTTTATGAAGGAGTTGGTGGTCAAACAGGCACGCTTATATCTACCACTGCCCTAAGTAAATTGAAGATGAAAATAGATCCAGGTTCGAATCCCGCCAAGGGAGAGCATTAGTTATCGGGTTCGCTACCAATACGCTTGAATGTCGGAGCCCTTGTGGATAAGCGGGATTCTAGCACCTATAGGACTGCCAGAATGACGCAGACTTACCACAGACTTCCAGGGCTTCAATGAGGTCCGTCTGACTGCAGGGGATTCCTGCCAGATACTCCTTACAGAAGTGGTTTACGTCGAGGTGAACACTCATTACGTAGAATTCTGGTCACGAATCCCTCGAGTCAAGGGCGGGTAAAGATCTCGAGGTCTATAATAGCACCCCAAAAGAAAAAAAAAATAGATGTAAGCAACAGGGTGCGGAGGGATGTTTTTCTGAAGTGGAATTAATCCCAGTCTTTCATAGAATAGCAGGACAAAGGTATTTCATACAGGAAACAAGAGGAAACCACACCTTGTCCTTACCATTCCTCTGTACCTTCACTTTCGAGAAGTAAGTACTTTCTGTTCAGCCATTTCAAATATGCATGGTCGTGTTCGCAGAGCGTGGGTTTTGAAGTGAGCAACGCACTATACTTACGTCCAAGAGGGGACAAGTTTAAATCACGGGATGCCCCATGGGCACTCTAGGTTTTATTATATTAATGAGTTTCAAGCCTTAACCCTTTATCTTACTTTATCTCGTACCAAGGATTAGTCTTTTGGTCTTCAGCTGAAGATGGAGATGAA
Source organism: Riptortus pedestris (assembly GCA_019009955.1). NCBI lineage: Eukaryota > Metazoa > Arthropoda > Insecta > Hemiptera > Alydidae > Riptortus > Riptortus pedestris. The sequence continues at coordinate 104,526,857 of CM032231.1, read as the reverse complement.
GTTCAGACTTCTCAGTGACTAAGATCTGTAACGTACTATATCCAAACCACCTCAAAAAACCGTTATACTAGAAAAATGCAATGGACCCACCAGTAATCGGCATCCCCTTGGAGTACATGGCTCTTCCCACATGTCAATTCTATGAACCATATGTTCGAAACCAATCTGCGGCAGTTTTAGAGCTAAAGAAACCAAAACTAAACTTTTAACCAGAAAAGTAAGGTTGAGTTTTTAATAGTCAGCATTGCTCCATGGCGAGAAGATTTGTAATGAGGCACAAGACAGAATTCAACAAACCCGGGAAACGACGGACTGAAATGACTTGAATGCAGTTGGGGCAAACTAACATTTGTGTCCTCACTTTGCATCCATTCCTCTCCTAAATGTCCTTCCGTAAAATTATAGGTTTTAGTCAAATAAATAGGCATTGCTCAATTATTTTAATGCCTCAAAATTGTCTTAAACTACTGTTGAAAACCAACTCGAAGCACCTGAAACCAATACGAAGGTATAACTTGGCAATGTTCCATCGGGATATTCTCACATACTATAGTTCTATTTACAAAGACGGCATAGAAATAGTTCCCCTTTAAGTAGTCAGATGCGAGGGAATTGATAATAGCAGAGGCTCAAGGATTGCCGGATCTATTTGTTGACAGGCAGGCCTCTTTTCCGCGCCGTCCCTTTAGAACCCCGATACTAGCACGCTCTGGTAGCTGACTGCTCTACTAGCATTATCAACGTTCTGTACTGTCTGATAATGCTTCAATAAGATGATCTAGAGTCGGGATCTATATATATATATATATATATATATATATATATGTATGTATATGGTGGTCCACCCGCCTTAAAATGGCCAATTGTAGGATTAGGATTAGGATTAATATGATTTGGGCAACCAACAACTAGGTTATTATACACTTTATAGTAGTATAATGCTGTTTTACTCTATGTTTTAAATAATATCAACCAATATATTGTAAATACCGCTCTTGTCATATTCTAAGGGTATTAAATTTACTAATTTTCTTTACAATTCTATCTTAACTAAGTCTATAAATACATTTTTGTTTATTTATATTTACTTAAAGATGTGTTCTACTAACACGAGTTACGTTGTACCTATTTACACTTCTTACTACTGGCTTCATATTTTTAACTGCCTTTATTAATGGCCAAATGGCCTACAATTAATAATCATTGTACATTTTAAATACTGGGAATATACTTACTTATCGTATATAATAATAGTATATACACTTTTTTAATTATATATTATATTACATAAACATATATTTTCTCACTTACAAGTACATATTTTCAACTGGCATTCTAATTAGCCAATATTACAATTAAATGACTTTTACTTTTAATGTATGAACTTTTTTCTGTTTTTTTTTATTATTATTTTTGCAAATAATTAAAATCAATTTATCACACTTACTCATACATACACATACTGCATTTTTTAAAAAAAAAATATAAATAAATAGATAAAAGCCAACTTGGATTATCAGAATTCCTGCAACAGGAATCAAGCCTCCCTCATCTTCGCCCTCATCATCACATGCATTCTTGCAGCTTACCACCAAGCCTATAATACAGCTAGCTACTGGCTTCCTTGATTAAAGCCAGCAGGCTGAAGCTGTCATGTTAGCTAGAGCAGCCATTTCTTCTTCAGGTCCTTAACTTGAAGTATCGCAATTGATAGACTTTTCTTTCTTCACTCGGTACTTTTGTTACACAGAGCAATTGCAAATTGTATTAATTAATGCATGAGTCTTAGTGTGCCATAATTGTGACCCATGAAAAATCTTTTCAGTCCATACTCAACCTTCTCCAGTACTTCTCCAGCCAGAGTTTTGGGGTGGAATAATCTTTACTGAATCTTTTCAGTCCATATTCAACCTCGTAACCATCTCCAGTACTTCTTCAGCGACCATAACTTTGCTATTTCCAATGAATGAAGATTAATTAATAAATCGTTATTTATTTTTAAATACTCCTTTTCTTGTTGTCATATCTGTCGCTGCAGAGCGTCATCACTGGCTGATAATCGAGTACAGTTGGCAAGCGCTTTCGATGCAAAGGCACCATCTTCAAGCCATCTGGAGTTGTACTTCTTTCCTTTTTTTTTTTTTTAATTTTAGAATCCATTCCTTTTCCCCGTAGAATTGTTTCAAAGATAATATTGTTGTTGTGGAGGGGCGATGCGAGATGTAAAGAAGAAGTCAAGGCCAATTTAACTATATTACATATATTAAAACAGTAAAATAAAATATGATATAGTTATTAACAAATAGGTCCATTCACGGCCGCACTTCAGACTCCGGTATTTCCCAGTTTATAAACACGCACTAACCTAAACACGGTTCACAACGCGAATGCTGATAGGAGACTCACTAAGCCTAACCTCACTAAGTTATAGGGGTCTATAGCAACTTTTATGTCGTAGCATTTTTATGCGGAAATAAAGATTTTTTTACCTATAGATGCGATTTTAAGGGGGGCGGCACGGGAGCTTTGGACGCCCTGTGTATGCATATATATATATATGGTCACACACCTACCCGCGCGCACGCGTGCACAGAAACTCAGACGCAGACTAATGTTCACTTTATGCATATAGGACTAATTGGGTCTGATTATTCATAGACAGAAATAATTTTCTGGGTACTGGGGAGTTTATTCAGTTAGACCGCCACTAACTAAATTTCTTTGCTCTCTCGGGGCAGAGCCCACGATCAAGTTATGAAAGTGATTTAAATACAATGCCTTAACACACAAGGCTAACCTCGGGTCCTGTTCTAAAATAAACGTAGGGGAATTTTCTGTAGTTTTTTCTTCTTTTTCATCCTTATCTAGAACTCAACTTTAATTAAAGGATGTGTCTAAAGTATACAAGAGAAACTTATACAGGAATGCTTTATTGCAACACGCTGTGGTTTATACACCGAGATTAATTTAATAGAGGTTTTCATAAAAAGTCTTTTTAAAACTGAGTAGTATGTTACTTACGCTTCAAATCATTATTGTTATGGGAGATTATTCTTTGTTTTTATTAATATCAATAGAATTATTAGAAATGTTCTCTGTTAGTACTAGCTATTGAACATGAATTTTTAACACGTTTAAAAAGGGTTTAGACATTTTACTTAATTCTTGGAACAAATTATTTATATTGATATTAGTTCAGGGAAAATCTAGATCTCAGACAGGCACATAAACAAACAAAGTGTGAGGGAAATTAAAAAAGAAAATCATTAAAGCAGGAGAAAACATTTTCATTGTTTCTTATGAATATGATATTATGGGTCATAAGCCAGGACATTAATCAACACAAACCTGAGACAATATCTGATTTTCGCCCTTTTCAGATCAAACCAATTTTAGAATTAATTTCTCAATAAAGTTCAAATATAGGTCCAGAGTGTAATCACTATTAGGGAATTTGGCAACAAAAGAGTATTAACGTTGACAAGTCTGTAAGTAGTTAGATTCTTTATTTGTGGAGGCCTATGAATGATTATGTATATTCAGCTTTTTCTGAACACTCACTCCTTATACGATTGTTTAAGCTATTATTCCACTAATTATTTAATGAACACCTTAGATTTCAAATCTTATAAAATTAGGGCTCTAACAAAGGGAAAAAATGATTGAATTTGAAGAAGTGGGAATGAGAGTTCTTAAGCGGGATATCAATTTAGAAACCATTGTAGTGCTCAAATTTGTTCAAATGTGAGAACAAACCGGGCGGTTGAAGCAGGAGTGAAAAGAAGACATAAGACATAGCGACAAATGCATTCCTTATCTCAACGCAGAACTACGTGTTTATTTTGAAGATATAAACATAACAACATTAAAATGACATCAAAAATTAATAGTTAGTTAAATGGAGTGAAGTACACAGAATGTAGAGTTTGACTACAACTGTTGCCATTTTATCTTGCAATACAGAAATCTAATGGTTTCAATTTATTTTACCTGTATTATTATTGTACTATTATTAAACTTAATGAAATGGAAATACATGTACTTAATCGTTAATTAAATCATCGGTTGTTCTCCAAAATGTGTTTCATTCCCTCCTGAAAGATTTACTTTTCGAGACTTGCACCCTTCTTGGAAATGCAGTTTTCAATTAGTACTGGTCAACTCAGTAATAAAACTTAACTAAAGGGATTCAATAGTATATGGATTCTTTCATAATAAGTAAGAAACTAAAAGCATTTGGAGTGTGGACCAAAAAACCCATTATTTAAGGATTTCTTGAAGTAATAAATAAGTAAAAAAAAAGTTTTAAGTTAAACTGTTTTATTAAAAAAATACAAACAAAAATTATAAAGAAAATGTACTAACAGCTATAAAATAGTCCAAGGTCCTAGGTCTTAGGTCTCATGCACAACACTCGCCTCATAAATCTAGAGCATTGATAAGACAATGGTTGACTGTTAATAGAAATTTCACAAGTGCAAAGATTTTAATTATTTGTCTGATGAATACACTAGATACATGAGGAGGTATTGTGATGGTTTGTATCTAGGACCTATGGTTATGTGCTATCTACATCATAACATTTAAATGGTAACAAAATTACCCACTATTTGTTCATTTCTGGTAATAAAAATATTTCAACCCCTTGGTTGATAACAACTAATAGTATCGATTAGAAAAACATAACAAAAACGTTACAATACATTTAGTATTATCTTAAAACATTATCTTACATTATAAATCCTTTTAAAGACAAAAAGTATATTCAGCTGTATTCTATAAAGTGAGCATTAATACTGTATACAATAACAATAATATGGCTCAAACATAATTTAGTTATTTTAACCTTAAGTTTTTAACACCTTTAAACGAGTTGAGTCATACTTCCTTAGGGGAAAAACAACTTAGACACTGCTTAAAAAATAAATAAATGAAATACATTCTTCTCGAACCAAATTGTGATCAACACACACAACACACACACACATAGATATATATGAGGATACTTTAGATTCAAATTTTTTTTTTGTTTTTTCGAAATTAAATAAAGGATATGAAAATTTTACTAGAAAAATGTTACCGAAGTCAAGCTAATAACTGAATACTGGACTTTTAATTCCTCTTATCTGCTTATATTGTCTTCAAAATGTTAATAGCGTAATTACGCAACTTGCCTAGCTCTCATCATGTTCAAGGCTAAAAAAATAACAAATAAAAAAAGTCCGTCACGCAGGGGTTGCGTTAACACGTGCGTTACGTATTTCCATTTACCTCAGAACTTAAAAGTTCAATGATAACAATATTTGGTATTAATGCTTCAAATAAAGTGCTTCATAACATAATAGCATATTGTTAATCAGGGCCCCCGTAAGGGCTACTGACGCCTGTGTGCAAAAAAGGATTTTGGCGACCCTTAAGGCATTTTGAATTATCTTTTTTTTATGGTAGGCAGGTGCTTGAAATAAAGTAAAGAACTGAACTTTAAAAGTCTTATTTATTTGTAGACTAAAATATCAAAATGAAAAGAATAAAATCTAATTTTCTTTCTGGGCCCTTGATTTTGTCGCCCCTAAAGGATGGCACCCTTGTGCAATGCACACTTTGCACATAGGGTAGCGGGGCCCTGTTATTAATATGGGATGAGTAGAAGTGTGGTTTACTCAAGACCGAAAACTAAAAAATGCAAATATATCTGTTAATAATCAAGATAATAAAAAAAATGAGTGTAACAACATTTATAGAACATTATATTTACAATAAGATTGCCTCTATGCAGTTTATCGACCCGGAGCAAAATAATGGAGATATTAAGAATTTTTGAAAATCCTCTCCACTAAACCCCCCTCCCCCTGGTCCAATTTAAGCAGTTAACGAAGTCGATGTTTCTTTTTATCTAAAACAATTATATTTCAAGCGGATCTCATTTCGGATCGTCATCTCCAAGAGTAGGATCGATGGGCATTTGAAGAAAAATGTCGGAAATCGGGGTATAAGTACGAGACCTCAATAGCTGATTTTCCTTAAGGGAAATCAGCTAAAAATACCAACCTTCTAGGGTTGTTAACAGTAAATAAAATCTATGATAAAACAAATAACAATATAATTAAAGAAAAGTCCGTCACGCAGGGGCTGCGTAAACTAAGCAGATTTTCCACGTGAAGTTTTACAATAGAGAAATCTGCCTAATAACAACTGTAGTAGTAAGAAACCTCTAAACCTAAAACATTATTTAGGGCGTAATAACCCAGTAGTTTTTAGCCCCAAAACACAGTTAACCTAACCTCTAAACCTATTCACGAGGGGCGAAGTTATAGAAACGGCCGCCAGAGCTCTCGGCGGAAAGTCCGAACATAGCCTACTGATGACCACACGCAGAATACAAATACAAATATCTCGGTTAATATTAAAGATACAGAATAAATGAATAGATCAATATTTATAGTAAATGTAATTTGCAATAAGAGTTATTCTATACAATTTTTCGATCCGACGCATAATAACGGAGATATTTTGAATTTTCAAAAAAACCCCTCCCACTGGTCCGATTTCAGCCATTAACGAACTTGATCTTCCTTTTTACATAAAACGATTAAATTCCGAGTTTGGTAAAGATCAAACCAAAATTGCGACCGCTAGAGCGTTAACAGACAAATATATATATATATATATATATATATATATATATATATATATATATAATTTTGAAGGGACCTCATTTTCGTCATCTCCTGGGTAGGATCGATGGACATTTGAAGAAATTTTTCGAAACTCGCCTCATGAGTACGACCTCAATAGCTGATTTCCCTTAAGGGAAATCTGCTAAAACGTTATGGTATAGCAAACATGCTAATAACACCATATGTATACATATTGCTAAACAAGAATGTCATTAGATGGAAATCAAATATTTCAACTCTATTAGACCCAAATAAACAAACAGGGCAAGCAAAAGACAAAAAAGGTTTTAAAAATATTATTATTTGTTGTTGCAGATGGAGGAGGCTGAGAGAGAGGAAGTGAAAAGATCGAGACCTCAGATCACCCTCAACATCCCGCTGCCCCCCACATCTATAGGAGGCACACCTACTTCCCCCACCGCCAGGTCATACTACAATGGGCCTCTCACGCCGCAAGGGGAGCCAATGGCAATCCCACCGGAGAACTTCAACTTCTTCCAGGCTTATCCACACAAAGCTGGCGAGTTCGTCTCCAAGCATTTTCTTAGTAAGTTCATACTTTTTGTCCGTAGTATCAAGTGGTACATAGTTGAATACGGAAGCCAAAAAGTCCGTCACGCAGGCGTTGCGTAACTAAGGAGATTTCCCACTTTCGTCCCGTATTTTCATTTATGCATGACATAAAAGTTCAATGAGAACAATATTTTTTATTTCGGAGCATAATATAAAGCTTATTGTTGATATGACACTAGTAAACGCAAATATTTCGGTTAATATGAAGGATAATAAAAACATGTACATAACAACATTTATAGATCTTTTAATTTGCAATGAGATAAGTTCTATATAATTTTTCGACCCGACGGTCAGTAATGGAGATATTTCGAATTTTCGTCCCATATAAACCTCCCCCCTCCTACTGGTCTTTGTATCTTTATTTGTACATAAAACGTTTAAATATGGAGTTTGGCGACGATCAAGCAAAAATTGCGACCGCTACAGCGTTAACAGACATATATATATAATAACGAGCCATGTTGCCTGTATTTCTCTGAAAAATACCACATCCAAGACTGGACAGTTATGGGGCTTCTGTTTGGTTCAAGAGGAGTCCTCCATCAAAAAACCGTCAATACAACATTATTTGAATATGGGCTGACCAAAGATGACCTGAAGGGCTTGTCCACACTTATCCTAAAATCATCTATAAAAATTGTAAACCATCATTTATATAAAAAATAAAGCTGAAATATTAAGCTGCAATCTCACCTGAGGTACCTCCCAAATTTCCTCCATTCAATTATCCAAATTTCCATATACAATATAAACAAAATAAAATAAGAAATAATAATAATATTACCAAAACTGGCAGATTAGGAGGCTGAGAGAGCAGAAAGAGGGCAGCTTAATTTGTTTGTTGTATGTATATATATATATATATATATATATATATATATATATATATAGATATAATTTTGAACGGACCTCATTTTCGTCATCTCCTGGGTAGGATAGGACATTAGAAGAAAATTTTCGAAAATCGCGTCATGAGTAGGACATAAGGGAAATGTGCTAAAATGCCGAATACTAAAAAGTATAGCCTTTTCCAAACAAAGCGCAGCTTAAATTTAATGCATCAAGTATTTCCTAGGTATTAATGAAAATTACTTCAGCTGATATAATTATTTATTTACTGGAGCTTCGCAGCTGTGTCGATGTTGCTCAAAATAAAAGCTTTATAAATTAAAAAACAAAATAAAATAACAAAATTAATGAATAATCTCAGAGACGACTTGTCGAGCCTTGAGGACGAACTGAATATTATAAAACAATGACAGAGATCTGGGTCCTGTAAGGGCTCTAGCGCCCAGACATAAGTTAAACTGAGTTGTGGCTTTTTTGGCTTATGGAGTATGTAGTTTACTAATTTTTAAATATTAACTGTTTTAAGGAGTTGTATTGTATTACCATTTGGGTAGTACTATTTGATGAAACTTTGGATACTGAAATGACAAATAAAAAAGTCCGTCACTCAGGGGTTGCGTAAACTAAGCAGATTTCCCTCGTGAAGATTAATAATAGATAAACCTTAATACTGCTAACAACACCACCGTGAATATTAAGTGAATAAATATAAACGATAATAAGAAATCTTTCCCCTCCCGGCGGGAAGCTTCTCAAATGTAAACAAACAGGCCTGCCAACGGCTCACCGGAAAGAAAAGCAATAACTGAGAAATATTAGAATATAACTTATTAATTTTATTAAAAACTATGTACTGTATCTAGTACTGTAATTTATAATGAATCAGAACAACTTTTATCAATCTATCAAATTTTAGTAGTCCATGAGCTAAAGACGGGGGGGGGGTCACGAGAACATATTTGTTTGTATCTCGTCTAATAAAGGTTCTGGAAAACAATATTTGGTATTTAAGCTTTGGATAATGTGGTTTATTATAAAACAGAGTATTGTTTATGTAACACGAGTAAAAGTGTGGGTTTACTGAAGGATCAAACTGAAAAATGAAAATATCTCGGTTAATATTCATGATAGAGAATTAATGCATATAACAATATTTATAGTAAATTTAATTTGCAATAAGATTCATTCTATACACTTTTTCGGTCTTTCTTTTTACATAAAATGACTAAATATCGAGTTTGGTAACGATCAACAATAATGGCGATCGCTAGTGCGGTAACAGACATATATATATATATATATATATATATATATATATATATATATATATATATGTGTGTGTTTTTAACGGACTTCATTTTCGTCATCTAGACTGTCGTCTAGTACGACGTCAATAGCTGATGTCCCTTAAGGGAAATCTGCCAACAGTCAGAATAGAAAAGTACTGGGAGAGTCAATGATGATGGGCCTGATGAGTCATTACTGATTTAATCGTTGAATAAGCGGGCAACCAATTTATAAATCGATTTACATTACCACCAAAGAGCATATTTGTGAAATTAGAAAATTGTTCTGGCACAATTAAGGGATTAACTGGTGGTATTCAGCCTGAAATATATTAATTTAGTGACCGTAAACTTTGATGAATCAATTATAAGGCTGCCAGTAAAAATCTCTATCCGTAAGCTTGGACTCCAATTTGCTTGAGTAAAGAGAGTTAGCTCAACTAATATTATGAAGAAAATAATGGTGTGCTCAAAGAAAAAAATAATTCTTTTCTTTTCCATAGATCTTCTCTCTAATTTCATGATCCTTCTTAATCATATATCCTCGGGCAAAAGAAGCTTTGGAAAATTGAACATTAAATCTTCCAAGGAAATAATTAAAATAATCTTTATTTTTTTTCTATTTTAGATAAAATTAATGTATTTAAGAAATTATTTTTTTAACATCAGTTTTATCACTTTTCTATTCCACAAATGATTTATCTATTTTTCTTTTCAATTCGCTACGGATGAACATTATCATTCCACATGATCATAGAGCCATGATTTAAATTTCGTTTTAAAGACCACTTGACACTGCGACACTTAAAGTTGATGTTTCTCTCTGTGGGTGTATATCATTCAGATTTATTTACTTGGCCCCCTTCCAACTGGTGGTCTTGGAATTTGGGTCCGAATAATTTGAACGTTCTATACATATATCTAAACTTTAACATAATTAAGCGTGTTACAAAGAGCAACGATGTTTGTTTCGCAAGAGTTGCGTTCAACTCCTGCAGAGACGAAACATACGTACTAAAAAAGTGGATTCATGAGAGAATAAAACATTTATAACGGATATAAATGACTTCAAAGAATTTCTATTCCACTATCAAAGTGGGGCACCCCATTGAAAGAATAATAACCATGATCTACATTTAAGAATGATTTAGTTCTCATCAGTGGCTAATAAATATTTGAAAGAAATTAAGGCTGTACTCAAGACGAAATTTTAAAAGTATTTCATCATATTTCAATCCTACCTAGGAATTGTCGAATTTGAGGTCTGTTAAAATGTGTGTGTATATATGTATATATATATATATAGATAGATATATATATATATATATATATATAAAGATTTGTAAGCCCTTTTTATAGGTGTGTTTCAACCTGCATGCCTTCCTACAAGAGGGGGTAATGATGAAACTTTCCGCGGGGACCAGCCGTACTGGGGAGTGGGTGCCAATACTCGAACTCTGCCATGCTGACTCCCATATATATAAAATTGTATATATCTATATATATATATATATATATATATATATATATATATATTAGCAAGGTACCTGGCTTCGCTCGGGAAATCATTAAAGGCTGAATGATGATGGTATTTTTTTTGGCAAGGCTTCAATGTGTACAACTACACTTCCCGTCTGGGTATTGTTTTCCAGTAAGAGTCGGGTAGGAGACTTATAGAATAGAAATTTTAGTTTTGAAGAATAAATGAAAATAAGTCCCTAGTCAATCCCTCCCTGTTTGACACACCTCTAGGAACGTTACCCGGCTTCGCCCGGGAATTCATTTGAGGCTGAATGATAATGTTTTTTTTTTTGTTTTTTTTCGACAAGGCTGCTTTGCACAATATTTTGACATTCCTCCGTCCCAGTGTTTAGTGTTTATACCCGTCGTTGCTGGGGATTTCTTAATGATAAAATTATTTGATATGTAAGGTTTCACTGCCCTCAATATTTTTATATTTCCCGTCTTCTGTGCATGTAGTTTTGTTTTTTTTTAATAACGTAATAGACAATATAATCATAACCATAAAAAGTATTCTATCTTCCATACCAAATATGAATAAAAGTTCTTTACCCTTTGTATGGTAAAAAGCCTAATGTTGACAGGATGAGTTAAGGATTTGATGGGCACTAAAACTTATAGGTTAATAACTCAAAAATTGCCAGCATACTCCACAATTAGAAAATGTATATCTGCAATTGGAGATTTGGCTTGGGACCCAAGGAGAACGGTGAAGGGAGCGTAAACTCGACAATCAGAAAAAAAGCTCCAACAACAGAACTGTATTCTATAATTACGTAATATGTTGGGATTGGCCTACTGAAGAGAGGCGACTCATAGCGAGAAACATGCCGAGCAAAAAAAAAAATGTTTCAATAAGAACGTGGTATTTTTAATTTTTATCTGTTGAACTTTTCCAAATATCATGTCATGATAATTAGAAACAACCATTTATTTATTTTTTTCTTCCCTGATGGACACTTTGTATGGGTAGTGTGTTCTATATGAAGCATAGTAAAATAATTTTGGTCTATACTGAAGAAAGAATTATTTAACGTCAATAAATACTAAATATTTGCTTTACATTTTATTCTTGTTTTTTTTTGTTATAATATTTTTTTAAATTATTTATAGGGAGGTCATGTGAAGAGGAATCGATGGTACTTCACTCTTTCACTCACATTTGACGCCCTCACTGTAAATTTGGTTCTGACCAGTTGTCAATTCCGTTGTCAATTTGCAAGGATATGTCGTTGCCAGAACAATGATCAGTCAGAATTGGAAACACAAAATTGACTTGGACAGAACAGCAAATCAAGAGTGAGAATAATATATTTGATTATAAATGTTTCTCTCGATTTTAATTAGGGTACTTGTAACAGATTAGGTATACTTTGTTATTTAAAAGCATTTGATGTTAATGTCATTATATGGAACGTATTATTGTTTAGTGTATATGATCAAGAGCACGAAAGCATCACACACACACACACACATAATTAATTTATAGACAGCAAAATTAAAAGTTATCTGATCCCAAGCCCCAGCCTTTTCAACGTGATCCATAGTATATGCTTCCCCAAGGGAATATCGATGTTAACATAATATTGTGCAGGTTTTTATTAATAGGATAAGGTGTTTTATTAATCTTGATAACCAGAAGCATAGGAGTAGCAAATGGGGCATGTGATATTTCCTAACATTATATATGATATTTAGTTGGATATATTAGGTTCAATCTGCATAAGTTGGCAAGGCTGAGAACCAGATGGTTTTATCTGCTGATGATCAGCTGATACCAGTTGATAACTTTTATTTTCTCTCACCTTTTGAGCTGTAGCTTATTTTTCACAAAAACACAACAGTTGTGATAATATTTGCGAATAACATACGTTAATTTAGTCTCCAGTTTCATTACTGAGGCTACTGCGCTCTTGCAGCAGGCTCAAACAAACTGTTTCAGTACTGTAATAAGGCGTTTCTACAGAGGATTCTGTGCAAATGACCCGTTCGAGTTATTCATCTTATTCAGGCGTGGTACAAAGTCAAGATATTGATGACCAGAATCTATAGAGCTGCAAGCAATCAGTAACAGAACTTAATTCCGACTCGGCTTCCAGGAAGCGTTGACACTTTCAAAAGAGAATCATTCCATGAGAAAATGGATGCCCACTGTTGATGTTATCCTTTTCAATGAAATTTTGAAATGAATAACATTATTATTCTACCATTATGTGGAAATATATTTTACTCGGAAGCTTCTGTGTGCATTAAAATATATATCCCCTCTATGTGACTGTTAATTCGTTGAAATAGAATCGTGTATCACCATTTTGAAATGCTCTGTCAATAGTTTGCATCAATACATAATCCCGAACATCAAAAACCTCTCCAGACAAATTTACTTAATGCCACATCATCTGGTTCTCATCTCACGACTTGGTTTCAAATGAACAATATTATTTTGAATAATGAATAGAATTTTCTTCGAGTAGATGATGCTTGAGCTAAGCTTATTTTCCATGCATAAGAATGGCAGCCCGATGATGTTTTATATATAAGTATAAATATATAAAATATAAAATACAAGAAAAGAATCTTCAGATGCAAGAAACAAAATATGTTCATACAACTTGAAACATTAATCTTGTACATTACATGAGCGTGGTGTCATAAAATTATAATCGCAAGATTAGAAGTAGGAATTTTCTTCTTGAAAGCTATGCAGAGCCAATAACCAAAATTTCTCAGATTTTCGTGGCAACGGGTTCTTTGAGAGGATTATTTTATTTTCAAAAATCGAATCATCCTAAATGATGATGGAGATGAGAATCTCCATGAATTCTTATGTAGCTAGAATGACGTGCTCATGCTGGTAACTCAAATACTGATTCCTATTTCTGCAGTAATAAGAAACTTATCTAAAGACTAGAAATTCAAGCTGAGGATGAAATTCTCTGTTGTTATTTATTAACACCCACTTTGCTAAATTTGACGGGTTATCTACAGGTTACCACCCTTTTCTAGCCAGGATGGGACTAAGGATTTTATTTAATGAGTTTGTCGCTAAATAAATTTCTATTGTCCAGGCGGGAATCGAACTGGAATGTACTCTGTTCTATGAAGTAATCTTTTTATTTTTATGATTGATTCTAGTCTTCATGGTATTGATAGTAGGAAAAAGTCAGTAAGATTAATTCCATCAAAAATGACTTATTATTATTTATTAACGTCCATTTTTTTGCTGATTGGGACGGGTCGTCTTCAGCTTACCACCCTTTTCTAGTCAGGGTGGGACTGAGGATTTTATTTTATGAGTTCGTAGCTGAATAAATTCCTATTGCCCAGGCGGTAATCGAACTCACCACCGTAAAATTACTCCTTATTGATGATTTGATAGGTGTATAGCAATTAAAATACCATCGGATGGTGGTATCTAAGAGAGCAAACAACCCATTAATCGCTCACTTTTGGCCTTTAGTAAACCGAGGGCAGAGGTTATAGAAATTATTTTTGAAGAAGGGAAAAGGATTCTGAACATAATTGAGTAACCCGAGAAGTTCGACTCGCTTCCATATTTCTCCAATTAAGTGAGTTGGCCTACTAGAAATCCCCCCCCCCCTCCTTCAGCTCAATGCAGCATTTCGTGAGCTACTAGCCAACAAGTAATTCTTCCCAGCTTTATCGATTCAACACTCTCTCACCCTTGCATTACCCTTTAACTCAGAGATGGGCGAGTCATTTAGGTGGGAGGACACACCAATGTGTACGAACATCTGTCCGTAAGTGACATTGAGAACGAAAATGTACCCGTGGTAAAACTAAGACTACATAACACAGTGGCTGCGTAAATTTAGCAGATGTACAGTAATTGTAAAACACATTTTTTATCTCATCTCACCACATTTATTCTATTTGAATGTTAAAAACCGAGGAGTGAATGAGTTGCAGTGGGGAGGGGTTACTGAAGGCTGAAAACAAGAAATTAGAAATACCTTGCTTAATACTTGAGATAAGAAAAAAGGTGCAGAACAATAATTGTAGAACATCAAAAACTTAACAAGATTGTCAATATTACATTTTGCGATACGACTCATAATAACGGAGATATTTTGAATTTTCAAAATCCCTCCTCCTCCAAACCCCAACCTATTCCACCCCTGATTTCGGTCAATAACTAATACGATCTTTAGTGTGGAATGTTGTAGTTAAATATCGAGTATGATAGAGATGAAATAAATAGTTTCGATTCACTTTCACAAAATGTTAGTTGATGACGTCATCACACAACGTATTTGCGTGTATCTCACAGTAAATGTTCAATGAAAACAATATTTGGTATTTACGCTTGTTATAATATTGTTCATGATATTATAGCTTATTGCTAATATGATATTTCTCTGAATGAGGGTTCACTGAAGGATAAAAACAAAAAAAAAATGCAAATATCTGGTTTAATATCCTTGATAGCAAGACACATAGATAACAACTTTTATAGAATATTTAATAGTCAATAAGATTGCTTTTAAACAATTTTTCGATCCGATGTATAACGGAGGGGGATTACTAAATGTTGAAAATTAAAAAATATATAATTATATTTAGATAAAGAAAAAGTGCATACAACATAAATAGAAATTTGAATTTTCAATAAATCGGTTCCGTATAATTAATATAGGTTGTATAATAACTTAGATATTTTGAGTTTTCGAAATTTCCCTCATCTAAATCCCCCCCCCTTAGTCCGACTTCTGCCGTTAATGAATATGATATTTACATTTACATAAAACATTTAAATATCTAGTGTGTGTGTGTTTGTGTGTGCTTGACGACTATAGTTATAAAAAGTCCGTCACGCAGGGGCTGCGTAAAACTATGCAGATTTCCCACGTGAAGTTTTACAATAGAGAAATCTGCCTACTAATAACGGCAGTAGTGAGGAAATGGTGGGGATTTCAAAAAATCCCCCCCCCTCTTACCCCCCCCCTCCCACTGGTCCGATAACAGCCATTAACGAACTTGATCTTTCTTTTTATATAAAACGATTAAATCTGAAGTTTGGCAACGATCAAACAAAAATTGCGACCGCTAGAGCATTAACAGACGAATATATATATATATATATATATATATATATATATATTGTGAGGATTTCTATCTGCTCCAGCGGTTGGAATTTTTGTTTTGCAAATTTTCGATGGAAATGCGTCCATCTCCGTCAGGCATAAATTAGATTTGAATAACTACTTCACTTAATCATTTGTTTTGGAAACGTGGAAAGCCATACTAAGATAATATAAAACTCAAAACATATGATTAATTTGCCAAACAAAATTCCAACCGCTGGAGCAGATAGAAATCCTCACAATGACGATACTTCTCAGCGATGCAGCCTCAAAAATAGAATATATATATATATATATATATATATATATATATATATAAATATATATATGTAAAATTTTGAACGGACCTCATTTTCGTCATCTTCTGGGTAGGGTCGAGGGACATTTGAGGATATTTTTCAAAACTCGCGTCATGAGTACGACCTCAATAGCTGATTTCGCTTAAGGGAAAACTGCTAAAACGAGCCTAATTAGGCAAATAAACTGAATTTAAAAAAAAAATATTATGGGCCATGCTGTCAGACTAGCGAGGACGAAAAATGCACTGGGTACATATACGTATATTGTAAAAAATACTGTAATAAATCAGTCTTACCTCTGAAGCATTCCCACTGTTAAAACGGCACTAAGGGTGATAGAAAGGAAAAGGATGAAGGTCATGATCTAAGGGAAATAAGGAAACTGCCACCAATCGGCGTCTTAACACGCTGGAGAAGGAATCATATATAATTCCGGCATTTAATAGCAATGGAAGATGCAGCTTATAACACCGATGGTTGTGGATTCCCAGTGAACGAGAGAGAAGGTATCTGTGTCAGAACCGAAAACAAAGAATCGGGGGCGCATTTTTATTAAACCACAGCCATAAGCTGACTTCTTTCTGGAAAGCAATGACTGGAATGACCAGTCGTCAGAGGTCGGTGGCCAAGGATGTCTAAATAAAATAAAAACTGTCAAATTCAACCTATATAATATAATTTTGACCTACGCATCTCCAAGGTAGGATAGATGGATATTTTTGAATAAAACCGCTTTATGAGTACAAACTCCGTAGCTGATTTCCCTTAAAAGGAATATATGCTATAGAAAGTCTAAGCGAAAAGTAACGTACATCCTTTCCTGAAGTGGCTGCCCAAATTCATAGCTCAAGTAGTCTGTAAATATTATTACTTTTAAATTGGTTTTTCTAAGGAATGATTGAGGTTACCGCTTAGACCGAAGATGGAAAAAATATCGTTGAGCCTGTTCAAATATATATATACATATATTTCTGACATTATTGGAACACTATTCAATGTATACATATCTATATCTATATATATATATATATATATATATATATATATATATATATATATATATAGTGTAATTCTTTGAAAATGAGACGGATATGAGGACAGACATTAAGAATTTATTTTTTTTAAAAGAAAGAAGGTTAGTCAGGATTTCATACATCTTTCATTAAATTCATGAAAATTGCAGTCGATCACTGAGGATATGATTTTCTATTAACTACATATTCACAAATATTTCAGCCGTATATCAAACGATGTTTCAGTTATTCAGGATGTGTCAATCAGACGAGCTACGTGTCTGGACAGCAAGATATTTTAAACTTCAAAAATTTGGAAACAGTTTCACATGTATTCTGATTGTTTGAAGAGGAAATAGTTTCTTTGCTGCATATATTTTAGAATTTGTGTTTAGCCTCTGTGTGTACGTTTTAAACTATTTAAATATTTTTGAGAGATTTTTTTTCAGAGCTAAAACAAACGTTTTATTAGATGAAAGGCCCGGGAGTAAAGTATAGCTAAGATGAAAGGAGAGCCCGTCATTCACTATCTTTATTTATGGAACTCTTCTAGACTTGTACTCCAGTAGCTGTGGTTAGAGCGAAGGAAGATAATTTTCGATTGCTCTACTATATCTTCTTCAGGGTTGTAATCGTAAAAAAAACATATATAATTTTGAACTGGTCTCATTTTCGTCAGCTCCTGGGTAGGATTGATTGGCATTTGAAGAAGTTTTTCGAAAATCGCGTCATGAGTACGACTTCAATAGCTGATTTCCCTGAAGGGAAATCTGCTAATAAAAATTGTTATATTTTATGTACATTTTTTAGGGAATGAATTTGGTCACGCGCTATATTATGCTCCTTTCCAGTAGACCGGTGTGGGTTTTCTCTGAGTATTATGTTAATTACATGGGAAAACATTTTTATTTCCACTCTCAACTGCGAGTAATATAGTTAGCTATTTCTGACACCGGTCACCACGTAAAATTTCTCTGGAACTACAAGAGTACATCAATAGAATTGTATAATTTTTCCTCTGATGACAAGAAGATGAAATAATCTATTTACTATTATGAAGCTTCAATCGCCTTAGGGAAACTATGCAAGACGGATAAAATTCGTTCAATAGCCATTCAAAGCTTTACGCGCAAAACGATGAAAATAAAGGAATTTTTCAATGTTGACGGGAATTTTATTTTTATATTTCAACTGGCAAGCCATTATATTAGACTCGTTAGAAGATAAATCTATTATAAACTTTAAGGTGCCATTTCTTACTTCACGGCTATCTAGACTCAATGGCTGTAAAGTACATGCTACAGGAGATTACGTGTTAGGTGATGAAAACAAGGGGATAATTTTTCTCAAAATGATCTCTATTTGACAAAATCATTTTTATTTCAATTCGTCAATGAAGGGTAAAGCACTAGTAGTTATATAATTTCATATTTATTCATTTAGGTAAGTCACAATTCGAGCGATTCACACTTTTTCTTATTATAAAAGTAAAATAGCTTTGGTAATGCCACCTTATTAGAAAAAAATATGTTAACAAATCTACAATCGTAAGTACAAACATGGTTACTTTCGTCCAGTGAATATTATTAAGAGCAGCAATCCAATCGTTTAAGTTCAATCTTTCAGTGTTAAATCTGGTTGTAAAGTTGTGTCTCTTGGAGGTGTTTCATGATTGTCGCAATGTATGGGCTGTTGTCGTGTAGTAGTTCTGTTAGGTTGTTAGGTAAGGTCTTGTCGGTTATTAGTCTGCAGTCTGTAAGTAAGTGTTTGATAGTTAGTTGTGTATTACACAGTGTGTACATAATGGTGGATCAGTCCTAGTCATAAGGTGTCCGTGTGTTATCCGTGACTGGCCGTGCCTCAAACGAGCACTTACTTCTCGTCTAGTGTTATGATTACTAGACAGCAATTCGCGAATAGTGTCTTTTATTTCTAGTTGATAATTTCCTTATATCACAAAGAGTAGTATTTTTTGTTGAACTTTATATTTATGTTGGATTCATAAACATTCAAATTATTAAATAGTTTGGAATTTAATTTAACGATGAGTGAAAAAATATAAAATTGGAATATGTAGTGTTTCGCAGTAATGACTAACCAACCAATATGAGCAAACACTGTCTATTCATAAACTCCCAAAATGTTTGATCGGTCCTATTTATGTCTGATATCACCTGTTGAGAACTTAATTAAATGGATCTTCCGAGCATGAATGTTTTCATAGCAAATATTTGGGATTGGAGAAAATTTAGTGTAAAACGTAGGTGAGCCAGTGATTCATTTCATATTTTGGCGTTTTATTTTTAGTTGCGCGATTCACGTTCATTTCCTCTCACTACTCTCCGGACATAAAAGTTATTTGGAAAGCTTGACAGAAGCAATATTCACACTGACAGTGACAGGGTGCAGCCTTGGCTATCTGCCTCTTAGTATAAATAGCGGTGGCTTAGACAGTCACTGACCGCCCACCTGTGTGCCAACTGACACGTAACCTCCATCACTGTTCCTGCTTTAAGTGACGACCACTAAGCTAGGGATAAAGCAGGTGATATTTCTTCTCTGCAAGCGTTTATCTCTTAGCTTTTAATAGACAGCTCCTTCCAGATATATCAGCTATTAATTATACTCATATGATGCGATTTTACACTACGATTTTAGCAGATTTCCCTTAAGGGAAATCAGCTATTGAGGTCGTTCTCATGACGCGAGTTCCAAAAAATTTCTTCAAATGTCCATCGATCCTACACAGGAGATGACGAAAATGAGGTCCGTTCAAAATTTTATATATATATATATATATATATATATATATATATACATATATATATTATGGGAACGGCCCGAACTAGCTCTTGACGGAAACTCACGACTAGACCCGAAGTTAGCCGATCTCATCTCAGAAGCTGAAAACAAAAAAAATGCAAATATCTCGGTTAATATTCAAGATACGGATTATAGTAAATTTAATGTGCAATAAGATTGATTCTATACAATTCTTCGATCCGACGTATAGTAACGGAGATATTTCGAATTTTCGAAAATCCTCCCCTCTAAACCCCCCCTTCCACTGGTCCGATTTCAGCCATTAACGAACTTGATCTTTATTTTTACGTAAAACGTTTAAATATCGAGTTTGGTAACGATCAAACGAAAATTGCGACCGCTAGAGCGTTAACAGACAAATATATCTATCTATCTATCTATCTATCTATATATATATATATATATATATATATATATATATATATATATATATATATATATATATAATTTTGAACGGACCTCATTTTCGTCATCTCCTGGGTAGGATCGATGGACATTTGAAGAAATTTTTCGAAACTCACGTGATGAGTACGACCTCAATAGCTGATTTCCGTTAAGGGAAATGTAGAATACTGATTTTAAAAACGATTAATAAGAGTATTGCACATGACTATGAAATGTTTATTAGATCAGCTCTTACTGAGTATACACTTAAAATTTCCAATACTGTAATTTTAAAATTATTAAATTCTTGAAAAATAAGAAAATAAATAAAATACTAATGAAGAAAGAATATGACCATCAATAAAAAAATTTAAATTCTGCATCTACACACATGTCTGACTGTGACAACTTTTAGCAGATTTCCCTTAAGGGAAATCAGCTATTGAGGTTGTACTCATGACGCGATTTTCGAATTTATTCTTCAAATGTCCATCGATTCTACTCAGGAGATGACGAAAATGAGGTCCGTTCAAAACTGTATATATATATCTATATATACATATATATATATATATATATATATATATATATATCTTTTACCGCTCTAGCGGTCGCAATTATTGTTTAATCGTTACCAAACTCGATATTTAGTCGTTTTATGTAAATATAAAGATCAAGTTCGTTAACGGCTGAAATCGGTCCAGGGGGAGGGGGGGGTTTAGAGGGGAGGATTTTCGAAAATTCGAAATATCTCCGTTACTATAGGTCGGATCGAAAACTTGTATAGAACAAATCTTATTGTAAATTAAATGTACTATAAATATTGTTATATACATTAATTCACTATCTTGAATATTAACCGAGATATTGGCATTTTTCAGTTTTCAGCCATCAGCAAACCGCCACATCTACTCATGTTACATAAGCAATACTCTGCTTCATAATAAATCACATTATTCCAAGTTTAAATACCAAAAATTGTATTCAAGAGCCCTTTATTATACGAGATACATGCAAATATGTCCTGGCGACCCCCCCCCCCCGTCTTAAGGTTTTCGACTACTAAAATTTTATTGATAGGGATAACAATTATTCTGACTCATTATTAATTACAGTACTAGATATAGTAAATAGTTCTCAATAAAATTAATATGTTATATTCTGATATATTTCAGTAATAGTTTTTCTTTCCGGTGTGAGGAGGGTAGACCCGTTTGTTTACAATTCTAACCTAACGCTTCCTGTCGGCAGGTTATTGAAATTGGATGGACCATTTCTTATTTCCGTTTGTATTTATTCACGGTGGTGTTGTGTTACCAGTATATAGATTTATCTATTACTAAACTTCACGAGGGAAATCTGCTTAGTTTACGCAGCCCCTGCGTGACGGACTTTTATCTTTTCATTTGAGGATAATTATATTCATATTAATTTTACTCTATTTCTTCAAGTTTATATAAAAATGTAGTTATTTTAACTATTAAACAGTGTGAATTGTAAACAGCTGGTTTTCATATAGGCAAAAATAGCTGATTTAGTGCAGTCAGCTGAGCTAATGTTATCAACTTATTTACTGTAACCGTTTGACATATAAAAACCTTTTATATTTGATCAGTAACGACGAACCGTCCCACTGGGACCCAGGCTCCCCAGGGAGGTGGCCTCAAAAACCGAAAGTTGTTTTTATCCTCACCACAAAGTGCGTTCTGGGCAAAGTGAATGATGTGCAGCATGCTTGTGAAATAAATGAAGCGATGAATCGCAGAAGGTATCTTTATTTGATTATTAACTATTTATTTATTTTATTATAAATAGGCACCGAACTCGCGAGAGTTCTAAGGCGGCATATTACTACTTCATCCCTCCTTTTAGTGTTTGTAGAAGTATACCAGGGGTACACATTACTTTTTACTGTGCGGAGCTTATTATCACGCAACTCATGCCATTGCCATGCCCATTGCTCCAGTGCCAGTTTTTTCGCATGATTGATGGCGTCAGCGATCGGAACTTCTGTCATAAGTGTGCCCTCAGTGATAGCTTTAGCGGCTAAGGCGTCAGCATTCATATTTCCTTCTATGCCAGAATGCCCTGGTACCCAAATAAATTCGACATTAATATTTTTCTTGTGCAATTCCTCTAAAATCTGTTGGATTTCTTTACAGATGGGATTTTTATTGTACATTTTTTCAATTGATTTTAAGCTGCTGTAAGAGTCAGAACAAATCAAAGCATTCTTTTGCTCCATTAACAATAAGTTAAGGGCTACTTTTATTGCTGTATGTTCTGCAGTAAACACACTACTTACTGAGGGAAGGGAGTACATCAGAGAGAGATCCTTGGTATATACAGCTGAACCAACTCCTCCGTCAGTTTTTGATCCATCTGTGTACAAATGGAAATCTGGGGACGATTTGCACGACTGTATTTTTCTGAATTCATTAGTAAAAATAAATTGGTGGGTTATGCTTTTCCTATATTTTTTCAGTTCCCAATTTATATTTGGTGGAAATAACAGCCATGGTTCTAATTGATAGTTTTTACTAGGAACAATTTCTATATTGTCCATCCCATACTTCCTGATAGTTGTTTTAATAGGATGATTATAGTCAGTATTATTAAGTAATATATTTCTGGCTGGGTGGCTAATTTGTGAAAACACTAATATGCTATGCCTAACCATTCTCGTCTGTAATTTAAAGGTGCTTCATCAATATCAGCACACAAGCTTATTACTGGGCTGGATCTGAATGCACCAGACATCATTCTCAAACCACTGTAATGCACAGAATCAATCATTCGCAAAACCCGTGGTTGAGCTGTAGAATAAATGATGCATCCATAGTCCAAAAGCGATCTTACCAGACTTTTATAGAGATTTAGAAGGGATAGTCGATCTGCTCCCCATTCCATGCTCGATATTGTTCTCAGTATATTTAATGATCCACTGCACTTATTTTTAATGTATTTCAAGTGAGGAATCCAAGTTAGTCGTTGGTCAAAGATCATACCTAAAAATTTAACGTCCTTTTTTGTAGGGATTTGGCAATTATTAATCTTTAATTCTGGGGTACACAAATTCTTTGATTTATTGAACAATATTGCTTTTGTTTTATTTAAGGACATCGTAAAGCCCATGTCATTAAACCACTTGCTAGTTATGTCCAGTGATGCTTGCATCTCATTTTTCGCATCGTCTGCGTTGCTTGCTACAGTGTATAACACTATATCGTCAGCGTATAACAATATCTTAACGTTGTGGGCAAATATATTAGGGAGTTCATTAATTCTTATTATAAAAAGAAGTGGGCTGAATACGCTGCCTTGAGGTACTCCATTCTCAATGTAATGGACATCAGAAAGACTGTTACCAATCCGAACTCTGAAGTACCTCTTCTCAAGAAAATGTTTTATAAAATGCAATATATTTCCACCTAAACCGTAGTTAATAAGATAATCAAGAATGGGCCGACGCCATATTTTATCAAAAGCGCTAGTTAGGTCTATAAATGCAGCTAAGACAACTTTTTTCCAATGGAACTCTTGTAAGATGTCATGTTGCAAAATAAAGTGATTATCAAGAGTTCCTCGTCCACATCGGAAACCATTTTGTAAAGGACTTAAATAATTTCCTACATCCAAATAACAGTTAAGGCGATTTACAATCATCTTTTCAAAGATTTTACACATATTACACGTTAAAGAAATTGGTCTGTAACTGCTGCATCTATCTGGGGGTTTTCCTGGTTTAAGAATGGGAATTACAATGGATTGTTGCCATAATATTGCGAATTTTCTTTTTGAATAAATCGTATTAAAAAATTTTAAGAGGATTATTTTGTTGCTTTTTGACAAATGTTTTACCATACTTGGAGTAATTTCGTCAGGACCTGGGGCTTTTTCTTTTTGGTTGTCAAGAGCAGTGGAAAATTCAGTGTAAGAAAATGAAACATTCATGCTGGAATACTTATGGGTATTTCTTCTTCCTGCTGTTTCTTTATTTCCTTGAAGGATTCTGAGTAAGCCTCAGTAGAAGAAATGTAACTAAAGTATTTCCCAAAGGAATCACATATTTATTTTTGATCAACAATAGTCCGATTTGAATCTCTAATTATCGATATCGAATTAATTCTTCCACGACCCTTGATTTTTCTAATTTTATCCCGGACCTCAGACGGAGGAGTGTTACAATTGATTGAAGAAACAAAGCCGTGCCAACATTTCCTTTTTTTGTCTCGAATAATGCGTCTTACTTTATTACGGACCTGTAAGTATAATTTGAAGTTCGCGGAATTTTGCCTTAACTTGAACACCCGTAGTTGCTTTTTCCTTTCTTCTATAGCTTGTCGACATTCTTCGTCCCACCAAGGAACCGGAATCTTTTTAGGCATTACGATAGTTTGCGGTATTGCAAGCTTTGCAGCTTTTATTATTGCATTAATAATTTTCTTTAAAGTACAATTTACGTCAGAGTCATTGGTGTCAATATTGCTAAAGTCTACTTTCTCCTCAAATAAACTCCAGTCAGCTTCTTTAATTTTCCAATTTATTTTTCTGGGTAAAACCTCTTCTTTAATAGTAAGTCTTATACTAATTGGATAATGATCACTGCCGTGAGTGTCATCTTCAACCGTCCATTTTAAATCAGGAGATAATTGTGGTGAACATATTGAAAGATCGATGCTAATCATCTAACCGGTTGATGAACTAATGAACGTTTTAGAACTATTATTTAAGATGTTAAGGAAATCTACGTTTAGGAAAGTTTCAACTTCTCTACCTTTCAAATCAGTGAAGTTATTACCCCATAATTGGCTGTGTGAGTTAAAATCTCCTAATAGTAAAAGTGGCGTTGGTAATTGGGACACTATGTTGCTGAGGTCGTTTGCTGAGAAGCTGAGAGATGGTGGCAGGTAAAGACAGCATATTGTTACAACTCTGGGTTTGAGCACTTTTATAGCTACAGCTTGTATAAAACTTTGTAATCGAATTAATTTGAACGGGATATTCTCATGAACTCTTATGGAAACTCCTCCACATGCTATTAGCCCACCGGTATAGTCATGCCTAATTACGTTATAAAAGGGAAACTGAAATTTGTGGGATGGTTTTAAATGTGTTTATTGTAAGCAAATCACCTGATAATGTAAATTTCGTTTTAACAGAACTAAATCATTTTTCCTTTTAAGAGCAGAATTAGCATTCCATTGGAGAATATTGAAAGCCATTAAAGAAGATTAAAAATAATGAAATGAACAAAATAACCTTGAATGATTAGATATTATAAACGAATAAAACTTCAATGAAAGAACAAACTAAATTAATAAACTAATCTATTTAACTTTTTAACTTAATAGTCCCTTCTCCTTTTACTGGTTTACCAGTTGCTGTTCGAGGAGTATTATTTCTCTTTTTAAATTGATTGTTCTGTTTTGGTTTTACATCTTGCGCTTGATTTTCAGGAAAGCCTACTGAAAGAGCATTATTTGTATTTTCATTATTGGCTTCCTTCGTTCCTATTTCCTGGTCTTTTTGTTTTTTATTTTTAAGTTTGGAGATAACAGATTCAATATTTGTCATACGTTCTGAAAGAGATTCGATTACACTAAGTAATTGGGTGAGCCGATTAGTCAGAAGTTCCAACGGTGGAGGGGAGGCGGCTACAGCTGAATACCGCGGTGCATCAGATTTAGGTGCCATCTTTACTACCCTTCTTTCAGCTTCTCTCAGAGATACCCCTATTTAATGTACTTATTTTTAGGATTTCTATTTCTTTTTTGTAAATTGGGCAGTCACGTGAATTAGACGGATGGTTCTGATTGCAATTTACGCAATTTGGTTCACAAGGACCTTCGTGTGGATTACCCCCACAATTTCTACAGACCTTGGCATTTACACGACTTCCTATATGCCTAAACTGAAAACATGAAAAACATTGGGTCGGCTGTGGTATCTATGGGCGAATTTTCACTGATAGAAAACGTTTTGCGTATTAAACGTTAATATCAGGGTTTGAGTTGGAATGAGCTGTTGCCCTCTTTTTTTAATAATTCTTTTAACGTCGACTCCCTCATTCGTTAACTTATTAAGAATCTCATTTTCGGAACAGCTGAGCAGTTCGTAACAAGATATTACACCTTTTGAGGTATTGAGATAAGGATGAGGGATAAATTTTAAATACATTTTTTATATATTTTCCGTATTGTTTAATCTGAGTAACATTTTCAAAGTCTTGCTTCGATTGAAAATTTAATAACACTTTTCCGTTCCTTTGAAATTTTACATCAGTTTCAGGAGCATAACTTTTAATAAATCTACATAATTCAAACGGATTTAATTTAACATTAACCTTTTCGTCAGTAGATAACACTGACATTAGCACATAACAGCAATATTGTAGGTTATTAGGGGCAGGTTTTTCACGATTAGGGGTTTTGCTGTGATTAGAATCACTGCTGAAAGGCATGACTTCCAAATCTTCTAAACCCTATAAGGTAAAAACTACAAAAACAGCCCAGTTTAGAATTTATTAAGTAGAGATAGGTTATATTGAATACTTATCTTTACGATTCCTTCCAGACTGGGATTATCTTCATACTACTGGATACTGTTGCACTTTTGATATTGTTGAACTCCTTATGTTTCTAAATTAACTCCAAAGGTAATAGAAAAGGGTAATTTTCAATAAATAGTAGAGGCTTTTAAAAAACACGTCTACTCTTTATCACAAAACCACCTGGTCTCTCTTATTACCTATGAAGCTCAAATAGTGTACGATATTTCAATTAAGTAGTATATGAGATAAATAAAATATTTTAAAGGACAATCCTGCTACTTGTTCTTCTAAAATATTTGGATTTATAATTAGGTAGAAATTCCAAATTTCCCCTTTATTATACATTGGACCCAAAAAATGTATAGAAAGAACCGTATTGCAAATTGAATATATCTGTTATTCTATACATATTTTCTGTATCATGAATATTAACCGAAATATTTGAATTTTATAGTTTACGCTTTCAGTATACCTCTATCCTACTAATGTCATATTTATAATAAGCTGTTATATCATGAACCAACTCATTAGAAGGTTAAATACCAAATATTGTTTTCATTGAAATTTTACTTTCTGAGTGATATGCAAATACGTTCTGTTGATCCCTCCCCCTTTTTGTTCTTGGATTACTATAATTTGAGTGATTGAGATAAAAATTATCCAGATTCATTATAAATTACAACACTAGCTATAGTAAATAGCTTTCTATAAAATTAATATCTTATCTTCAGATATATTTCATTAATTGTTTTTCTATTCGGTCTAGAATATTTCTATCTATCCAGCTTCGCAAGGTAGACTGACGTGTTTGTTTTTGTAAACAACTCTGTGGTAGAGATTATTAACCAATAGATTTCACGTTATCTTTTGTATTTATTCTCTTAATATTCGCGTTAGTGTTACTAGTGTGTAGATTTATCTATTGTAAACCTTCGGGTGGGAAATCTGCTTAATTTACGCAACACCTGCTTCACGGATTTTTTCAGGATTGCAAATATGTCAACCTTTATCCTGGGTATTTTACAAGTCTTTTAAGTTTATCAAGAGACAGTGCCTTGTCTATAAAAAGTTCAAGAGTTCTCTCAGTTTAAATACCCCAACTAAATTATTATGCCTTACACTATGGCTACATATTTTTTATTAATAGTTTATTAGACTCTCCACAATACTTCCTAATTCATGAAATGTCCTGACCCAGTAGATGCCTGGGCTTGTGGGAAACACCTCCATAGATGCAGCTTAGAATCCTTATTTTGATAGCAAAGAATGAAAGTCCTTCAAGGATTTCTCATGGTCCAGTAGTTCTTTGCTTAGGACAGGTTTGATGCGGGTTTTATAAAGCAGGAACATTGTGAACCTTCTGTCAAGATTTTCTGCCTCAGCTGATCTGAAATACTTACATACACATATGTGTGCAAGTGATATATAATTTAGTTCATTCTTGAACTCAATGAATGAGCTAGACTATAATTTCTAATTATCATAGGTACAGATACAATATTACAACCAGTAACATGAATCATAATGATTTAACAACACGAATCAAACTATATCTAACGATTTTGACAAAGTAGCTGAAAAAAGGGAGTTGAAAATTATTAACACACAATATTCAAATAATTAATCAATTATTTTTCAAAAATATTTTAATGAGTAACAGGCTGAAATGCTCTTTTACCATCAGACATATTGTGCTAAAGATAATTTAATAAATACTTCATTTATCTCGATTAATCTGCATAAAAAAATGTGAATTAAAGAGTTTCGTCATAAAAAAATGCATATTTAAAAACATTATTATGCTTATTCATAAAACAATACCTGCAATTGTTGGGATATTTGATTAAAGGAATGATACAATATTGTTTTGAATTATATAGTTAAACTAACATATTTATATCAAAGTGAGGGCAACAGGAAAATCAAATAGGAATTTCCTTTGTAGTATTAGGTTACATGCCGAAGAACTTCGCTTTTGAAACTAATACTAAGAGAAACATATTTTGGCAGTAAATAGAGAGCTTCATACATACACTTACTAATACGAATCGTACTTTGTAGATGAGAAAAAAAAGATTCGCTCGAAATTAATATATGCATATACACACTAGCTGTATTACCAGACGTTGGCAGGCTGAAATAAAAATTGATTCCTATAGGCATGTAAAGATTTTATTAATTTATGCATGACATAAACCCTTCATTTTTATCTTATAAAAGAAATGTCTCTTCTTTTCATTCATTCAGTTTTTAAGCCAGTAAATCCAGAATTTTACTTGGTGCAATATTGAATAATTTATGTTTAGGATGGCTATTACCCGTCAATGATACCCGCGACGATGGACAGTGCTTTCGATTCTTTCTCTTGTTCATTTTAACAGATTTCCCTGACACGATTTTTGAAAATTTTCGTCAAATGTCCATCGATCCTTCTCAGGAGATGACGAAAATGATTTGTCTGTTAACGCTCTAGTCGCAATTTTTGTTTGATCGTTACCAAACTCGATATATAAGTGCATCATGGAGAACTAAAGGTCTAGTTCGTTAATGGCTATAATCGGACCAGTGGGAGTGATGGTTTAGAACGGGGAAACTTGAAAATTCAATATATCTCCGTTATTACTCGTGTAATAAATAGAACCAATCTTATTACAAGTGCAATGTCCTATCAATTTTGTAATTTATATATTTTCTCTATATTAAATATTGAAGGAACTATTTCCATATTTCCCTCACTCCTACTCATGCCGTATTAACAAGCTGGTATACCATGAATCATTTCATACCAATATTAAATATGGTTTTCATTGAACTTTTACTTTGTGATACATGCAAATTCAAAGTTTTGTGATTACATCATCAATTAAGATTTTCCGTTCCTGCCTCGAAAATGTTTGTTAGGTCTATACCATACTCGACATTAAACCGTATCATTCAACACTAAAGATCATATTTGTTATTGGCTGAAGTAGGACCTGGAATGGTCGGGTTTTAGAGGGGGGGGGGTTAAAAAATTCGAAATAACTCGGTAAAGAGTCGGATTGTAAATTGTTATAGAAGCAATCTTTCTTTTGTAAGTCAAATATTAAGCGAGTTATTCGTACTTTCTTGTTTTTAGCCTTTAGTGCCTCTTCTGCCCCTTTCTTATTGTTTTTTTACAAAGAAATAGAGAATTTGGGGCGAGGTATAGATCATTAGTTTCTTATACTAGTACGTTGCAAATCTGCTAAATTTTCCCAACTCCTGCGTGACGGAGTTTTGAAATATTGGTGAGATATTTCTTTGGGCAGCGTATAAAAGAAAATTCCTCTGCGACACAAGTTCCCCCAACTTCTAAGTACAGAAGGTTCTTCATACGTATGCTAGACTGTGCAGTCTATACCCAGACCTGTTGATCGCAACAATATAAGAACTGAAAAATAACAAAAATGAACAAACAGTCAGTCATGAATGAAGAAAAATAATTACCTAAGTTGCTATGATTCCATTAAGGAGTCCACCATCGACTGTGAAATATTATACACCAGTGAATTGACAGAACAATGGCCCTAGGAAAGGCAGAGCAAGGAAAAACAAATAAATAGAATGAAAAATATAACAAATAATTCCGATGAGCTGCCCCACTTCCTACTAAGTAATTCACTGATATTGAATCAGTTTCTATGCAATAATTAGGTCAACATGGCGCAGATGAAAAACGTCCAACGGTATGACTTCCTCCGGTGGATTAAAGGCTAGGTCAATGCAGAGACGATGGCCGTAAAGAGGAAATTGACCTCGTTGGCCAGGATCAATGGGAAAACAACAAACACATTTTTCACTCCTGCCAACATGTTTCGTTTTGTAATACAAATGAGAAAACGTAAATGAGAAGAAAGATTTGTCAATCTCATACATGTGTGTATATATATATATATATATATATATATATATATATATATATATATATACATACACACACACACACACACACACACACACACACCCACACACACACATAATATCTCCGTTATTATGAGCAATTTGAATATTGTTACTTGAATATCTTTGTTATAGATTTATTTTTTGCAGTAGTTCTATACGTTTTTTTCTCTAACTCGAAACGTAACAGAGATATTTGAAATTCTTT
Source organism: Riptortus pedestris (assembly GCA_019009955.1). Taxonomy (NCBI): domain Eukaryota; kingdom Metazoa; phylum Arthropoda; class Insecta; order Hemiptera; family Alydidae; genus Riptortus; species Riptortus pedestris. The sequence continues at coordinate 104,495,642 of CM032231.1, read as the reverse complement.
AGTTTTCTTCTCCCGAACTCATACAAATGAGATTTTCAGTCTGAGCTCCTGAGCCACTAAGTATCTGCCATGCCCAACGTAATTTGCTAGGCCTATACACGTTATTACGTACAAAATTCGGTCACGCAGACGCTGCGTAAACTAAGCAGATTTCCCAAGTGAAGCTTAAAATAGATATACCGACATACAGGTAACACTTAACACCACCGTGAATATTAAGTGAATAAATACAATTGATAATGAGAAATGAATCAGTCAAATAACCTCTACAGCAGGAAGCGCCTGATTTGTAAGCAACAGTTCAGTCAACCTCTTAGAGCAGAATACATTGGAAAGAAAATAATTACAAAAATATACCTGATTACTTTTATTGAAAACTATTTATTGTTAACTAACTATTATTTATCTTGTACTGCAATTTATAATGAATCAGAATAATCTCAATCTCACTAGTTGCAGTTAGCCAAAAACAAAAGATGAGGGGAGGGGGGATATCATCAGAACGTATTTGCATATATCTCATCTAGAAAAGATATGTTGAATACTATATGTGGCATTTCGGCTTGAAATAACGTTTTATTTTTATATTTATTATTTCAAGCCGAAATACCACATATTGCATTCAATATATCTTTTCTAGATGAGATATATGCAAATACGTTCTGATGATATCCCCCCGGGTTCATGATGTTTTAGCTTATTCTCAACGTATGATGACTGAACTTGAGGGGGTTTACTGAAGACTGAAATCTAAAAAAATGCCAATATCTCGCTTAATATTAAATATAGAGAAGACATGTGTATAACATCATTTATATAAAACTACATTTTCAATAATATTGGTTCGATACGACGCATAATAACGGAGATATTCTGAATTTTCAAAATTCCTCCTCTGGAAACCCCCCCCCCTTCCCATTGGTCCGACTTCAGACGTAACGAATTTGTTCGTTCTTTTTACATAAAAAAATTAAATATCGAATTTAGTAACGATCAAACAAAACTTGCGACCGCTAGAGCGCTAACACACAAATATATATATATATATATATATATATATATATATCAACGGACCTTATTTTCGTTATCTCTTAGGTAGGATCGATGGACTCTTGTTGAAATTTTTCAAAAATCGTCATGAGTACTACCTCAATAGCTAATTTCCCTTAAGGGAAGTCTGCTAAAGTGCAGAATCGGTGGTAAAATCTGCTCAGTTTACGCTGGGAAATGGACTTTTTTTTCTCACCTTTACCCACTATTTATCCTATGGAGTAATTCGACAATTTATTGGAAATGGTGAGAAATGTAATAAATACTATTCAATGAATTGATTCAGGTATGAAAAACTTGTGGTTTTAGGCCTGTGAAAACGTGTTTAAACTTGTAGGTTATTACAAACGTTAGCAAAATTGTAGTTTCAATTTAATGTGGTCCTGTGGGACCGATCGATAAAATAAAAATAAACACCAGCTTAATTTTAAGTTTTTCGCTTGCTAACCCCAGTCTCTCTAAAGCTTTATTTTTCACTTCTTTCACCTATCGCGTATCAATATCCCAAGCACTAGTCCACCTCTCACTGGTTCAATTACAAACTCAGCTTTTCTTCATCCTTTACACCTGCACAACATAATCGATGGATGCTTCGTAATACAGTTATAAACAGATACAGATTTCCCGTCTCCCTGGACTCCCTTTTAGCTGATTTTCCTTAAGGGAAATCATCTATTGAAGTTCTACTCATGACGAGATTTTTGAAAAATTTCCTCAATTGTCCATCGAGCCCACTTAGGAGATGACGCCACGCACACACACACACACACACACACACACACACACACATATATATATATATATATATATATATATATATATATTTGTCTATTATCTCTCTATCGGTCGGAAGTTTCGTTTTGTCGTTACTGAATTCGATATATAAACGTTTCATGCAAGAATAAAGATCAAGTTTCTTAACGGCTAGATGGGATGGGGTTTACAGGGGGAATTTTGAAAATTCGAAATATCTCCGTTACTATGCGTCGGATCGAAAAATTGTGAAGATACAATCGTATTGTAAATTCAATTGCCTATAAATGCTATCATATACATATTTTCTCTAATATGAATATTAACCGAGATATTTGGATATTTTAGTTTTCATCCTACTATAAACCCACACTCTTAGTCATGTAAAAATAATAATACACTGTTATAAAGTGAACCTCTCTATTCTAAGCTTAAATAACAAATATTGTTTTAATGAGACACTTATAATGCGAGATACATGCAAATTAGTTATACGATGACGTCATCAATTATGATTTTACGATCTTGTTTCGAAAATGCTTATTTGATTTCCACCAGTCTAGATATTTAACCGCTAAGAAACCGGAAAGAACATATTTTTTCTTGGCAGAAATAGGACTAGGAATATAAGCGGGAGGGATTCCAAACTTCAAAATACCTGCGTTGTTATGAGTTTTGTCGAAAAATGTTAGAGGACCAATCTTGTCCATCAATGTTGGCGATCTACAATTGTCGTACTAAGAGTTTTATCGTAATCCAAATATTAAGAGGGCAATTCGTACTCGAGAGTATGTCGTAAGCTGAGTTCACTATTGTGTAATGCAGTAATAATAATAATAAGTAGGAAATCTGCTAAACTTAACTATGCTAGTCTATGGTGGAAGGTCGACAAAAAAATATGAGGCGTCATATGGACGCGAAACTAGTTGGGAAATAAGAATGATTTCAAGCTGTGGATAATGATGACATTTTTTGTTGACCTTCGCCGTTGACTAGTTAAATAAAGTTATACAGGTCATATTTTCACAAACAAATCTGCTACGTTCACGCAACCACTTGCTGGTGGACTTTAATTCTCTGTAATGCGTTTGTTTCTCGTACTGATTGTATTATTTACTTTTTAGCATATTTCCCTTGGGGGAAATCAGTTATTGAGGTCGTACGCATGACGCGATTTTCGAAAATGTTCTTCAAATGTCCATCGATCCTATATAGTAGTGGACGCTATTTTTGTTTGATTGTTACCAAACTCAATATGTGAAAAGATAGATCATGTCCGTTAATACACCAGTGGGAGGGGGTGGGGGTTGGGAAGGGGGATTTCCAGAAATTCGTAGTATCTCCGTTACGGTACGTCAGTTCGAAAAATGTTACAGAACCAATCTTATTTCAAATTAAATGTTTGTTTGTTTATTTTTATTTACGTCCACTTTATGCTACTATGGCTAATCGGGACGGGCTGTCTACTGGTTATCACCCTTTTCTAGCCAGGGTGGGCCCAAGGAGTTTATTTAGTGAGTCCGTCACTAAATAAATTTCTACTGTTCTGGGCGGGAATCGAACCCGTCACTCTAGGCTACCGCGCGAGATTAAGACCAACGCCCTAACTCGCACGGCCAACCTGAACACCCACATCAAATGTACTATAAATATTGTTATAAACATTTATTCTCCGAGATATTGGCATATTTGTTTTCAGTCTTCAGTAAACCACCACTTCTACTAGTGTTACATAAACAATACTCTTTTATATAATAAACCACATTATTCGAAGCTTAAATACCAAATATTGTTTTCCAGAGACCTTTATTATTCGAGATAGATGCAAATATTGTACCCCCTCCCCCCGTTTTAAATTTTTGGACTACTAAAATTTGATTGAGATAAAAATTATTCTGATTCATTATAAATTACATAAAATGAATATGACCTCCTGAACATTAATCATTAATCACTGCTGTGTTCCTGCAGGTTTTAGGGATTTCGCCACGAACACGGCCAAATCCGGACTGAGCGTCGGCGAGAAGGTGTCCATCTGGTGCTACGGGCAGATCTCGGAGCTGTCCAGGAGATGGTTCACTCACATCTTCCTCTCGCTGATCATAGTGGGCTACAGTCTTCTGGGAGGATTCCTGTTCCAGATGATCGAAGGAAAAGCAGAGCGAGCTGCTATCATACACATTAACTCAGAGAGGGACCATCTCCTTCTTCTTATTAGACATGTGAGTAAAGTATCTTCTCTAGTTTGGTTTGAGTCACAAATTACAAATTTTCGATAGAAATGCGTCCATCTTCGTCAGGCAATAAATATGCAATAATATCCTGATCATAGCAAGGATACGACATTATCAGATTCCTATAGCACAAAGAACTACACTGATCCAAATTAACACAGAGGAAGTCAATCTGATTCTGATTCTTTCTCATTCAAGATCTGAAAAATATCTTGATAAATTCAACGAAAGTAGTTCCAAGAGTAATAATATGTTTATGAGCACATAGTTGTTTGGAAAATGAATGAACGGAGTATATATATGGATATAAATATTCGAATAAATAAAACCTTGCACATGCATAGATATGTCAGATCGTGTTGATCATTATTTTTTGACATTGACATTATTTTTTTAGCAAATTTCCCTTCAGGGAAATCAGCTATTAAGGTCGTACTCATGACGCGATTTTCGAAAAATTTCTTCAAATGTCCATCGATCCTACCCAGGAGATGACGAAAATGAGGTACGTTCAAAACTATATATATATATATATATATATATACCAAATTTTAATGTTTTATTTAAAAATAAAGATCAAGTTCGTTAGTGGCTGAAATCGGACCAGTGGGAGGAGGGGGGGGGTTTAAAAGGGAGGATTTTCGAAATATCTTCGTTACCTATTATCGTTATCTTATTTTAAATTAAATTCACTATAAATATTGTTATATACATTTATTCTCTATTTTGAATAAAAAACAAATATATATATCTATATATATATATATATATATATAGATATATATATATATATATTTGTCTGTTAACACTCAAGTGGTCGCAATTTTTGTTTAATTGTCACCAAACTCGGTATTTAATCGGTTTCTGTAAAAAGAAAGATCAAGGTCGTTAACTGCTGATCTAAGACCAGTGGGAGGGGGGGTTTAGAGGGGGATTTTCAACAATTCGAAATATCTCCGTTAACATGCATCAGATCGAAAAATTGTATAAAACCAATCTTATTGCAAATTAAATTTACTATAAATATTGTTATATACATTTATTCTCTTTCTTGAATATTAACCGAGATATTTGCATTTTTATGAAGTCTGTGGTCGGGTATAGTTCGGATTAGTACCGGGTTAGCACCGTGCCGTTTTCGTAAGTACTCGGCTCAGGTGGAAGCTTCTTCTAACCTTACCTGTCGTTTCTAACCTTACCTTACCTTCGTTACTTTGTGTGATTTATGCAAATACGGTCTGTTCATCCAGCCCCCCCCCCGTCTTTAGTTCTTGTACTACTAAAATTTGAGTTATTAGAATATAAATTATTTTTACAATTCAGAAGCCGTTTCAGGTGGGAATTTATTAAAATTAACTGAAAGATTCCTTATTACCGTTTGTATTTACTCATGGTGGGCTTGTATTACCAGTATGCAGATTTCTCTATTGTAAAACTTCACATGGGAAATCTGCTTAGTTTACGCAGTCCCTGCGTGACGGACTATATTTATTAGAATAATTCTAGTGCAAATTCAACTTCAAGTTGTGGTCTATTGAGTTCTTTATGAATTTTCGTGTGCGAAGATCTGATCATTTATTTCAGGTTTAATTATGGTTCAATAGTGTTCTTCTCCAAGTCTCTTCCATTCTCTTCTTTTTTATATATTTGATATATATATATATATATATATATATATATATATATATATATATATATATATATATATATATATATATATTAGCGGACCCGACAGACGTTGTCCTGCATGATATTTCAAGCGATTAGGACATTAAATTTAATCATATTATGTTTAAAACATAAGCTTTTAATAACACAAAAAAGAACTTTTGTTATGTGCACGTTTGCCTAAAAACAAATAGAAAATGCGAATTTTTTATTCAGGCCTCCTTTATAACTCCCCTTCGAACCCCAAAGAAAATTAATATAGCTAATATCATGAAAGAATAATTAACATATAGAGTTTTGTTAAGTTCGGTTTAATCGTTAGTACCCAATAAAATTGTTGGCTCCGACTTTAATGATTTAGTGTATATCTTGTTACAAAGGTGAATATAACAAAAAGTCCGTCACGCAGGGGCTGCGTAAACTAAGCAGATTTCCCACGTGAAGTTTTACAATAGAGAAATCTGCCTAATAACAACTGTAGTAGTAAGAAACCTCTAAACCTAAAACATTATTTAGGGCGTAATAACCCAATAGTTTCTAGCCTCAAAAAACAGTTAACCTAACCTCTAAACCTATTCACGAGGGACGAATAGTTATGGAAACGGCCGCCAGAGCTCTCGGCGGAAAGTCCGAACATAGCCTACTGGCGACCACACGCAGAATACAAATGCAAATATCTCGGTTAATATTCAAGATACAGAATAAATGTATAGAACAATATTTATAGTAAATTGAATTTGCAATAAGATTTATTCAATACAATTTTTCGATCTGACGCATATTAACGGAGATATTTTGAATTTTCAAAAATCTCCCCCTCTAAACCCCCTCTCCTACTGGTCCGATTTTAGCCATTAACGAACTTGATCTTCCTTTTTATATAAAACGATTAAATTCCGAGTTTGGTAACGATCAAACAAAAATTGCGACCGCTAGAGCGTTAACAGACAAATATATATATAATTTTGGACGGACCTCATTTTCGTCATCTCCTGGGTAGGATCGATGGACGTTTGAAGAAATTTTTCGAAACTTGCATCATGAGTACGACCTCAATAGCTGATTCCCTTAAGGGAAATCTGCTAAAAGTTCCTCTAAATAACAAAATAAACAACATTTATCCTGTGCATATTTGCCGAAAACTCAATAGGAAACAAAATATCGCTATTTTTAATTTTATGCCTCCCTTACAACCCCCACTTCTGCTCCATCTGCCGGGCTGAGTTGCGAATCTAAACCATCCAGGGCATCACCCAAACGCATACAGAAAAAAATCATTCAAATCGGTCCAGCCGTTTAGGAGTTCAGTGACATACTCACGTACAGTAGAATTATATATATAAAGATATGCAAAGGGAGTTTATCTTCTACATGTACCATGCATTATTTGTAAAAAACATGTACGTTCTAGAAGTTGATGTCTAAATATATTGTATACATTAAATTAATTATAGTAAGCGTTTTAGATAAACAAATAAATAAACAAAGTAAAATATAAAAATAATTTAATTAAATAAATATAAAAAATTACAGATTTAAACAAATACATTTGAATAGATATAGATCCAAGCAAAAGGTGTGCTAATAATTATCACGTTCGGTATTGAGTAAATTATGCTACTATTTAGATTCAATATTAAATATATATAATTTCTTATTGATCATCCACCAACTATTTCTTTTTAATTTCATCTTTTTTTTATTTGGGGGGGGGGGGTGGGGGGGGGGGGGGGTGGGGGGGGGGGGGGGTGGGGGGGGGGGGGGGTGGGGGGGGGGGGGGGTGGGGGGGGGGGGGGGTGGGGGGGGGGGGGGGTGGGGGGGGGGGGGGGTGGGGGGGGGGGGGGGTGGGGGGGGGGGGGGGTGGGGGGGGGGGGGGGTGGGGGGGGGGGGGGGTGGGGGGGGGGGGGGGTGGGGGGGGGGGGGGGTGGGGGGGGGGGGGGGTGGGGGGGGGGGGGGGTGGGGGGGGGGGGGGGTGGGGGGGGGGGGGGGTGGGGGGGGGGGGGGGTGGGGGGGGGGGGGGGTGGGGGGGGGGGGGGGTGGGGGGGGGGGGGGGTGGGGGGGGGGGGGGGTGGGGGGGGGGGGGGGTGGGGGGGGGGGGGGGTGGGGGGGGGGGGGGGTGGGGGGGGGGGGGGGTGGGGGGGGGGGGGGGTGGGGGGGGGGGGGGGTGGGGGGGGGGGGGGGTGGGGGGGGGGGGGGGTGGGGGGACACACACATATAATTTTGAACGGACCTCATTTTCGTCATATTCTGGATAGGATCGATGGACATTTGAAGAAATTTGAGTACGACCTCAATGGCTGATTTCCCTTAAGGGAAATCTAGTAAAAATGATACTGAGGCAGATACAATTAGAGTCTTGAAGTAGTAGAATGAGGGACATATTGAGTCCATTGTAAAAGAGAAAGGCTTAAGAGATGTCTCTGATGTTCGGCCAGCAGAGGGCGCCAAACCGACCTACTGAGTTATATTTATATCTGACATGTCGGATTTAACCATGTTTACTTCAAGCTTCGTCTCATTTTTCTCAAATACCCATTTACAAGGTTGGTAATTTGTCAAAATTGACATTTAGAATAATGCTTCGACACGCTGAGCCGGGATATAGATGCGTTTGATAAGAATGGCGTTGACATTCACAAGAATGTTGATTGTGATATATCGGACTCTCAAAACTAAATATTTTATTCTTAAAAGCTTTAATCGGACCATGAAGGACGGAGTAAAAGTTCGAAATATCTGTAATTGTGAGTCGGATCGCAAATTATTATATAACCAATGTTATTACCATTTTAATTTCTTACAATTGTTGCTCTCATTTTCGCTAACTGTAACGTTAATTGAGTTACTTATAATCTTAGTTTACAGGCCTGAGTGAGTGAACAATCCTACTCATTTTCCATTAACGATACGTCAAGCCAGGAACTATCTCATTCCAATCTTTAATACGACTTATCGTTTTCATCAAACCAGATTTACACCATACTCGATATCTAACCGTTTCATTCAACACTAAAGTTCATAGGCGTTATTGCTGGAATTCGTACTAGGACGGGAAGTAGGGAGTAGAGATGGTGGGGTTCGAAAATGAACTATTAATGATCTACAATTGTTGCTCTATACATTTTAACTTAACTCAAATATTAAACGAGTTAAAAGTAAAGCAAAGTTAAAGGTTCTTGTAATCAGTCTTCGGGTAAATCTTCACTTCTACTCTTCGGAGTTTTACTTACAATTAGAAAATATACGAAGAGAAGAGAACCGAACTCTTCTTCGGTATATGTTCTACATCTGAGTGAGTCATATCAGCACGTTAAAAATCTGCTTAGTTTACGCAGCCCCTGCGTGACGGACGTTTTGTTTAGTTGTTACCAAACTCGATATTTAATCGTTTCATGAAAAAATAAAGCTCAAGTTAATTAACGGCTGAAATCGGACAGGGGAATAAAGGGGGGGGGACTCAAAAATTCAAAATATCTCTATTATTACTAGTTGGATCGAAAAATTGCATAGAATTAATCGTATTAAAAATGTAATAAATGTTTTTATGCACACGGTCTCTCTAAATTGAATATTAACTGAGATTTTTCCATATTTTAGTTCTCGGCCATAAATAAACCTCCCCTCCTACTCACTTCATATCAACAATAAACAGTTGTGTCATGAAGCTCTTCATTCCAAGCTTAAATTCAAAATATGGTTTACACTGAACTTTTTTTTGTGAGATTAATGGATACACGCAAAATGTGATGACGTTATCAATTAACACTTTTCGGTCTTTACTTGAAACAGTTTCAGTCAACACTACAGATCATAATTGTTATTGTCGGACATGGAATAGCGCTTAGAAAATTCAAAATATCTCCATTATTATGACTCGGATCGCAATATGTTATAGATCCAATCTATTTCAACTATTGATGTTCTACAATTGTTGTTCACTGCGTTATTTCGTAACTTAAATGCAGTTATTCATACGTTCTTGTATTCTGCCTTCAGTAAGTACCCACCCCCCTTCTACACTTCAGTTATTTATATATAAATAGAGAATATGTGCTCTGACGAGATCACAAGAGTGTTATACCAGCACATGAGAATTCTGCTTAGTCCACGTAGTCGCTGCGTGACGGACTTTTTTTAGATAATACCCCCAAACTTGTGCTAAATGTAAAAGTAGTTTGCAGACGAAACAAATTGCCTCAATTTTTATAGTGACTTTTTAAATTAGGTTATATCTACAAAGTATAGACACTTTTATTTTTATTGTAAATACTGCCAGTATGTTTATATTAGTGAAAAATATATACATTTGGACCGGTAGGGGCTGGATTCCGGACGTCTTGGCTATCCAAACAACGGGGGAAAAACAACTCTTTCAATATATCTCTTTTAGTATTTACGTTTAGCACGTGCCAATTTAACCAGCCACAATCAAATTTTAGCAATTTGTCCCCTCTTCAAAATATTTGAAGCACAGCATAAATTTGGGGGTGCCAACTAGTGTAAAAAAACATTTGTTCAGGATGAATATTAATATGTTTTAGCATGAAAGGTGAAATGGCGGAAGGTCAGTAGATGAAACTACAAATGAAATATCTTTCATTTATTTATATTTCACTCTAAATTTTTCGCTTACTCTCTAACGCTACTTCGGGAGTTGTAACTTATAATAAAAGTCCGTCACGCAGGGGCTGCGTTAACTAAGCAGATTTCCCACGTGCGTCACGTTTTTGAATTTAACTCAAAAATTAAAAGTTCACTGAAAACCATAATTGGTATTTAAGCTTCAAATAAAGTGCTTCATAACATAATAGAATATTGTTAATATCAGATGTGTAGGAGAGGGGGGTTACTGAATCCCGAAAACTGAAAAATACAAATATCTCAGTTAATAATCAAGATAGTGAAATAATGTACATAACAACATTTATAGAACATTAAATTTGCAATAAGACGGGTTCTATTTAATTTTTCGATCCGACGCATAATAACGGAGATATTATGAATTTTCGAAATTCTCCCCCTCCCCCTGGTCCGATTTCAGCCATTAACGAACTTGATTTTTTTTTTACAAAAACCACTAAATATTGAGTTTCGTAACGATTAAACAATAATTGCGACCGCTAGAGCGGTAAAAGACACACACACACACACACATATATATATATATATATATATATATATACGAGTATATAGTCACACACACACACACACACACACACACACACACACACACACACAAAGTTTTGAACGGACCTCATTTTCGTCATCTCTGAGATGAGATCGATGGACATTTGAAGAAAATTTTTGAAAATCACGTCAAGAGGCGCTACGTAAATTAAGCAGATTTCCCACGCGAATGTGAATTAGTGCTAACGCCTTCTTTATAATAAGCCATACAAAAATTTCTAGAGACGGGCAGGAGTGGGGGTTATAAGAGAGGACTGAAATTAAAAATAGTAATATTTCGTTTACTATTGGGGTTTCAGCAAATATGCACAAAACAAAAGTGGTTTATTTTGTTATTTAGGGAAATTTGCTCAACAATTCTTTTAAATATGAACTACCAGGTACCTCACCTGGAAAAATTAATTCAAATTATAATATATTATTATAATATTTTGTCCTTAATAACTTAAAGCTATGCATAATGCACAGGAAACGGAAAATATGACAATATGGAGGGCAGTGAAGTCTTACATAAAGAATTAATTTTATTATTAACAAATCCACAGAAACGACGGGTATTAACCCTAAACATTGGGAAGGGTAAATGTCAAAATATTGTGCAAAGTAAAGCCTTGCCAAAAAATTACCATCACCATCCAGCCCCAAATGAATTCCCGGGCCGGGTATCTGAGCTAATATATATATATATATATATATATATATATATATATATATATATATATATATATATATATATTCATATGCATATTTAAACAGTATTGAGATTTGATGAACTCAATAGCTGATTTCCCTCAAGGGAAATCTACTTAAAAGCCTACAAATGTTCATTGATTAATCGTCTCAGTAGATGGCGAAATGAGATTCTTTCAAAACTATGTATGTTTGTATATATGTATATTATGTGGTTTTGAAATGATGGGGCGCACTTTAGTGTTTGTGTTTTAACGCTATAGCGGTAGCAAATTTTGTTTGATCGGAACAAAACTGGATATTTAAACGTTATATATGTGAGACTAAAGATCAAGTTCATTACTGGGAGGAGAGTTCGAGATATTTCAGTTACTATACGTTGGATCGTACTGAACTGCTACTACTTCTATTCACGGAGAATAAATTGTGAGATGAAATCACAAGAGTGTCATTCCAACATGTGCGAAATATGCTTATTTCACGCAGCCGCTGCCTGATGAACTTTTTTTAAAAATTTAAATAAGCTGCTTTAGAATATACGTTCTACATAATTCCGTACGTACAACTGTTCTGATACAAGTTATTTACTGAAGTTATTCTTCTGAGTGCCACACAGTTTTCCTTATGGCTTCCAGCAAGTTTTAATTAGTTTAAGTTCATCTATTGAGATACCACAAAAGTTGTAAAATACACCCGCTTTTACTCTAATGAAATACTTTTTATTAATCCAATCAAATATTTTTAGTACCATAATATGAAAATATTCCTTATTGAGCATCACACAAATATAATATAGATTTAATAGGTTACATGATTACTCTCAAGAGTGTAATAAATTTTTACAATGACATTTTTTAAAACCGATTTTATAGATTTCACAATGGTTCTTTCGTTTGCCAAATAGCCATTATAAATTCCAAAATGACGCGTAATAAACCCCTTTACTACTTACTAATAGAGAGACGAACTGACAGACATTTAGTAGGGAGAAAGACATAAAAACGAGCATTGCAGTGGAAATAAATTTCAAGTTTCAACTGGGCTTATTAACCTACTTTGAGAAACACCAAAACTCAGGGGGTTGTAATTTTAAAAGTTTGGATTTATTATCTTACACTACTTTTTCCTGCTGTTCAATATCTGATTTGAAAATGTGGGGATGCCACGTTTAATTCCAATTCCAATCTGGGTAAATGAAGAGATTAATAAGAATTATCAATGAAAAGCAGTTATTATTTCAGTTTATTTTAGTCAAGCAGTCAATAAATTACTCTAGTTACAATTTTTTGCGCCAGAATGGTGTATTGCAAAACAATCAGTGATTGTAATTAAAACTTCTCCTGTTCATTAGTTGATAATCTTAGTCTGTCAATATTTTCATAACGCACAATTAAAACTTATCAAACGCAAATCACCTCAAATTTGGGAGCAGGAGTAATATTTCTCAACTTTAACTTGTTTTTTTTTTGTTTTTTTTTTAAGTAGATACTAATATTTTATTTTATCTAGAATGTTACAGCCTGTATATAAATGCATTTGGTAATGTGTGATATGTATAAAAATAGTCCCTCCATCACCCTTGACAAAAGCCAGGCAAGGGACTCAAGAGCTAAGAAGGAATGGCACTTAGATTAAGAAAAAAGTCCGTCACGCAGGGGCTGCGTAAACTAAGCAGAATACCCACGTGAAGTTATACAATAGAGAAATCTCTATACGAGAGCCGAACAGTTACGGCAAAGGGCCGAACTAGCTTTTGGCGGGAAATTCAAAAATCCGTTATCGCCCCAAATTTAATAAAAATGCAAATATCTCGGTTAATATTCAAGATAGGGAATAAATGTATATAACAATATTTATAGTAAATTTAATTTTCAATAAGATTTATTCTGTACAATTTTTCGATCCGACGTATAGTAACGGAGATATTTCGAATTTTTGAAAACCCTCCCCTCTAAACCCCCCCTCCCACTGGTCCGATTTCAGCCATTAACGAACTTGATCTTCCTTTTTGCATAAAATGACTAAATATCGAGTTTGGTAACGATCAAACAAAAATTGCGACCGCTAGAGCGGTAACAGACAAATATATATATATATATATATATATATATATATATATATATATTTATATATATACAGTTTTTTACGGACCTCATTTTCGTCATCTACTAGGTAGGATCGATGGACATTTGAAGAAAAATTTCGAAAATTCCGTCATGAGTACAACCTCAATAGCTGATTTCCCTTAAGGGAAATCAACTAATAGCCACTGCTATCACTTCACTTTACACTTCTATAGGAGATCTCTGGCCCATTGTCTCTTGAGGCGCCGTGGAGGGGAATATGGATGAGTGGTACTGGAAAGGGCTAGGACTTCTGGATTAGGATGATTGGATAGCCTGCTGTGGAATTTTCTGAATCTTAAGGGAATTAGGTCCTTTACGAATGGGATATTAAGATCTTTACTAACTTGGAGCCATTAAAAGTAATTTTTTAATATCATTTACATATGTCCAAGAATTGTTATTTATTAATGTCTACTTACTGCGGCTAAGGCTAATCGGGATGGGTTATCCATAGATTATCACCCTTTTCTAGCCACGGTGGGACTAAGTATTTTATTTAATGAGATCGGCAGTAAATAAATTCCTATTGCCCAGATGAGAATCCAACTCACTGCTTTAGGTTTACCGAGTTAGATTGAGACCAACGCCTTGATTCACGTGGCTAATCTGAGCCCTGGAGCAAATGCGAATCGCTATCTATAGCACACATCGGCGCAGACCTCCCGGTTTGATTATGAGGAGGGGGATATGGACCTGAGTAAAAAGTCAATGTTATTCATATAATGTATACAAATTATATAAAAGGCTCTTTTCAAACAAACAATTTTATTTTGTACCAGCTATGGCATCCGGCTTCGCTCGGGAAATCATTAGAGGCTGAATGATGTTTTTTTTTATTTTTTGGCAAGACTTACTGTGCACAATATTTTTTCATTTCCCTGTCTCAGTATTTAGGGTTTATACCTGAATATCTAGTAACTAAAGAGAGCTTTTATAATCATTTTTAGTCTTCAAGAATAATAAAGAAAAAAAATCCATTTCCCGTTCAATCCGTCTGGTCTGTTCAAAACATGACCGAGAATGTTAATCATAATCATGGATAGCAATCCTCATATAATCATAATCATTGGCTTCAGCCTCCTTTTCTCCATCGCCATGACACAACTTTTACTTTCAACTAACCCATTTGAAATTGCATGTTTGATTTCATCAGAGTTCAACGTCTTCTGGTGGTTTCGCGCCGCTCCACATCTATTGCTTCTAGTCGATTATATCACCTTTTGCGAAGAGACTAACTTTCGAAACTAATTAGTTCAGAGTTTGAATCTAGAATAGAAAATGATTATTATAGTTGATTATTGAGTAGGTGGAATCTGAAAGCCATTGATGATATGTATGTTTCCATTGATGATATGTTTGTTTCCCTTTGCTTATGTCTGAAGGTAGTTCAAAATGAGGGAAGGCGACACGTTGAGAAACATCATTCAACAATAAACGTTTTGATGTTTTTGAACGCCTTGTTTTCTGACGCATTAATTATTAAATGTTTGGGGCTACTAGATTCCCTGAGAGCAGTTCTTAAATTCTATTTTACTTCACTTTTTTTCTTTTTGTAATATCAATGTACGAAAATTATTTTTCTTCCATCTTATAAGCTTTTGTTCGCTTGAATTTAGTTTTAGATAAGATTAGTGCAGACAAATTAACGATGCGAGAATAAGGTAGTTAGCCTCACTCAGGCACCTTGAGAAAATAAAAAGTCCGTCACGCAGGGGCTGCGTTAACTAAGCAGATTTCCCATGTGCGTCACGTATTTGCATTTATCTCAAAACTAAAAAGTTCAATGAATACAATATTTGGAATTTAAGCTTTAAATAAATTGCTTCATAACATAATAGAATATTGTTAATATACGATGAGTAGAACTGGGGCTTTACTGAAGACCGAAAACTAAAAATGAAAATATCTCAGTTAATAATCAAGATACTGAAAATGTACATAACAGCATTTATAGAAAATTACATTTGCAATAAGAGTGGTTCTATAAAATTGTTCGATCCAAGGCATAATAACGGAGATATTAAGGATTTTCGAAATCCTCCACCTTTAACCCCCCCCCCCCAATTGTCCGATTTCAGCCGTTAACGAACTTGACCTTTCTTTTTATATAAAACGATTATATATCAAGTTTGGTAACGATAGGACAAACATTGCGACCGCTAGAGCGGTAACAGACAATATATATAGTTTTGAACGGACCTCATTTTCGTCATCTCCAAGGTAGGATCGATGGACATTTGAAGACAAATTTCGAAAATCGCGTCATGAGTACAACCTCAATAGCTCATTTCCCTTAAGAGAAATCTGCTAAAACGCTGATAAAACAGGGAAATGGTCTTGTGAGAGAATAATAAAATTTAAAAACAATGCAGTTTTATTTAAAAATTAACCCTGTGACATCATTAGCGAAGATATTCGTTTATGGATTGGTAGTTCACAAAATAGTATCTCTGTCAATACAGACATATTTAGTTACATAAATATTAGAGTTTATACAATGATTCTAAAAGACAGAAGTTGGATTAAAAAAACGCAATGCTCATTAAAATTAAATTATTTTGACCTGAAATTGGATAACAGCTTAACTTATTCAGTGATATGAGAGAATTCTGTAGCCCAAGAAAATGTAAAATTTGTTGAAGTTGAGTGTTTTTGAGGATTTTAAATAGGTTAGTAAAATGATTTTTAAAAAAACCTTTAAGACACTTTATAAAGCATCTATTTACTTTACTATTAATTAAATCAGCTAATCTATTTTTGTTTATTTACAAATACCTTAATGTATGTTTGAAATGTATTTTCTTCTCTGTTGATATTATTGTACTTCACAATTCTAATGCTATCTCAATTGGTATATTATCCTGACATTACAAGAGGTATTTAATCCGTATGAATTAATTTAATTATACTACATTTACAATTAATACTTGCATTTTAAAACAGATTTTATATTTCCTTAATTTATGTATGTATCGATTCTAATCTGTGTTAATATGTTTTGTGTGTGTGTTTTGTCTTGTGTGTATGATATGCTGAGCTCTATAATTATAATTATAATTAATTTTAGATTCTCTTTTTTTTTTGTTCCTTTATTGTGTTCGATTTCTGTTTATTGTTTTCGATTTCTGTTTATTATGTTCGATTTCTGTTTTTTATTTCATTTATGCATTCTGTTCCACTTTTGTTTTCTATTTCTGTTTTGTGTTCCATGTCAATTTTTGGTGTCCCATTATCTTTTTTTGTTCCATGTCTGTTTTTGGTTTTCATTTTGTTGTTGTGTTCCATGTCTGTTTTTGGTTTCCATTCCCGTTTTTTTGTATTTTCTGTATTTGGAATTAGTTCTGTTTTCCGTTCCAATTTTGTTTTCTATTTCTGTTTTTGGTTTCCATTTCTGTTTTGTTTTGCATTTTTGTTTTCGTGTTAAATTTCAGTTTTGTGTTGCATTTTTGGTTTTAGTGTTAAATTTCTGTTTTGTGTTGCATCTCTGTTTTCCATGTTCAATTTCTGTTATGTTGTTTTATTTTATTTTAAATTAATTTTGTTTGGTTTTTTTAAAATTTTATACAGTTTTTTTTTCTCTGAGCAACATCGCCATAGTTGCGAAGCTCCAAATAAATAAATAATTCGAGGACTACAAATCCGAGTAATATAATTTTTGTGATTAAATTTTAAAACATTTATGATAGTTTATATTATATCCAAAACATAATAACTTCATTTTCACTTTTATAACTGAAATGAATAAAAAAAACTTATACCTGTTGTACCGCTCATTAGACGAGTTCCTTTAAACAAGGTGTGAGTGACCCCCAGCGCAACCTGTTGGACACACTAGAGAAGTAGGGAAGATCGATTTTGCGCAATGCCGCTGCCATGACTATTTTTATCCTGCAGGAGTCCCTTTCGCTAAATATAACCCAGCTGGCTGTTCAGTCGACATGGGTGACCCGGCTGTGGAGGAAGGCCTTGCCGTCAAGAAGTCCGACTCTCGCCGAAGTCCCACGACGGGTCACAGGAAACGGAAGCAGGACCTCAAGCGTAGCCACTCCCTAGATGTTAGAAGAGGCAGCGGCAAGTTGACCAGCTCAGAAGAAGAGCTTATAGACAAGTGTCACGAGATGATAGAGGAAGCCAAAACTTTAAGAAGGAGAAGTAGGTCCAAGGTACACGAAAAACAGGATCTTAGAAGTGATGACGCAGAACAACCTACAAAAGACAAACTTGAGAACTCAGAAGTGTCAGTTCCTTGGTGGAAAGCATGGTTTACGAAAAAAGCTAAGAAAGATGAAGAGGAAGAGAAACAGCCTCTAATAGAAAAAAAGACAGAAGTACCCAAACCTCCTAGAAAGGTCATACCCACAGAGCCTTTGAATTTAAGGGAATTGTTCACTGAGGGAAGAGCAGAATTCAAAAAATTCAAAAAGCAGTACGCTCATGAGCTGGTGAGGATAAAGAAACTGCGAAATAGGTGCATGTGCGAACTGTTACTAGTCTTCATATATTGCGGCATGGGAGGCTTTATATTTAAGACTACTGAAGGGACTTTCGAACTGTTTTACAAGTGCGGAGTGAAACGCGTGAAAAGGGACTTCATAGACGAATTGTGGCGAGGGAGTCATAATATGAGAGAAGACGAATGGAAGTCGAAAGCTCGGAGGAAACTCATGGAATTCGAGAACCAACTTCACGAAGCCCTCGAAGCAGGAATGACAACTTACAGCGGCCAGAGGTCTTGGAGCTTCATAAATGCCGTCATCTACTCACTGACTGTTATAACTACTATAGGTGACAAATACAAGATGCTAATTGTAGACCTAACACAATTCATATCCTTCAAGATACAGGAGATGGCTTCATTTCTGCTTTCAGCTTTTCAAAGCAGATAACTTTGCATAATCATCTGCATCATAATACGCACGCTTCTACACTAAGTGATATCGTCCGCATGTAAAGCTTCATAATAGACCTTGTCTTCTTTGATCTATCCAATCAAAACTAATTTCATTGTTCTAAGGCTAATGGATTTTTGTTTGACAGCCTATTGTTGACTAATGCGATCGAAGTAAGCAGCATGATCTTAGCATGATGTAGTTTCTCTTTATTATTATTGTTACATTAATATTTTACTATATTCTTTTTTTTATACATAGAACTGTAGAAATCGTTTTTATTTTTGTAACATAGAACACTTGTATAACAATTTTTATATTTTTAATGCTCACTATATCCAAAAAATGGTAATGTAGAAATTCCTATTTAAAGAATGAACATTGTTTGAAATTTGATTGTGGATACCGAGTGTGTTCTATAATTTAAACGCCATGAAAATGATTGTAGTTGATTGACTAAAGATTGGAAATGACAAAACAAAGTTCCATGAAAGAATATATAATTTTCATATGAAGTACAGCAGGTCGGTTGGTCCAGTATACAAACAAATTGTTTCCAAATCTGTAGGTGTAGGTCATTGTCAGAAACATGGTACATGGAAGAGAGAAAAAAACGCCGATTGTTCAATAAACCAGCTAGAGCTTTCAATAAAAGTGTAGCATCTTCCAGAATATCAAATGTTGTACACAGGGACAGGGCTGAAGATGGCATCGAAACAAATTGCCAGCTGTATTCGACTAACAAACAACAATGACCTCCATCAACAGATTTACAATAATTATAACTAATTGTTTGCACTATGCTATTTCAGCTCTTTAAACTATACTTTCTTTCATTCTTTATATGGGAGTGGTTCTTTTATTCTCTCGATTGCTTGTGAGTGTGTACGTATGCGCACGTGCGCTTGTGTTTTGTGTATGTGAGCGAGTAGGTGAGTGTGTTATTATAACTATTTTAAATTTTGTTTATCAGATAGTTCTTTATCAGTAGAATAATTATGTATTTTTCAATTTCAATTAGTAATACCTTAAAGTTGAACCTCATATTAAGTAATCTTATATTCTATTAAAAGCTTTTACTTCTTATTTTAATCTGTTATATGAATGTTACAATTTATAATAATGCTATGCATACTTATCTATTAGTATAAATGTATTAAATCATTTCAATACATTTCGTTAAAAAATAGCACAACTGGGCGAACTCTAGATGGGCTTACAATGTGCTTGCCCGCCAAAGCTATACTGGTAGTACATGCTCAAGAAACGATGTAAGGCATTTTGCATTACATACAAAATAGTTGGGAAATGAGGCATTTTTCACAAGTTTACTTACTCACTGCAACTCAGACAACTGCCCTCCCCTTTTCTCCTGTTAATGCTGTGTACAGCAGTGTAACGGTGAAGAATATTGTCTACCTGACTCCTTACAGTGTTCGACTACTGTTAACCGCAACACAACAGAGGATCGAGTCCAGAAAAACAAAGCAAAAAAAAACATGTTATATGTACTTTAAATGCCAACAACACTGGAATGAGACTACTGGCGATTTAGGGGAATGGGTTCAGTCGCCAGAAAGAAATTATAACTTTGGACTGAGATGGCTCTTTCATACACTCCCAAGAATTTGTATGGTTCCCATAAGTTGGCATTGTATGTGCTCTCCATTTAAAGTTCAAATTGTATACTGAAGAAGAAACAATTCTGAAACAGTTTATCGACAGTTAGCGCCTTTTATAAATGAAGAGAATTGAAATATCGTTCCGAAGCTAATAAAATATCAAGGGCTTCCTTCATTGTATATGCAGCGTTGAAAACACCACCTCATTACTTATTTCCGCCCAATGAAATATAAATTATAGCAAGTCTGAATCAATTTTTTCTAATGAAATATCGAAAGTCAAAGCTGTTTTGCTAAATCGGAATAAAGCCTGTATGGCTTTGTTAATTCGTGTCTTGCAAAATAACTATTCGGTTCTCTCAAATAATGTTTCCAGAATAAAACATTTATTAGAAATCGCAGGGAATTTAAGTAAAAGTAATTTAATTACATTAATGATAACTTCATGTTAAAAGCATCCTTAATTTAAAATACTGTTGTCATACCTGTCAGTGGAGACCGTCGTCACTGGCTGATGGTCGAGTACAGCTGGCATTGTACAACTTTTGATGGGCTTGAAGATGGTGCCATCGCATCGAAAGCACAATGCCAGCTGTACTCGATCATCAGCCAGTGACGACGGTCTCCACCGACGGGTATGACAACAGTATCATTTATACTGGAGGTTCTAACCCTTTATTTGAATTACCCTTTATTTGAATAATAAAAAAGTTATGAAAATTTTTTAGGGAAAAGGGCAAGGGACAATAGAGCTTGCAGATCAGAATCGAATAAAAACGTGAGATTTACCAGGCAAAACAATGTTCTCTACGATTTTTATTGCAAATGAATTACTAGGTTTGGTCTAATTTTTGTTTAATGAATAAATGAATCAATCTTCACCTGACAAAAGAATTTAAGCGGTAATGCTGAAAATAATAGTTAACTGAACATTTCATTTAGTCCATGCAATTCAACTGTAATTTGGAGGTTACAACACATTTCCAGGCAGTAGAAGGTCTTGGGTCTGGTCTATTTAATGAATAACTAAGTAAAGAATCCCACTCCAGCTAACCTGATTGCCATACAAGCCTACTAATTAATCCACAAACCCACAAGAGAGCGTGGATTTGTCAGGTCTAAGCAATGTTTCGGAGGGGAATAATAAATCCGCATCCCTTGGCAGTCACAAGTATGATAACAGAGAGTGAGATATCAGCCGAAACTTTCATATTGCGAAATGATCATTATCAGGCAGTCTTATTTCAAAATGACTCTATAGAATAGTGCCTGTAAAGGATTAGTCCCAGAAGACAGCCGTTCCCGAAGGGGGAGGAACACCAGAAAGCACATAAACACACAAAAGATTAAAGTGAAAGAATTTACTTTAAATATTGGTTCATGTTTCACAACAGAGAACGCATGGGCAAGGTGTTAGGGCAATGTTAAATAGAAACAGTAACTCAGCATCGGATCCCACAGAAGCATATTGATATGGTATATGTGTGGACAGACGGTGATTTCAAGGAGTAGATACGACTTACAGGGTAAAATGTAAAACAACATTTTCGACATGATTTTTGATTATTCGACTATTTTTGTCATAAGATCAAATTGTGATGACTGACTTAGGCTACTAAGACCAAGATAAGAGTAGACTAACAAATGGACAATATGATTGTGAAGTACGAGCAGTAAAGTAGCTCATGTTCAGGGGTATGGACTAAGGATGCTTACAGCAACCATATAGATAACACAACACTTTTAATAGCGTTAGAAACTCCTCGTGCGTTTCTGTCGGAGACATCAAAGGCGGCAGCAGTTCAGACTATTTCTCACTTACGGATAACTGATTACCCTGATAAAAAGAGCAATTGACACACGGCCATTCTGTTTTGGAACATAAAAACTAGCGGACTCGTCCTAAAAGATTTATACAGAGAAAGATTCTATGGTCAATGTAGCCCATACGACCCAGCGCGGCGGAGCAGTAGCCAAAGCCCTAGAGCACTATTCTAGCGTTGGGAAGTTAAAATCCCGTGATCGTACACTACATTTTGTATACCTGTGAAATCAACGAGCATTGAGGTTGGACTCTAGCGCCATTTCAGAAAACTAAATCTGTAAACTAAAAAAATCTTTGCCACAAAAGTGCAGAAATTACGATGTGCCAAGTTGACCAATTGGTCTCCATTAAAGCCAGGTGGCAGACCTTAATCTTTCATATTCTGTTCCAACAGACTTTTTAGTATTTTGTGTTCTACAATGCTTTAGTTATGTCTAGGGAACAACACCATCAGCATTTATTTCATTTATAATGTCTTCCTTTTTTTTCCATTCCTCATCATTTTCCCAGTAGCTGTTGCCTGTTATTCTGCTTATTTTAATTTTGCAATTGTTATTGACAGTAAAAGTGTTTTTTAACAAGGCTTCCACGCATACTTCATACTTTACTGTGCTCAAATTGAGGGAATTAATTGGATTTTAATCATTAACTGCTAATTAGTACCCAAAGTATAGTGAAGCCTAGCATTTGAACTTGCGGTCTATTTCCTGATTCTCCCAATTAAAATAAGAATAACAGACTACAGCTACTGGGGAAATGAAGAGGAGTGGAAAAAAGAAAGGCATTATAAATGAAATAAATGCTGATTTGGTATTGTCAGCAGAGCATATGTACCCTCAACGTAACTTTTTACAGCCAACTGTTGAAGTTATAATAGAAGTCACCACCAAAAATAAAGAAATTTTAGAGCGCTGTATTCTAATAAGTTAAAATTCTGAATGACTTACCGTTTAGCAGGCGAGTTAAGAATATTAATTAACAACTGACGTTTTAAAATATATGGCTGCAAATATTGAAATAAAATTGAAACTGAAGTGATTTACAAATATTATTATATAAATTAAATTTCATGTAAATCAGTGAGCACCTTTGGTTCAGTGGTTGTTAATCAACCATCCAGTCAAAATGCTGTACAACCAAATTAAACCTCTGTCATATAAGTATTTAATGTTTAGCCATTTTAAATTAAAAATTATTTGTTAATGCCCACTTTTTGTAACTAAGGCTAATTAGGACAGGTTATCTACAGGTTACCACCCTTTCCTAGCCAGGGTGTGTTTAAGGATTTTATTTAATGAATGGTGGGGGGGGGGGGGGGTGGGGGGGGGGGGGGGTGGGGGGGGGGGGGGGTGGGGGGGGGGGGGGGTGGGGGGGGGGGGGGGTGGGGGGGGGGGGGGGTGGGGGGGGGGGGGGGTGGGGGGGGGGGGGGGTGGGGGGGGGGGGGGGTGGGGGGGGGGGGGGGTGGGGGGGGGGGGGGGTGGGGGGGGGGGGGGGTGGGGGGGGGGGGGGGTGGGGGGGGGGGGGGGTGGGGGGGGGGGGGGGTGGGGGGGGGGGGGGGTGGGGGGGGGGGGGGGTGGGGGGGGGGGGGGGTGGGGGGGGGGGGGGGTGGGGGGGGGGGGGGGTGGGGGGGGGGGGGGGTGGGGGGGGGGGGGGGTGGGGGGGGGGGGGGGTGGGGGGGGGGGGGGGTGGGGGGGGGGGGGGGTGGGGGGGGGGGGGGGTGGGGGGGGGGGGGGGTGGGGGGGGGGGGGGGTGGGGGGGGGGGGGGGTGGGGGGGGGGGGGGGTGGGGGGGGGGGGGGGTGAAATCAGACCACGGGGAGGGGGAGAATTTCGAAAATTCTTAATATCTCCGTTATTATGCGTCGGATCGAAAAATTAAATAGAACCCGTCTTATTGCAAATTTAATGTTCTATACATGTTGTTATGTACATTATTTCACTATCTTGATTATTAACTGAGATATTTGTATTTTTCAGTTTTCGGGAATCTGTAAACCCCCACTTCTACTCATTTGATATTAACAATATTCTATTATGTTATGAAGCACTTTATTTGAAGCTTAAATACCAATTATGGTTTTCTTTTAATTTTTGAGTTAAATTCAAAAACGTGACGCACGTGGGAAATCTGCTTAGTTAACGCAGCCCCTGCGTGACGGACTTTTATTATAAGTTACAACTCCCGAGGTAGCGTTAGAGAGTAAGCGAAAAATTTAGAGTGAAATATAAATAAATGAAAGATATTTCATTTGTAGTTTCATCTACTGACCTTCCGCCATTTCACCTTTCATGCTAAAACATATTAATATTCATCCTGAACAAATGTTTTTTTACACTAGTTGGCACCCCCAAATTTATGCTGTGCTTCAAATATTTTGAAGAGGGGACAAATTGCTAAAATTTGATTGTGGCTGGTTAAATTGGCACGTGCTAAACGTAAATACTAAAAGAGATATATTGAAAGAGTTGTTTTTTCCCCGTTGTTTGGATAGCCAAGACGTCCGGAATCCAGTCCCTACCGGTCCAAATGTTTTTCACTAATATAAACATACTGGCAGTATTTACAATCAAAATAAAAGTCTCTATACTTTGTAGATATAACCTAATTTAAAAAGTCACTATAAAAATTGAGGCAATTTGTCTCGTCTGCAAACTACTTTTACATTTAGCACAAGTTTGGGGGTATTATCTAAAAAAAGTCCGTCACGCAGCGACTACGTGGACTAAGCAGAATTCTCATGTGCTGGTATAACACTCTTGTGATCTCGTCAGAGCACATATTCTCTATTTATATATAAATAACTGAAGTGTAGAAGGGGGGTGGGTACTTACTGAAGGCAGAATACAAGAACGTATGAATAACTGCATTTAAGTTACGAAATAACGCAGTGAACAACAATTGTAGAACATCAATAGTTGAAATAGATTGGATCTATAACATATTGCGATCCGAGTCATAATAATGGAGATATTTTGAATTTTCTAAGCGCTATTCCATGTCCGACAATAACAATTATGATCTGTAGTGTTGACTGAAACTGTTTCAAGTAAAGACCGAAAAGTGTTAATTGATAACGTCATCACATTTTGCGTGTATCCATTAATCTCACAAAAAAAAGTTCAGTGTAAACCATATTTTGAATTTAAGCTTGGAATGAAGAGCTTCATGACACAACTGTTTATTGTTGATATGAAGTGAGTAGGAGAGGAGGTTTATTTATGGCCGAGAACTAAAATATGGAAAAATCTCAGTTAATATTCCATTTAGAGAGACCGTGTGCATAAAAACATTTATTACATTTTTAATACGATTAATTCTATGCAATTTTTAACAGACCTCGCGTTTGAAATCGCGTAATGTGTACGGCCTCAATAGCTGATTTCCCTTTAAGGGATATCTGCTAAAATAGTTAATTCAATTTATGTGTACAGAAATATGAATGTATGTGTACTTGCCTTTCAACGCATTACTGGCCAAATTATTTAGTTTATATTAACCCAACTCAATATTTAACTGTCTTGTGCAGAAATAAAAATGAGGAATAATTCAGTAATGTTCAAAATTGGACCTTGAAAGGTTTTCATTCACAATGTTTTAGCAGTATTCCCTTTAGGAAAATTGAGGTTTTAGCTATAGTCCTCTAGTTGTCTCTCTCAATTGATTTAAGGCGTGCTAAAAAAAAATAAGACGAGGATCTGATTGAGTTAATCTAGAGTATCTGACTCATTATGATTGGAATCAATGATGTGTGAACATGTGGGAAATCTGCTTAGTTTCCGCAGCACCTTCGTACAAAATTTTGTTTTTTGTTTCTACTCTTCAATAAACCCCAACTATTAGTCATATATGTATAATTTTGAACGAACCTCATTTTGGTCATCTCGTGGCTGGGATCGATGGACATTTGAAGAAATTTGTCGAAAATCGCATCATGAGTACGACCTCAATAACTGATTTCCCCTAAGGGAAATCTGTTAATATATATGTAACTCAATTAATATCGGAGGTAGCAAAAATGTTTATAGAGCAACAATTGTACGAAGTTAAACTGGATATAGCATATAACAATTAACGATCCGTCTCACAATTACAGATATTTCGAACTTTTGCTCCGTCCTTCATGGTCCGATTAAAACCATTAACGAATAAAATCTTTAGTTTTGAGAGTCCGATATATCACAAGCTACATTCTTGTGCAAAACAACGCCATTCTTATCAAACGCTGCTACATCCCGGCCCAGCGTGTCGAAGCATTATTCTAAACGTCAATTTTGACAAATTACCATCCTTGTAAATGAGTATTTGAGAAAAATGAGACGAAACTTGAAGTAAACATGGTTAAAGCCGACATGTCAGATATAAATATAACTCAGTAGGCCGGTTTGGCGCCCTCTGCTGGCCGAACATCAGAGACATCTCTAAGCCTTTCTCTTTTACGATGGACTCAATATGTCCCTCATTCTACTACTTGTACAAAGACTCTAATTGTATCTGCCCCAGTATCATTTTTAGCAGATTTCCCTCAAGGGAAATCAGCTATTGAGGTCGTACTCATGACGCAATTTTCGAAAAATTTCTTCAAATGTCCACCTATCCTACCCAGGGAATGACGAAAATGAGGTCGGTTCAAAACTATATATATATATATATTTGTCTATTAACACTCTAGCAGTCGCAATTTTTGTTTAATCGTCACCAAACTCGGTATTTATTCGCTATATGTAAAAAGTAAAAAGAAAGATCAACTTCGTTAACGGCTAAAATCGGACCAAAGGGAGGGGGGAGGTTTCGAAAATTCGAAATATCTCCGATTATATACGTCGGATCGAACAATAGTATAGAACCAATCGTATTGTAAATTGAATTTACTATAGATATTGTTATATACATTTATTCTCTATCTTGAATATTAACGTGATGAGATCGGCTAAGGTTCCACCAAAAGCTAGTTCGGCCGTTTCCGTAACTGTTCGGTTCTCGTATGGATATTTATCTATCGTATAACTTCATGTGGGAAATGTACTTAGTTTACGCAGCCCCTGCGTGACGGGCGTTTTATGAGTATTACATTATTTTAGCAGATTCCCCTTAAAAGAAATCAGTATGTAGGTTGTACTCATTACACGATTTTCGAAACATTTCTTCATATCT
This sequence comes from Riptortus pedestris, assembly GCA_019009955.1. Classification (NCBI taxonomy): domain Eukaryota; kingdom Metazoa; phylum Arthropoda; class Insecta; order Hemiptera; family Alydidae; genus Riptortus; species Riptortus pedestris. Next base: position 104,468,448 of record CM032231.1, on the reverse strand, counting down.
CCACCAATCCCACCTAGTAGATGACCATTTTGGTTTAATCGTCACCAAAGTCAATGTTTAACCGGTTATTTAAAAATATAGGTCAAGTACTTATTCAGACCGGGGGAGAAGGAGTTTATGGGGGGATTTCGGAAATTCAAAATATCTCTTTTATTATGCGTCAGATAGAAAAATTGTACAGGATTAATTTTTTAATGTAATGTTCTATAAATCTTGTATGTACTTACATGTTTTCTCTATATTGATTATTAACAGGGATATTTGAATTTTTTAGTTTTCGACCTTCAGTATAGCCCCACTCCTACTCATGTCGTATTAACAATAAGCTGTTATATTTGTAGCCTAAATACCAAATATTGTTCTGATTGAATTTTTACGTTTTGCGGTAAATGCAAATACGTAACGCACGTTGGAAATCGGCTTAAGTAGTTTACGCAACCCCTTCGTGACGGACTTCTTATCTCATGATGATACTATGGGAATCCTTCAAATACATGGAGTGAGTCAGTATCCTAAAACTTCCTTTGTTACTGACTTCACAATTAAGATCATTTGTTTATATTTTTATATTAATGTCTTTGTAATTGCATATAATTGATTATAATAAAAAACTATGGAATAGCCCAGGAAACTTAAGAGGTATTCATTGAAGATTCATGTATGTTTGAACATTTTTCTTAGAATTTCGATCTCAAGAATACGTTATCTTAAAATTCATGAAGGAGTGATTATTAACACATCGTTATGAGATGATCTTTGATTTTTTTTTTTTAATTTTTAAGTAAGTAATTAGAAATATAATTTAAACTCGCTTGGCTGTTTATTGGTTAGTAGCATGGGAAATGGGTTCTATCGTTGGAGTTATGTTCGACAGCCAGTGAAATTTTATATCCAGTAGGGCCAATTTGGATAAATTACATTCATTTTTATGTCTCCGTCATTTATTGCCCGGTTGGCGGCTTTTATGTTCCTCTGAGGGGCAGATTATTATTACATTAATAAAATGATATTGCGGCATAGCCCTGACTTCCAGAGCTCCTTCTATGCCTCGCTAAATAAAACGGGATTACGAAAAATAATACAAGAACTAGGTATGAATAGATGATGAGGTGAACATTGTAATTTAAAAATTTGATTGAAATAAAAAAAAAATTATTTTTTTAGTGCACTTTAATATACGGGGATAGACTTGTGACTCTATAATTTGGATAAACTACAAGATGAAAGGTTCGTTTACCGGAAAATGTTAAACTGCAACTCTCCTAAAATGTTTGCTGTCCACTCAAATATATATCTTGGCACTGTTTCTGGCTGAAACAAGATTTTACATTGTTTAAATTTAACGCATTAAATGGAGAAAACATGTACATGCAACATTTGTAGAACATTACATTTACAATACGATTAATCCTATAAAATATTTCTATCTGACTCGTAATAACGGAGATACTATGAATTTTCGGAATCCTCCCTCCCCCAGGTCCGATTAAGGCCATTAACGAACTTGACATTTAATTTTACATAAAATGTTTGAAAATTGAGTTTGGTAACTATCAAACAAAAATAGTCATCTACTAGTTAGGTGTATATATATATATATATATATATATATATATATATATATATATATATATATAATCACTATAAAATAACGGACTAAGGTAAAAAGATCTAAGGGGTAATTAATGAGATTAAAAAGGGAGCAACTTTTTTTCTATTCCAATAGCCTAAGTATGGATATGAAAGGACTTCAGATAATGGATTTATTCATTTACTAGCTAAGGTACCCGGCGATGCCCGGGAAATCATTCCTGATTGACTAATGATGGTATTTTGATAGTAAGACTTCAATGTTTACAATTACACTTCCCTCCACAACGTAATGATTTTCCGAAATAGCCAACCCTGAAGGGTAACTTTTGGGGATTAATAGAATAGAAATTTTAGTATTGGAAGATAAATGAAAATGTGTTCCTAATCTATCTCTCTACACTTTTTGACTCACCGTTTTTAAATAATTCAAACCATAATCATGGGTAGCATTTATAACAATTAAATATCATCTATAATGAACATATTTCCTTTCAAAAGCCAATCCGAGCTCATATAGTTTAGGCAAAGTTTTGCACGTAAGATTATATTTGTAATAGTGAATCTCACTGGAAATCACTTCCAGTAATGCCAGACGGGAAATAAGTAAACTCATAACTGGTAAGGCTCTCGTCATCTTCCGATCCTGCAGGAGACTTCTCAACATTCTTCTAATTAAATTATTGATTCAAAACATTATTTTAATAATTTATCTACTGAATGGAATTAAATAATAGTGGTACCTTAAAAATATCATATCGAGTTTAAACGCACATTGTTTTAGCAGATTTCCCTTAAGGGAAATCAGCTATTGAGGTTGTACTCATGACGGAATTTTCGACATTTTTCTTTAAATGTCCATCGATCCTACCTAGTAGATGACGAAAATGAGATCCGTTCAAAACTGTATATATATATATCTATATATATATATATATATATATATATATATATATATATATATATATATATATATATATATATATTTGTCTGTTACCGCTCTAGTGGTCGCATTTTTTGTTTAATCCTTACCAAACTTCATATTTACGCGTTTTATGTAAAAAGAAAGATCAAGTTCGTTAACGGCTGAAATCGGACCAGTGGGAGGGGAGGTTTAGAGGGGAGGATTTTCGAAGATTCGAAATATCTCCGTTACTATACGTCGGATCGAAAAATTATATAGAATTAATCTTATTACAAATTAAATTTACTATAAATATTGTAATATACATTTATTCTCTATCTTGAATATTAACCGAGATATTTGCATTTTTCAGTTTTCACCAAACCGCCACTTCTACTCATGTTACGTAAACAATACTCTGATACATAATAAATCACATTATTGGAAGTTTAAATACCAAAAATTGTATTCAAGAGACCTTTATTATACGAGATACATGCAAATATGCACTGGTGACTCCCCCCCTCCATCTTAAAGTTTTGGACTACTAAAATTTTATTGATTGAGATAACAATTATTCTGACTCATTATTAATTACAGTACTAGATATAGTAAATAGTTCTCTATAAAATTGATGTGTTATATTCTGATATATTTCAGTAATTGTTTTTCTTTCCGGTGTGAGGCGGGACCCGTTTGTTTACATTTCTAGCCTAACGCTTCCTGTCGGCAGGCTATTGAAATTGGATGAAACATTTCTTATTTCCGTTTGTATTTATTCACGGTGTTGTGTTAGCAGTATGTATATTTATCTATTACTAAACTTCACGAGGGATATCTGCTTAGTTTACGCAGCCCCTGCGTGACGGACTTTTTATTTTGTCATAATGACATTACCATTAACCTTTAATTGTTATGATATTACATATTTGTTTCAATAACATCAAGGTACATTATACAAATTAAACAATGGAAATGCTCGTATAGTTTGTATTTCTATTGGAAATAAACAACAAAGTTATTTTCTAGGAAAAATTAATAAATGAGGAGGGGGTGACGAAGATTTATAACCTCACTAATCCGAATCATACTTTGAACTATCTTATAAGACGAAAACATAACATCATTTGTTATAATATTCATTTATTAAAACCCCTTAAATAAGTACTAATTTAATTATTGACTCCCGTTTAGCGTATATCCCGTGTTTACTTCATTTTACGACAAAAGTGAATGCACACAAACACTTAACTTACTCCAAATAACAAAGTAAACAACTTTTGTTATGTACACGTTTGCCGAAAAACAAATAGAAAATAAAAAAGCGAGTTTTTCATTTCAGCCTCTCTTATAATCCCCACTCCCCTTTGAACCTAAAATTTTTAATATAGCTTATAATCATGGAAGAATTAATGCTAATTCACACACCGAGTTTTGCTAAGTTCGGTTCAATCGTTAGTGCCCATCAAAATTGTTGGCTCCCGCTTTAGATTTTAGTGTATATCTCGTTTATACTTTTCTGTACGACAAAAGTGAATATAACAAAAGTTACTGAAAATAACAAAATAAACACTTTTGTCATATGCATGTTTGTCGAAAAACCAATAGGAAACGAAATATCACTACTGTTTCAGGCCTCCCTTACAAACCCCACTCCTGCTCGTCCCCAGAAATGTTGGTATGGCTTATGATAATTAAGGCGTCAACATGAACAAACATACCGAGTTTTATTTAATTCGGAACCCAATAAAATTAATGACTCCCGCTATAGTATTTAGCTTATAACTCATTTATACTTCGGTATACGACAAAAGTGTATATAACAAAAGTTACTCTAAATATTAAAATAAACAACTTTTTTTATGTTCATATTTACCAAAAACCCAATAGGAAACGAAATATCGCTATTTTTAATTTCAGGCCTCCCCTATAACCCCCACTCCTGTTCGTCTGAGAGAATATTAATATAGCCTAAAGTCTAAGTTGGGTCAGTAGTAATATACATACCAAGTTTCATAAAATTCGGTTCAGCCGTTTATGCGTGAAAAGGTAACAAACAAACATACACCAAAGAAGCAGAATGCAGTTATGGTGTCTGGTGTATGGTGAAACGAAAAGTTATCGTGAAAATTCGCGAAAATATATATATATATATATATATATATATATATATATATATATATATATATATTAAAGGATTTATTTATGTATTAATAATGTGCCCTCCCATGATCGAATTTATTTATGGTCTTAATTAGAGACTCACATTCATCTACTTCATGTCAATCACCCCTAATATGGGGCAGTAAAAATATATAATAATACACTTAAAATCATGGCTTACTTAATGCTACCGGTTATTCAATTTGAATGATATTTTTTTTTTTGTTAATTGTGTTTTTGAATCTTAATTTATGATTTATGATTTATAGTTCACTTATGACTACATCTTTGAAGTGATCTTTGTTTTTTTTTTAAAAAATTCTTGTTACCTAGTGAACCTTTCGTCTTATCGATTCAGAAAAGAGAAGATTAACTGATTTTAGTTACTTTAGAACTGTATGTACCTCTCAGCTGGTGGGAAGGATACTATGAGCAAGATTTAAAAGATGGAAATCGTAAAAATCTGCTAAAAAGTCTTACGCGCGGAAAAAAAGCTTGCATCTCTCTTATATAATGGGAAATCTGGGAAGGAAATATGGGCAACTCTCCCAACCAAGAACGTTCCTACTGAATTAAATTCCATAAAACCACTTGCTGTGATACTGAAAGCATAATAAGAATATAAGGACGGGAATCAGAAACCATTTAAAATGAATATCAGAGTGAAGCAAGGATACAGCCCTGTTCTACATCATTTTATGGATGTTATAGTAAATATTTGCAAGTGGTAATCGGCATCGACTGAGTTGTTAGAATCCGTATGAAATATCACGCTCACGTTTTGCTCTTTCCAGATGCCATTGCCTTCATCTCGGACTAAAACGAAAAAGGTTCGTCACGCAAGGGCTGCGCAGCTAAGCAGCTTTCCCTCGTGAAATTTAGTAATAGATAAATCTACATACTGGTAACGCTAGTGAATATTAAGTGAATAAATACAAAGGGTAATAAGAAATCTTTCAGTCAATTTTAGTAACTTCGCGAGCGTCTGAAATGTAAACAAACAGGTCTGCCAATCTCTTACCGGGTAGAAAAACATATATCAGAATATAACAAGCTAATTTCATTGAAAACTATTTACTAAATCTATTACTACAATTTATAATATATCAGAATAAAGTTTATCCCAATCAATCAAATTTTTTTAATCCAAGAACTTAGAGAGAGGGGGGAGTCACCAGATTATATTTGCATGTATCTCGTATGATAAAGTTGTCTTGGAAACAATATTTGGTATTTAAGCTTTGAATAATGAGATTTATTATATAAAATAGTGTTGTTTATGCAACATGAGCAGAAGTGGGGGTTTGCTGGAGGCTTAAAACTAAAAAATGCAAAAATCTCGGTTAATATTCAAGATAGAGAATAAATTTATATGACATTTAAATTGCAATAAGATTGATTCTATGCACGTTTTTGATCCGACGTACAGTAAGGGAGATATTTTGAATTTTCAAAATTCTCTCCCTCTAAACACCCCCTCCCCCTGGTCTGATTTCAGGCGTTAACGAACTTGATCTTTCTTTTTACATAAAACGATTGAATATCGAGTTTGGCAAAGATCAAACAATAATTGCGACCGCAAGAGCGGTAACAGACAAATACATATACAATTCTGATCGAAACTCATTTTCACCCTAGGTAGGATCGATGGACGTTTGAAGAAACATTTTGAATATCGCGTCATGGTCGTACTCAATAGCTGATTTTCCTCAAGGAAAATCTGCTAAAATATCGGTTTATAATCAAGATAAAGAAAAAGTGTATAGAACAATATTTACGGAAAAATAAATTTAGAACAGTATTATATATTATTTTTCGATTTAACTCATCGTAACGGAGTTATTTAGAATTTTCAGTTTTCTAATCCCCCGCCCCCTGCCTCTGGTCCGATTTCAGCCCTTACCGAATTTGATATTTAGTTGTGCTTGGAATGCTTATATATCGAGTTTGGTAACGATTAAACCGAAATCGCGAAGTCTAGAGCGGCAAAAGACATGTAGTTTTATATATATGTATACATAATTTTTTGAACAGATCTAATTTTCTTTATCTAGTAATTAGTACCGATGGATATTTGAAGAAATCTTTCGAAATCGAGCCAATAGAACAAGCGCAATAGCTGATCTCGTTTGAGGGAATTCTGCTAAAAATACTAGTAGGAATGAAAATGTGAAATTCCGGACAATTTAAATATAAATTGATTGACATTGTGTCCTGAGGAAAGTTATTTACAAAAGATCGAGGCATGCTAACAGCTGAGAATTCGAATGAGATAATAATAGAGAGTATTCATATCAGCCGGTTCTATATTTATTTATAGAATTTAGAAGATCCTCCTATAAACATAAACATTTTTATCAAATTAGAACCTTTCAGAATGTCTACTCAAAGGTGTTTGTGTAATAAACAATCGTAATGGCCCTCATTCGTCACTTAATAAATACAATGCTGAGAAAATATGAGTTTGATGAGAGTGATAATTTGAAATATTATAAAAAGCACTTAAACCAATAATCTATTTAAATAATCCTTGAGAAATGTGGTTATTTAGTAGTTCGTATGGTTTAGACAGGCTGGCGCGCCAAGAAAGCAAGCTATATCGATCACTCCCCTAGTAGGAGAGATGTCTTCTCTAAGGGATAGTTTTGATTTGGCTTAAACTAATGGGTATTTTTCACTTTGATTATTATAATTAGTATTGTGTTTTTATTTTTCCACTGCCTAATTATTTGACACAACTAGTGAACATTTATTTTAGATTTAATAATGAAGCATGTTCGATTTTAAGTAGAAAGCACTGTATTATGGTTGTCAAAATCAGGCAAACTTGGGGAAGGTTGCACTAGAAGTGTAGATTGACAATGTTACAAGAGCTATTGGTGCCGAGAAATCTCAAGGCGCTTCATTATTTCGGATAAGCTACTATTGTTTATCATGCTTTAATTAATAATAAAAATCCAGTTTAATTTCTAATATTAGCCATGAAAATAAAGAAAACGGAAACGCTTATCAAAATTTTAGCAAAAATAGTCCCACACGAATTTGTTAGAAAACATTATCTATACTAAGAGAAACCTATTTCGAAAATTTAGTTTGAATTTGGAAGAGGTTGCTATTAGGTACAGATTTCAAAGAAAATTAACTTTTGAGGCTGTCTTCATGACAAAAGTTTTGTAATCATTTCTTAAATTTCTACCAATCATAGGCAGTAGATGAATAGGACATACATATTATATACAAATAAATAGATAGATACATAATATAAAGAGACAATAATTGTGGCTCTCGCCACCACGAATACTGTTAAAACGTACGTTTAAGTTTCTCTACTATTTTCTAGGTTTAATCACCATTCAATCCCCTGCACCCAGTTTTATACATATAAATATATATGTATGTATTTAATAGTATATTTCGTACCAAGGGCCGAAAGTGGGCGTTTGCCGGCCCGAGATATTTTTTCACCGAGACGTAGTCGAGGTCATGAAAAGTTCGAGGGCCGGCAAAAGCACTTTGGCCCGAGGCACGAACGCTATTTTTCACCATACTACAATAAATATTAATACGATATAACATTAATCAAAAACAAGATTTTCTTTTGGTTAAGTGTACCTCTTTGTTAGAAGGTTATCTTGTGGTTATGGGGGCATGATGAATGTTTAATGTATGGATTGTTTTACGTTATGTTATTATGTAAGTTAATAAAGAGAGATGAACATATGTGTGTTTCTTTCATTTAATACAACTGATATATTTCAAAATGCTAAAAAAAGTTAGTTCGTTTATTTTTGATTTATAAAATATTAAAAGTACAATTTTGGTTGTTTGAAAACATAATACCCTTTGAAGATTCTATTACTTGTTTTTTGTTTGACACATTCACACTTTTACTCGTAGTTTTTGGCTGATAACCAACCGATTGCCGTTTCAAAAAAGCAATACTTTTTGGAAATTGGGAGAGTTGAATATTTTCTTTTATTTTTAAACAACTTTTTATCATGGAGTACTTACTCCATAAAGTACTAGGTTTGTTTTGCTTTGATAGGACCGAGAGATATACGAGGAAAACTTCATCATTCACATCTCCAGGTTTTACATTTTCCATTTTTAACCAGTTCAAAAACTTTGTATACACTTCGTCATACCTATCTTTTGATTTTGCTGGTAACAAATCTGCCATGATTTCTTTTGCTCTTCTATTTATAAATTCTGATATATTATTAGCCATAATTACTAAATAACTAAACAATAATACGAGCAAAACAAACTAATATAATGAAATGAATGAATTAAAATAATAAACAGCTGATTTTGCGGCCCTAGGGCGAAATATTCATTTTCGGCCCTAGGGCGGCGAAGTGTAGCTTTCGGACCGCAAATTAGGTGTGTAAAACAGGTGATTACATCGTAGTATGGTGAATATATATATATATATATATATATATATATATATATGTAATAAATATATAAGTATGTGTGTGTGTGTGTGTGTGTGTGTGTGTGTATACATCAAAATCGGGCACATACCCCATCCATTACCCAGTTTCTATCCTTAGTGAAATATAACAATCCACTCTAGTCATTACTTGTATAATTAAATTCATAATACTCTATGATGTACCTATATTTCGCAGTATATTCAGTGTTGATAAATTACTTCTTCCTAAGTATCATAATTGAAATTTTTGTCCATCCATCTGTCTATCCCCCTTTTTTGAAATATATGGCTCAAAAGCATTAAATTAACTTCCGTATTTCCGTACCACGTGTCCTGTGTTACAACACCGGAAAATGAATTTAAAAGATACTTCGAACAATCTTCAAGAATTGATAACTCGAGTACAAACATTAAAAGCGTTTAAGGCTTAATAAAAAATCTGTGAAGAATCTGATCTGGTCCTTTTCAATTGAGAAGCACGTGGGATCCTTTACTCCCGACATCTCCAACGTTAAAACGTCTGGAGTGAAGTGCTACGTATACGTCACTTTGTTTGGAACTAGCAGATCAGCTGAGATCATTAGTATTAGTGTTATCATTGATAAGAAGGAGCTGTCAAAAGATTACCTTCTAAGTAACCACTTGTCATAATGCAATGCAGCAATAACTAGTCGGAGTGACTTTTTTAAATGAGTGAATCATTTTTCTGCGAAGAGTTTTCATTCTTAACAGTCATATTCATTGATTGTTGCCCGTTTATTATTAGTCTAAATTGCAGTACAGAATTAGACGGTCTTGTTCATTAGTAATACTCTTATGTATTTCAATGCGACGGATGGCCGTCATCCAAATCTAATCTTCTTCTTAATCACAAATTTCATATAAAGATAAAAAAAAAAAAAAAAGTTTATCATTAACTTATTAGCCATGATATGTAATGAAGTAAATCTAATTTATTTTAGTAAATTTAATGAAGTAAACTGTTTGTTAAGTTTGAGAAGCGCTACGCGATATTTTTTTGTTCAACTGTTCAATAGTATGAATAATGATGTAATACAATGAATGTCATTGTACAGAAGAATCGCCAGGAATGGTGACGGAGCTTGACATTTTTTTTGAAGACCAGTGTAATTTATATTGATTTGAGCTCTTTATGATGCATATAGTGTTGAATAGATCCATGCAGACAGCAACGGGAATCCACTAATGCCCCCATGGTGAGGTTCCCTTGGTTCTCATGGGAATCTGGAGTTCTATCCACGGTATCAATCACCCAAGCGCAGCTTATAAATAGAACGACCATTAGTTACCACCTAAAATGGCAAGTATATAAGATAATGATGATGCCGGTATATAGAAACTTCCTTATAAAGGGTTTTCTTATGTTGGCCCAAAGCAAAAAAAAAAAAAAAAAAGAAGTAAAGGTATTAATTTGGAAAAATTAAGTATTAATAAATCCTGCTGCTGAAAAACATATATATAGATAAATGTAACCAATTTTATAATAAAGAATTCGTTTCTGGGCCAAGAGTCAGTGGGAAAATATTATTATAAAATCCCACACTGTCATAAATGAAGATCTAAGTGAACTGATATGATAATCTGTAATGGTTCAAAAGGAGCTGTTTATTAACTGAATGCTATATTATTTTGAAATATATAATTTTTTAAATTATGTATATTTAGAAAAACCTTTTGAAATAAAACTTTTTGTGGTAGTTAAAGAATTCAAAAATAATAAATTTAAATGACATAAAAATAATAATAAAATTCACCGTTGTAGAAGGAAACTTGAAGAAAATGGAAGTAGGATTGCTCACCTATAGTTGTGACAATGGTACCGCAGAAGAAGACGGAAGACCAGAAGTCCCAGGTCGGTTTGTCTCCTTTTGACATTATATGCATGTCTTCTTTGAAATGTTCCAGGAGAACCATTTCGTACTGGCGGAGAGCTGCCTTCGACTTTCCTTCCCACTTTTCTTCATCTTCTGGAAGATCGAGATTTTCTATTTCACGGAAGTACTGGAACATGAAACAGACGTATGATTTCGTTAATATCATGAGCCTAGTGCTTTCCCTTAACACTATAGTAGCCGCACGTCATCTGAGAGATGACTTGGAGAGACTTTTTGAACTGCTGAGTAGAGGATAGAACCTGGGTGCCTCCCACCCTAGCTACCTTCCCTCCATCCCTAGAGCCTTCCACCAGTACTGTTTCAACCCTTTTCTGATTCTCCAGTACCGCGCATTACCTTGAGTCATCTGTGAGATCCCGCGCGAGTGCCTTTATAAGTAGCGTAGTGGCAGATTTACAGGGAGCTTAAAAGTATAAAAAATAGGGAAATAAATTTAAGCATCTACGCTTATAGAAAGGAGGGCACCCTGGTTTCCTATGTTCCTAAAAATAAGTCCAAAATTAGAAATGTATTGGCTATATCAAGTATGCATTTTGATGGAGAAATAAATGAGAGAACAGTAGAAAAGAAAACACCTTCCATTATAACACGTCATATACAAACCAAAGTAGGTGTGGACATAATGGATATAATGTGTCCACTTTATAATGTACCAAGAAATACCAGAAGGTGGCCTATGGTAGTATTTTTTTCTCTTCTGAATATTTCGGAAATCAATTCTCAGGTAATTTATTTATTCAATAGCCATATTTCATTTTATAAACCTACCTAACTATTTTATTTCATTTTAAAAACCTGACTATATAATATGTATGTATAACATATGTATGTATCAATTTTATATTGTGTAAGCCAAGAAAATGTGTGAAATATTTTTTTTCATATTATATAATCATGAATCATGTATGTTCTTCATATAATGTATCAATTATAACGTTTATACAAATATTAGTACAGGCTTAATTAAAACTAAACTTCATAATTTAATACTTAAAGAAAAATGGTATGTCATCTGAGAGAAGACGTGCGCGACCACTATTTTACTGATGAGGGGCGCGACTACTGCAGTGTTAATGGAAATCGGCTATTGGGGTTGTACTCATGATGCAGCTTTTGGAAATTGGAAAAAGTTCGTCAATGTATGTGTATGAGTGTGTGTGTGTGTGTGTGTGTGTGTGTGTGAGAGAGAGAAAGAGAGAGAGAGAGAGAGAGAGAGAGAGAGAAATATATGAGCAGTGTGTGCGAGAAACTGTAATAAATGTCGATAGTCTAGCCCATTCTGTGCTTCCTTATCGCTCCTCCTACAGAAGGGCTCTCTCTAACTGTCTTATGACCTAGCTTTTATCAATTAATTTTCTTTTCATTTATTTAAGTCCAGCAATATTAATTTTAATTTGATTTATTTTATTAGAACCGCTGAACATTTGTTGTGCCAACCTGTAATTTGTTGTGCAACCATCATCATCGTCATGAAGCCACTACTCACTTAACTAGGTGTAACCACAGTGTACTTTCGGAAGCTGCTCTTCCTAGTATCATATCACGTACCATACGAAATCCACAAAGTCTTTGATGTCTTTGTCTCTGAGGACTTTCTCTCTCTTTCCCTATCCTCAATAACCCTCCAAAATGTTTGTGATGAAATTGTTGTGCATTATGAAATTTTTATCCTCCTCCTTTCCATTACCTTTATAAGAATCTTAATTTCACTTTCTTTATTTAGAATGGCCACGTTGAATTCTTTTTTAGTCTAACTTGTTCTAGTGATTTGACGCCAAATACACATTTGCATTGCTTCCATTTGTGAAGAAAGATTCACTCACGTAAAACTGTACACTCCAAATGACATTATTTTGGTTCTATACGTATATGCTTGTTAGAATAGCAATTTCTAAGCTACTCTTCCAAAGCAAAAAGAGTCGATCAACCTTTTGCTTTTGAAGGGTTGTTTAGGAACTTTTGTTTAATACCCATTTATCTTCAATAAACTAATTTAGAGCGTCCTTTGGTACTTCCATAGTTCTATTACATTCTACTTCGGACCACCAGAGCAATGTCTGAAGTAATTAAAGGATTTAACTTTAATCTGTTAACCTTTGGCTCCTAATTTTAATTTCGCTGTTAATGTTCATTCAATGAACTCATCGAACAAATAAGATGCCAGAAGGGACTACTGTCACAAATGCACAGTTTCTAACGGAACATGGACAGACAGGACATTATTTATCAAGATTTAAAATTCAAAACAATGAGAAATGTACTTGCGATTCACAGACAACACAAACATTTTTACATATTACTTATGACTGTTCAACATTTAATCAAAATAGATCAGATTTAATAATGAATATAATTTTAAAAGGAGGTAATTGGCCAGAACCACCTCATATTATAACAAAATAAACAACTCCCCTTAGGGTTACTATTAGGAGAAAAAAAAGGGGACTACTGTCTTGAGGTTCTCTAACAGTCAGTGGTGTCCTTGTATCTCCTTGCGGTGGGACTCATGTAACGTTGTATCGTCCTACTCTCCATCCCTAAGCTAAGGTCCTAGGTTGTAGTAACTGCAATGGTGGATGTATCTGTGGCACTAGTGCTAACTGTTGCAACACAAGGCATCAGGAAACCAGTGTCCGAAATTGTTCTCCCTTATTATGTCCCTGGAAGTTCCTAAGACAATTGTATCGTTTATTTTAGGTGAAAATGGTATCATTTTAAGTTCCACTGTGGTCGTTTTATAATTATCAACTATAGAAGTGACATTTTTGACTTTTTATTATATTTTTTTTTTTTATGAAATAAGCATAACTTAAAATTTATGATTTTAATCAGAATTGAGTATGATTGTATTATAGAAAACAAATGGTTAATTTAATTCGAAAATCTATTTATCTATAAGACAAATTTCTCTAATTTATAAAGTATTAGATTTTAATAATTCTCAATGAAGAATACGTTGGAAAAGAAGTACTCGGGCACTTCTCGAGAATAAAATCGGCCCCTTAAAGCTGCGAAAAATAAGCAGATTTCCCACGTTCGAAAATTCGAAATATCTCCGTTTTTATACGTCGGATCGAAAAGTTGTATAGAAATTGCAAATTTAATTGTTATATTAACAATACGCCGTTATATTATGAACCACTTCATTCCAAGGCTAAATCCCTAATATGGTTATAATTGAGCTATTACTTTGTGAGACACATGCAAGTAGCTTATGTGATGACGTCAACAATTAAAAGTTTTCATTATTTACTTGAAAATGTTTTTTTTTTTTTTTATTTAGGCATTTCAAAACTAGGTCAACACTAATAATCATTGTAATTGGCTGAAATCGGACCTGAAATAGTGGTGGTATAGAAAGGAGGGGATTAGTAAATCCAAAATATCTATTTGTCGGATCATAAAATTTTATAAGACTAATCTTGTTAATCTATTGATTTTCTACAATAGTTGCTCTGAGCATTTTTGTAGTTTTGTATTCAGCGAATTATTCTTTCTTTCATGTTTTCTGCCTTCAGTAACCCCCTCTCCCTAATACTCATTGGTTTCTTACAAATAAATAGAGAATATATGGTGAGATGAGATCACAAGCGTTTTATTCCAGCACGATGGAAACCTTCTAAATTTAGGCAGTACCTGCGTGACGGACTTTTTATATATTAAAACAGTGTTCATTAATAATCTCTTCAATTCCTGCCAGCGTCCATAATACTAAAGCAGACTTCCAAATGTCTTTTAAGTCAATCTGAGTGTAATAAAAACTGTAAAAAATGATAATTCTTGTCGTTGATTTAATCTAAATCATTTTCACCTTAACGACAGTATATAGAATTTGTAGCAGTGTAAGAAGAAGTGTGGGTCTAAGAAGAACTAATTCTGTCTCAGAAGCAATAAAATTGAAATAATACCTTACGCCAAAAAATAGTTTATTATTTTTTTTAATTTTATTAAATAAATGGTCGTTTCATTGGTAAAATCGTTAAGCGCGTACTATAAATGCTGGAGAATGTATTTTAAATGTTTTATAGGGAATAATTCTTTATGTGTATTAACACAATAGAACAACTTTTAAAAATAATTCACATTGAAAACGAATAAAATGTCTATAATTCAAACAACAACATCAATTTTTCGTCCCCGGTGAAGAATACTGAAATTATGAGTTGTAGATATTTGTTTTTGGGAGAACTTCAATATTTTAATATTTTGTGACATAAACGTAGAGATGTGTCATGTTGATAAATATTTCAACTGATGGAGGAGCATTTCATATAATGTGGAGACGTTGAGATAACCTTAAGGAATCTAAATATGATTCTCGACGCAACGTATTTCCCTTAGAAAATAAATTAAAAAAAAATAAGGTTCCTAGAATTTTCTGTCTGAGTTGTGTCCAAGAGTGTAACTGAGATGACGAATTGGTTGGCTACTCGAATTCTCTGTCATCAATTCACCAGAACGTCATCTCTGAAAAAAGCATCAGAATCCTATGAGTATCAATTTTATTTTGATATTGCAAATTCTGTTATCAACCCATGTCTCTTTCAGATAATATTAATTTGGCTTAAGTTAATAAATTTATTTTTAATTAGGCTTAAGATGCATTTATAAAATATCATAAGTGGTATTTTGTGTAAAATAATTAGAATTATTCATTGATCTGAAGACAGTTCCATATCAATTATCAAAGATAGCCATGCTTGTAAAAGTTGATTTTTTGAATCACTAGAGCGATGTTGACCTTTTAAAGACAACTCATAACGGCTAAGCTATTAATACCTTCTTAAATGACAATCCACCTGTAAAGCCTTCTATGCAGCGTTATTTTAATTTAACAAGAACTTAACATGTTTTAGCATATAGCTAATACTGAAGATGTACTGAAAAGCACTGCCTCTGCGCCTAAAATCGAAGGTGCTCAACTTGAGTTTATTCAAAAGTTTAAAGTCTTCATTTAAGAATGTGCCACAAATTGCATGAGACATGAGGTAAGTTGACTTTCTTAAAGATGTCACTTACCAATGTAAAAACGTGTGTACACTCCAAGTGAAATAATTTCTTAAAGGCTGAAAATGAGAAGATTCAGGGAGTAACATACAGCACACAAACTACTGTTCAACAAAAAAGTAAACAATTAAAAAGTTTGAATTTAGAACTTCTTAAATGTTAAAAGTTCGTAAGAAAGTTAAACAGTCTTGCCAAGATTCATAAAAGGATGGAAAAAAAAGAAATGTTCATACCCCAACGCGAACCAATTATTCTGTAACAATTCTGACCAGTATAGAGAGTGGAAGGAGAAAAATAGGACATATATTTTTTGAAAAATTGCAGTAATTTTTGAATTCGAATTTAATAATTATTACTACTTCCAGATAATGTGAGACCGAAACCTTTTCTAACAGAGAGAGTGTATTTTGCATCTACAGGCAACACGGGTTTTATCATTCCTTGACTAGAAAGTCTTTATTTCTGACACAGGAAGATCGTCTTGGCGTCTCATGATTATGAGAGTGGTTTCGTTTCACCTTCTGCATGAGACTATTTAACGAACACTAGACTTAGTAACCTGTATCACCTGACTAATAATAGATATTGGCCAATATGACTGTGAAACCTTCAGTTTTTTCCTGTCTTGGTCCACTGAACATAAACATGTCAGTGTGGACAATGTGTAAAAATACCACAGATTTAGTTAACCTTATAACAATCTTCTACTTCTTATTATATAAATCCTTTCCCTGTTGCGACAAATCACAGACTCAGCAGACCATTTTGGTTGTAATGTGGCCTGTTTGTGGCTTGATGATAAATCAAAGCCAATCGGACTCAATTACCCATCTGAACTTAACTAGTGTAGATATCAGCTAATTATCTGAACTCGGGTAGTGTAGATGTCAGTTACCTATCTGAATTTGGGTAGCGTAGATATCAGTTATCTATCTGAACTCGGGTAGCGTTGATATCAGTTACCTATCTGAACTCGGGTAGTGTAGATATCAGTTACCTATCTGAACTCGGGTAGTGTAGATATCAGTTACCTATCTGAACTCGGGTAGTGTAGATAGCAGTAACCTACGTTAACTCGGGTAGTGCAGATATCAGTTACCTATCTGAACTCGGGTAGTGTAGATATCAGTTACCTATCTGAACTCGGGTAGTGTAGATATCAGTTACCTATCTGAACTCGGGTAGTGTAGATATCAGTTACCTATCTGAACTCGGGTAGTGTAGATATCAGTTACCTATCTGAACTCGGGTAGTGTAGATATCAGTTACCTATCTGAACATGGGTAGTTTAGATATCAGTTATCTATCTGAACTATGGTAGTGTAGATATCACATACCTATCTGAGCATAGGTAGTGTAGATATCAGTTACCTATCTGAACATGGGTAGTTTAGATATCAGTTATCTATCTGAACTCGGATTGTGTTGATATCAGCTACCTATCTGAGCATAGGTAGTGTTGCTATCAGTTACCTATCTGAACATGGGTAGTTTAGATATCAGTTATCTATCTGAACTATGGTAGTGTAGATATCACATACCTATCTGAGCATAGGTAGTGTAGATATCAGTTACCTATCTGAACATGGGTAGTTTAGATATCAGTTACTTATCTAAAGTCGGGTAGTGTTGATATTACTTACCTATCTGAACTCGGGTAGTGTAAATACCAGTTACCTACCTCAACTCGAGTAGCGTTGTGTGTTTGAAGGTATGAAAGTGAAGTAGATCGTGGCCAATGAACATTTATTGAAGTAACCGTATTCAAAATGGTCACAATTATGTTCTATACATCAGGTAACTTCTTCGAATCGCATCCAAGTCTTCTAAAACAGCAAGAGCAATTGCCGCGGAAGCTGGAGTTAAAACAAAACTGAGGAATGTCCAGAGATTATTAAAAAAGTTAAAAACATTAGTTAGAAAAAAATACACGTCACAAATTAACCCGGATGGCCTTTGCTCGTTGATGTCGTGGACTGAGAAGTGGAAGAATGTCATCTTTAGTGATGAAAAAAAATTCAATCTGGATGGGCCTGATGGATTTTCGTATTATTTTCATGTCCTAAGAAAAGAAGAAAAAATTTTATCGGGGCGTCAAATAGGAGGAGGAAAATTATGGTTTGGGCTTCAATTGGTTACAAAAAAAAAGAAGGAAATTTGGTATTTCTTTCATCAAAAATAAACTCAGCTGAGTATAAAACTTTGTTAGAGGAACAAAAATTGGCATTTAATGACATGTCTGAAGGCACACCTGTTTTTCCAGCATATAACGCCCCATATATATTCAGCAAAAATAATTATATAAAGACTGTTATACTCGCAACAAATATTGACAAATATAGACTATGCTGTCTCCCCAGACCTGAACATTAACGTTTGGGATTTCTTTCACGAAAGGTGTACTCTGAATCAAAGACCGTTCGGAACAATCGACGAGTTGAAATCTGCAATTCTGGCTTCATGGGAAGAAATACATTCTAAAACAGCAAGAGCAATTGTACGATTCATTATCAAACAGAATTTTTGAATGTAATAAATGGTGTGGAAAGGCCACAAAATATTAAAATATATATATATATATATATATATATACCAGTGTGTGTGTCTATACATTTTGACGGGCCTTATATTCGAAAATAAAAATAAAAGTATATATTTTTGGCTATGAGATATAAATATCTATCTATATGTCTGTTACCGCTCTAGCGAGTCGCAATTATTGTTTATTACGTTTTACCAAACTCGATATTTAGTCGTGTTATGGATAAAAAAAAGATAACAAGTTCGTTAACGGCTGAGTATATATATATATTTATATATATATATTTGAAATATCCTTAATTAGAAAATCTCCATTTATTCTGTGTTTAGAGCAAATTGTATAGAAATGATTTATTATTAAAATTATAATTATTTAGTTATTTCTATTAATTATGTACAATGTTATACACTAATCTTGATTAAAAAATATCGTTATTTGTATTTATATGTTTTTAATATGTTATATTATATTAACAACGTTGTGAATAGTAATTGGGCCAGACTCTCGACTACATATTTATAAACATTAGTCAATATGTTTATCTATAAATGTATCTGTATATTTGTGTTAACAGAATAAGGTCTTAATCAGACAAGCTAAAACAAGCTTTTGTAAGTTTCTTTTGCAGAGTTATATGGTAAATATGAAAAAAAGGAAAGAAACTTCACTTCATCCTTCCATTATTTTGTAGATAACAGCAGTCACATTTAAGCATTGTAATGAATTGGCTCCCCCCCCCCCGTCCCTCCATCTTTCTATTATATTCATTCATTTGCCCACCTTTTCATTTATGTTTTTGAATAGAGCTCAGTATAACATTCTTTGTACATTTTATCTTACACCACGCTCCATTTTGACTAACTTCATTGAATGAGAATAATATCAAAATAGTTTAAAGTTCTGTATGTATACTGATATTAAAATTATAGTTGATGTAGTAATTTACCAAAAGAGACGTTATAAGTAATATATTCATCACTCTATTTATAATATGCGATAACACCCCAAAAAGGTCTTTTCCTTTGTAGTATTTTTATAGTTGGACGTATTCTTCCAATGAGTTCATTTCTTCTTGTCCCAAATAAGACGCTCAACCCAATCCAGGCATGTCGTAGGTAAATAAAAACAACCTTCTTTCCTGAATTAAAAACATGGCCCGTGTCCAGATAGCTCTAATAGGCTCAGACTAAGTGGGAAAAACGCGGATGTAATGTCACATTTCATCCAATGGATTTCTCACACTTTTATTTAGGTCGCTTCCTTTCAAGCCTTAAATCAACTAAATATACTTATTCCTAATCTCTTAGTCAACACTAATCTGGTAAAGTGGTGTTTATGTATAACTTCATAAAAGAAAATATCGATTGAATTAAGAGATTCTTGAAAAGTAAATTGTAAAGAACCTACATTTTCATTAACCCAATTCAAAAGGAAGTCGCAAAAACAGATTACATCCTTGAAATAAATTCCGCTATTCATCCACTGAATATTGAATAAATTTGTTGGATATGCGATAAATTATTTATGTAAATAATGTATTCACAAAATTTTGAATGTCGGACATACATTGTCAAAGCATTCAGAGTCTTTGATTCCTAGTTAATATTTTTTTTTTCTAAAGCAAGACTTTTATTTATTTTTTACACATTTCTGTGTTTCTTAATACAATAAAGAAGTTTTAACCATTTTTGGAATTAAAAAAAAATCTAAATGACATACAATTAAAAAGCAAAAGTAAAAAAAAAAAAAAACATTTTATCCAAATAGTTCTTTTATTTTTTATTTACGCTTTCTAAGAATAAGAGTAAGTGCGACCTAATCTGTTACATGCCCTCAATAAAACAGAGGGTCTTAGAGATTGGTTCTATGTACCATACTAATTAATAGACTCTTGTATGTAATTTCTTGTATGTAGATGACATTATCATTCATACCTTTTACAAATTTATGAACAATCATAAATTGCAACACAGCTATCATCTATGTGAAAGCATTACACGTCATTAATATATTTATTTCAAAACTCCAAAATTCTTATGTATTAAATCACTGATTAGTTAAGCTCTATACTGTCCCTGGATAATATTTACTTGTGAACACCTCATAAATACACCAATATCTGAAATATTACTAAGATGCAAGACAAAATACTACACAATTGCATGACTACGACATACAAAACTTAGATCAATTTCTGAAGTATTGAAGTTGTCCAAAAAAAGTACTAAAACCATAATGTGAAAAAACTGGGCAGAAGCAACCACTAAAAACCATAATCTGGAGAAGCTGTGCCAAAACAACTACTAAAGCCCATAATGTGAACATACTGGCCCAAAACATTACTAAAAACCTTAATGCGGACATACTGACCTAAAAAACTACTTAGTACCATAGTATGGACATGCTGGCCCAATACAATTACTAAAAATCATAATGTAGACAAACTGGCCCAAAACATTACTAAAAACCTTAATGCGGACATACTGACCTAAAAAACTACTTAGTACCATAGTGTGGACATGCTGGCCCCAAACAATTACTAAAAATCATAATGTAGACAAACTGGCCCAAAACATTACTAAAAACCTTAATGTGGACATACTGACCTAAAAAACTACTTAGCACCATAGTGTGGACATATTGGCCCAAAACTATTACTAAAAATCATAATATGGACATACTGACCCAAAACATTACTAAAAACCTTAATGTGGACATATTGACCTAAAAAACTACTTAGCGCCATAGTGGGGACATGCTGGGCAAAAACAATTATTAAAAATCATAATATGATGATACCACATGATGTCCGGACATATAATTCCAACACCTTAAAAGCTTGCCACATTTCCCAACATTTATTTAGTTCTTTGATTCATAATTGGACCTGCTATTTGGGCTAACTCCCTTACGAGAAATTTATTGAAATAAATAAAAGGATTGTTTAATATATTAGGATTCTTTTTGCAAAAACTAGAGGTAATTCTAAGAGACAGGATTTCTCGCTGCACGATTGTTTTGCAAAAATGGAAGATAATCTCATTTTTTAACAGACCGTCACGAGCGAGGACTTAAAGCAAATTAAACAAGAAAGATTTTATAAAAGCGGAGAATCTACAGGACCAGAAAAAGAGTATTTTTTTTTACACAACATGTCATTCATACGGTTTCAACAAAGTCCTACTTATTTCTAAAGAGAATTTTATTCTGGTTACAGTTTTAAAATTGAGAATAACGTTATTTAAACATTTTTTTCTTAATTCATTCACAGCAATATTTATGTGTTTTTTATATTTTATTTTTATAAATTCAGGAAATTTATTATTAAATCTAATTGTTAATTAAAAGAGTAATTACAAAATGATATTTGATGAAAACAGTACATTTTTTAAATAAAATTTTGTTTTATTTCATTAACACAGCTTAAAAGAATCTGTTTTTAATTTAGCACATGCAACATCTGAATCATTCATTCTTGCACAATACTAATCAAAGAAAATAAATCCCTGACCTCATAGCGATTAAATTTACATTTTCTATCTAAATAAACGCAATATAGCATCAAATATTCTCTTCCATTTAGCAAAATTCAGTTAAGAGAAATAAACTATTTACGTACTCATGGATAGATTTACGAAAACTCATCAAATTTTAATCAATTTTACCATGTATATAACTAAAAAAAATCATTCACGCAGAGGCTGCGTAAACGAAGCGATTTCACACGTGAAGTATTACAATAGAGAAATTTTCCGAGAGTCGAACAGTTATGGAAACTGCCGAACTAGCTTTGGTTTTTTTAAACTTTTGGCGGAAAATCACGATTAGAACGGAAATCAGCCGATCTCATCACGTCCGTTATCCATACGCACTTAATAAAAATACAAATATCTATGTTAAGATAGAGAATAAATGTATATAAAAATATTTATAGTAAATTTAGTTTGCAATAACATTGATTCCATACAATTTTTGGATCCAACCTATAGTAACGGAGATATTTCGAATTTTCGAATATCCTCCCCTTTAACACCCCCCCCCCTCCTTCTTTTCCAATTTCAGCGATTAACGAAATTGATCTTTATTTTTACATAAAACTCTTAAATATCGAGTTTGGTAAAGATCAAGCAAAAATTGCGACATCTAGAGCGTTAACAGACAATTATATATATATATATATATATATATATATATATATATATATATATATATATATATATATATTTTTGACTGCACCTCATTTTCGTCATCTCCTGGGTAGAAGAGTAGGGATTGACATTTGAAGATCGTTTTTGAAAATCGCGTCATGAGTACGGCCTCAACAGCTGATTTCCCTTAAGGCAAATCTGCTAAAAAGGTTAATTCAATTTATGTATACAGAAATATAAATGTATGTGTCCGTGTCTTTCAACGCATTGCTGTCCGAATTATTTAGTTTATATTAACCCAACTCGATATTTAACCGTCTTGTGCAGAAATAAAGCTGTGGGATAATTCAGTAATGGTCAAAATTGGACCTGGAAAGATTTTCATTCACTAATGTTTTAGCAGTATTTCCATTAGGAAAATTGAGGTTTTAGCAATAGTCTTATAGTCTTCTAGTTGCCTCGCTCAATTGACTTAAATACGTACAAAAAAAAAATCGGAAGGGGATCCCATTCGATAATTCAGAATAACTGCATAATTATGATTAGAATCAATGATGTGTCACACCAACACGTGGGAAATCTGCTTAGTTTACGCAGCCCCTGTGTTACGGATTTGTTTTTTAGTTTCTACTCTTCAATAAACCCCAACTCCTAGTCTTGGGTTATTTATTGGCTTATTAGCAGATTTCCCTGAAGGGAAATCAGCTATTGAGGTCGTACTCATGACGCGAGTTTCGAAAAATTTCTTCAAATGTCCATCGATCCTACCCAGGAGATGACGAAAATGAGGTCCGTTCAAAATTATATATATATATATATATATATATATATATATATATATATATATATATATATATATATATATATTTGTGTGTTTGCGCTCTAGCGGTCGCAATTTTTGTTTTGATCGTTACCAAACTCGGAATTTAATCGTTTTATGTAAAAAGGAAGATCAAGTTCGTTAATGGTCTAAAATCGAACCAGTGGGAGGGGGGGTTTTTAGGAGGGGGGGATTGTCGAAAATTCGAAATATCTCCGTTACCATACGTCGGATCAAAAAAGTGTATAGAACCAATCTTATTGAAAATTAAATTTACTATAAATATTGTTCTATACATTTATTCTGTATCTTTAATATTAACCGAGATATTTGGATTTGTATTGTGAGTGTGGTTGGCTATGTTTGGGAGTTTCCGCGAGCGCTGGGGGGGGGGGGGTGGGGGGGGGGGGGGGTGGGGGGGGGGGGGGGTGGGGGGGGGGGGGGGTGGGGGGGGGGGGGGGTGGGGGGGGGGGGGGGTGGGGGGGGGGGGGGGTGGGGGGGGGGGGGGGTGGGGGGGGGGGGGGGTGGGGGGGGGGGGGGGTGGGGGGGGGGGGGGGTGGGGGGGGGGGGGGGTGGGGGGGGGGGGGGGTGGGGGGGGGGGGGGGTGGGGGGGGGGGGGGGTGGGGGGGGGGGGGGGTGGGGGGGGGGGGGGGTGGGGGGGGGGGGGGGTGGGGGGGGGGGGGGGTGGGGGGGGGGGGGGGTGGGGGGGGGGGGGGGTGGGGGGGGGGGGGGGTGGGGGGGGGGGGGGGTGGGGGGGGGGGGGGGTGGGGGGGGGGGGGGGTGGGGGGGGGGGGGGGTGGGGGGGGGGGGGGGTGGGGGGGGGGGGGGGTGGGGGGGGGGGGGGGTGGGGGGGGGGGGGGGTGGGGGGGGGGGGGGGTGGGGGGGAATAGTAACAGTTATTGGAAATTTTATCATATACGTCGGATCGAACAATTGTATAGAACCAATCTTATAGCAAACTCAATTTACTATAAATATTGTTCTATACATTTATTCTCTATCTTGAATATTAACCGATATATTTGCATTTTCATTAAGTATGTGAGAATAACAGATGAGATGAGATCGGCAATTTTCGTAAGATTGCGGATTAGTTTGACCGTCTTCTACTACTAAACTACTTCTAAGCTTCTTGTCACGTAAGCATTTACTTTGTGAGATATATGCAAATACGTTCTGTTGACCCCTTGTTTATTTCTTGGACTGCTAAAATTTGAGATATTGAAATGAAAATGATTCTAATTCATTATAAATTTTACTCCCCAGCGTTCATCCTTCTAAATTATTTATTTATGATAATTAAATAAATGCACATTCCTGAGAATAGCACTACATTGCTAATATTATAAGCATCAAGTATTAAGTATCCCTTAAGGGAAATCAGCTAAAACTGCTGAATCACAAAGAGTGTTCCTTACATTTCACAGTTCGTCCAAACCATACATACATATGATAATAAATATAAGTTTTATTTCGACATGCTGAATTATTGACTTTCCTACGGTATTTTTTTTTTGGCATTTCTTCATAGTTGAATTTCTTGAAATATTATGGAAATCAATACTTAGGTGTATTCTTCTTCTTATACTGCTCAGAATATATTGTCTGCTCAGTTCCTTCTTTTCCCTGAGACACTAAGGGAATATTAAATAGGTTTAGAATTAGGTTTTTGTGCTCCATGTGCATATATTTCTCAAAAATCTTGGAAGGATCTTATTCTTAAGTGTATAAAATATTTGGTGGGAGCAACATTGATTTGTATGGCTCTTCTTTTTAATATTTATGTTGTGTTCATATAATTATATTCCCTAGTCATGTAGGTTTTCAAACTGTAGCGCCACTCCTTTGACTTATATCATATATCAATAAGGGAAGATAGAATGTTTCAATATTTTTCGCATCAGTCCATGCTATGAGGTTAACATTAAATTGAAAATAGTCAGTATGACTTCAAACGTAAAACAATGAAAAAATATTTTTTAGAAAGGTTGTATTCTGTACTTCCATGTGGGCAATATGGTGATCGTTTGTCAGCATGTCAACTTCAAAATAGCAACTTTGAACTCTACAAGATATTAAAAGAGAAACTGTGACTCTTGCTTAGATGTATAAGGTTATCAGCAGCTGTAATCTAAGGTTCTGTCTTCTTGTTGTCAAGGTAACTACTTGTTACTATCAGAGTCAAGGTAACTACTTGTTACTATCAGAGTCAAGGTAACTACTTGTTACTATCACAGTCAAGGTAACTAATGTTGCTATCAGAGTCAAGGTAACTACTTGTTACTATCACAGTCAAGGTAACTACTTGTTACTATCAGAGTCAAGGTAACTACTTGTTACTATCAGAGTCAAGGTAACTACTTGTTACTATCACAGTCAAGGTAACTAACTACTTGTTACTATCAGAGTCAAGGTAACTAACTACTTGTTACTATCAGAGTCAAGGTAACTAACTACTTGTTACTATCAGAGTCAAGGTAACTAACTACTTGTTACTATCAGAGTCAAGGTAACTAACTACTTGTTACTATCAGAGTCAAGGTAACTAACTACTTGTTACTATCAGAGTCAATGTAACTAACTACTTGTTACTATCAGAGTCAATGTAACTAACTACTTGTTACTATCAGAGTCAAGGTAACTAACTACTTGTTACTATCAGAGTCAAGGTAACTAACTACTTGTTACTATCAGAGTCAAGGTAACTAACTACTTGTTACTGTCAGAGTCAAGGTAACTACTTGTTACTATCAGAGTCAAGGTAACTAACTACTTGTTACTATCACAGTCAAGGTAACTACTTGTTACTATCAGAGTCAAGGTAACTAACTACTTGTTACTATCATAGTCAAGGTAACTAACTACTTGTTACTGTCAGAGTCAAGGTAACTACTTGTTACTATCAGAGTCAAGGTAACTACTTGTTACTATCATAGTCAAGGTAACTAACTACTTGTTACTGTCAGAGTCAAGGTAGCTAACTACTTGTTACTGTCAGAGTCAAGGTAACTACTTGTTACTATCACAGTCAAGGTAACTACTTGTTACTATCACAGTCAAGGTAACTACTTGTTACTATCAGAGTCAAGGTAACTAACTACTTGTTACTATCAGAGTCAAGGTAACTACTTGTTACTATCAGAGTCAATGTAACTAACTACTTGTTAGTATCAGAGTCGTTGAAAACATTTATGGCTACTAATAAAGAACGAACTTTTTTAGTAAAACTATACTTTCTCGCAATAAATGTCAGCGCTCTTCACAGAAATCTTAATCTCAGTAAAAAATAACATGATACCACCACATAGAAGCTCCAATCAGGTTTCCGATGTGAAGAAGTAATGATGTTAATTCTCGTACCTCATCGCCATCTGACCTGGTGAAAGCCTAAACTCAGGCCGAAAGGTTGGCAAAATAAACAAATTTCGTCTAATTCTGCTTTCTCTGACTATATACCAACGATCTCTCTTCATATTTGCTAACTCAGTTGCTGATTTTCATTTAATGGAAATCTGAGATATACCATACTACTAGAAGTGACTGATAGATTCATCAAGAAGATCATTCAAGAATCCCCATCGCTCAAATTAAGTACAATAATCAGGAGAGAAAGATGGAATAGTTTATAGCCTTTTCATGATGAAAATGTTGAATATTCGATAAAATCATGATCAATAAAAAGGCCTTGCCCTCTACAAGTGCTTTAATAAATGCAGAGTGCTCTTTCATAGACTAAGTTTTTCTATAAATGTTTTTATATACGTTTTCTCATTAAATTGATTATTAACCGAATAATATTGAAATTTTTATTTTTCGTCCTTCAGTAAACGCCCACTCCTACGCATGGCATATTAACAATAAGCTGTTAAATAATGAAACACTATATTTAAATCGTAAAATCCAAATATCGTTTTAAATAAATGCCGATACGAGAAGCAGTGGGAAATCTGCTTAGTTTACGCAGTCCCTGCGTGACAGACTTTTTTATTTTGTCATTTTCCCTCTTGTTCCTGCATTAGGATATTCATCCTATTATGATGTAGTAAATATAAGTTTTATTTTTCTAATAATTATTTTTTTTAATTTATATTTGTTTTGTGTTTTTAGCCATTAATAGGGTTTTATATTTTTTGGTTGGTTATATTTTAAATTTTCTATTGGGTTATTATCTTAAGCATTTATTATTTAAATATTTATTATTGTTTTTGACTGTTTTCTTCATTATTGGCCATGCTATGTTTATTTGGTCTTTATGTTTTTTTTTTTGTTTTTTAGCAGGAACTGATAATGGAGCTTGTCTCTGTAAGTGCACTTTCCATATACTAAAGTACTTGTAGAGGACAAGGCCTTTTTATTTAACCTGAACAATTGGTACCTCTACCGCCCAGCATTTCCGGAGAATTCCGTAAAACGGTTGTTCTAAAAAAATGTGCTCAACTATATTCATGATGCATAAACTAATAAGAGCAGGCTCAGCATAATACAAAACAAGATGCAAAAAACTTGAGTTTATTTTTTTTCTTTTTTTTAATAACTAAATACATTTGGAACATACAGACATACATATTTATAAATAAATTCAAAATTAATTAATAAAAATTGTTCCATTTCTATTTTTTATCAGAAATAGTAATAGGAAGATACGGAGTAGCTGGAATGTAGATAAAGTTAAATAGAGAATCGTGCTGAGCACTCTGTGAATCCTAATGCCTTGAGCTGAATGAAGAAATATCTATTGCATTGTTATGGTTTCCTTTCTGGCGCGGAATAACTTTCCAAGATAAAATGGCGGTAGCTCTTGAAAAGAAAAATGTAACTTTACTCTTCCTCCACCACGTGGATTGTTGAGAAGAGTTAAAAAAAAAAAAAAAATCTATTATCCTACAAAGTCAGGACTTTATAGAAATGACTTCGATAATTAAGGAAAATTCTCTAGATGGTGCTCACAAACTGTTCAAACTTTCTACAGTCTCTTTATTGAGAAATGAACTTGGCAATAGAACTTTCTTACAACAAAACCCATTGCACTTTTCTGAACTCGAGGCGCTTTATTTTTATACTTCAATTCTTTTTATACCAGTCAGTTAGATGATAAGAAATTCCCCTAATTTTACCTACGATGTTTCCAGACAATGTTCCTTAAAGATGCGAAAGAGCTTAAAAGATATTTATTTTCACGAACTATAATTATTGTAGTAATAACTACTAGAAATAAGCAGTCGTTTACAAATAAAAAGAAAATTTTGAATAATAACAGAAACCAGTTGTTATACAATTTATATTCATCGTTCTAGGTTTAGTAGTTAGTAAGAAATGAGGACATTCCAATAAATAAAGTCTGCGGAAACTATGGACATTTCCCACTTGCTAGTAAGACACAACGGTGAACAAGAAAGTACAAAACTAGCTTAATAGTTGATTTAAGAGAAAATGTATGACATACTAAATTGTTGAAAATCAATATGGAAAAGACTTGTTATATAACATTTTTTCGATCCTCTTCATAGTAACAGAGTTTTTTGAAAATTGTTTAATTCTTTCTTCTCTAATCCGCTCCCTCATTCGGGGTCTGATTTCATCCATTAAGTAATATTATACTTACTGTTGAAAGAAATAGTAAAATATCGGGTATGATATAGAACAAATAAAGAAATAAACTTGTTCAACTACTGAAATCTATCTGCTAAAAGGAATGCTCTCAATTTTTGTTAATCAGTTTTAGCAGATTTCCCTTAAGGGAAATCAGCTATTGAGGTTGTACTCATGACGGAATTTTCGAAATTTTTCTTCAAATGTCCATCGGTCCTACCTAGTAGATGACGAAAATGTTCAAAACTATATATATATATATTATATATATATATATATATATATATATATATATATATATATATTTGTCTGTTACCGCTCTAGCGGTCGCAATTTTTGTTCAATCGTTACCAAACTCGATATTTAGTCGTTTTATGTAAAAAAAAAGATCAAGTTCGTTAACTGCTGGAATTGGATCAGTGGGAGGGGGGGTTTAGAGGGGAGGATTTTCGAAAATTCGAAATATCTCCGTTACTATACGTCAGATCGAAAAGTTTTACAGAATCAATCTTATTGCAAATTACATTTATAATAAATATTGTTATATGCATTTTTTCTCTATCTTGAATATTAACTGAGATATTTCCATTTTTATTAGATCTGGGAGCGTAACGGACGAGAGTTATTTTCCCGCCAAAAGCTAATTCGGCTGTTTCCTTGACTGGCTCGGCTCTCGTGAAATTTCTATATTGTAAAACTTCACGTGGGAAATCTGCTTAGTTTACGCAGCCCCTGCGTGACGGACTTTTATATACAGACACCATATTATATTATAATAGTAACCACTTCTAAAACATGCTCAGTTTCTTGTAATTTTGTCCATTGTTTGAGAAAATAAAATAAGTTATTTTTGTTGGCTCTGTTGTAATGATTTTGTGAAATAATTCATAGTTTAGTAGTCTCCGGAGTTCTTTTATTGCCTTTGTATTTATCAATAGTACAACTCAATGTTTTTTTCAAAAAAACATAGAATCGTTATTTTTAGATTGGAAAATTAATTCTCTTTTAAAGAACGCACAGAATATATTGTTATACTGAAAGGGTATCATTTAAATAATAATATTGTTGCGTTTTTATTACAAAACCAGTAATAAACGTTAATAATAAGAGTTCTTTTGGATTGCAAAATTAAACACACACACAAGTTTCACAGTTTTTCACTGCACGATTTATTTCACAATGCACAATACTCTTGGTTAATTATTACTACTCACAGTATTAACCTGATTGTGTCACTGTTCTTCAATTACACAGTTCAATAATTCACTCACGGTCTCTGAATTTCGCATAAAACGACGGCACTGGACTGTCCTTTACTTCGCGGCACGGCACTAAACTGTTACTTACAGTCACGGCACAACACTGTTCTTCACGGCACCACACTTTACCGCACTGCACTAAGTCGCACTGTAGCGCGCTGAACATCACTCGAAGAACGTCGAGCGTCAACTGAACTGTGGGTTGAGAACCCCTCGGGATGGCCGATTGGGTTTAATCATACCCCTTCGGTATATAATCCTCCTCTGAACTGTGGGGTACTGTGAGAGTCCCTTATATATACCTGTAGAAGGGCCTAGCCATGGAAAGGTCCAGAAGTTCCAGGAAGCCCTAATAAGATTCTGCAGGCTCCACTAGGTCGAGCTGTACAGGCTTAAATAGAGAAGCAGGATGAGACCGAGGCTCTTCCATGAAGGTCTGGAAGGGACTAGTAAGGACGCGACCAATTAGCGGCACTTCTTTGAACTCCTCCGCACTCCCCAATCACGCGGTTCCTTCTCTGGTGTATTTAATTTTCGCAACAATATGTTTGATACTTAAAAGTCTTGTGTTTTTCTTTTTCAACAATTGTGTTTATGTACTAATAAATTCGATAAAATAATACTTCTGTAAACTGTAGGAAAACAGGTTTTTCTATTTTTTAAAGGATCACCACCAAATAAATGAATAGTAATTTTACCTCCAATAATTCAGCATGAGGAAAACTTCATTTAAATAAATATAGAGATATAAGAGAAATATAAATCGTGATTGTATTAATGCGGACAAGTCACAAATAAAAACAAAGGGCGGAAAATAACTGAAATGCCGATGTATATCTGTTATTTTAAAAACAATTTCAGAAATTTCCTCAAATATTTACAATGTCATTTTAAAGAGCCGTCATTTCAATAAACTCGAACAAATATCTCACATGGAAAAATAATATGCGGAAATTCAAATATTTAAATACGAGTTTCCTTATTACCTTTGTATTTTTTTTTTTTTTTTTTAAATGTTTCCGACAAATTTTGATAGGGAAAAGAACAAGGTTGTCAATTGTGAGTTTTCATATAGATATCATATTTTAATTGAAAGTACTGTGATCGAATATTGGTACAATGGATTTTTTCCAGTCATTGAGGAGATAAAAAAGTCCGTCACGCAGGGGCTGCGTATACTAAGCAGATTTCCCACGCGAAGTTTAATAGAGAAATTTGTCTACTAATAACAGTAGTAGTAAGGTATCTCTAGACCTATTCACGAGGGACGAATAGTTACGGAAACGGCCGCACTCCCGAACATAGCTGACTCCTGCCGACCACACGCACAATACAAATGCAAATATCTCGGTTAATATTCATGATAGAGAAAAAATGTATAAAACAATATTTATAGTAATTTTAAGATTGATTCTATACAATTTTTCGATCCGACGCATAATAACGGAGATATTTCAAATTTTCAAAAATCTCCCCCTCTAAACCCTCCCTCCCACTGGTCCGATTTCAGCCATTAACGAACTTGATCTTTCTTTTTACATAAAACGCTTAAATATGAAGTTTGGTAACGATCAAACAAAAATTGCGACCGCTAGAGCGTTAACAGACAAATATATATATATATATATATATATATATATATATATATATATATATATATATATATATAATTTTTAACGGACCTCATTTTACCTGGGTAGGATCGATAGACAATTAAAGACATTTGTCCAAAATCGCTTCATGAGTACAACCTCAATAGCTGATTTACTCCAAGGGAAATCTGCTAACATATCAAAGAAAGGATATTTGTTAATATCCCACCTCTTGGAGAAGCTTGACACTTGTATTGGACTTGAGGCGAGGGCGAAGAACTATTTCAGCCAGAATATTACATTTTGGGAATATCATATTGTCTCCATGCTTGAATACGCTCGCTCCGCCATTATTGAGACACAAAGACATATCGCCGACAATACGGGCCTTATTGTAAAAAGCAAAACGGCTTTATTAGGATTTAAAGGCAGCCCGCCTCTAAAGGCCCACGCAGTCAGGCCGTATCACGTCTCTTCCATTTATTCGACCAATCATGGGCCGTCGTAAATTTCTATCTGTACCACATCCTCCGTGTGCTTCAGTCACAATAACCACTATTAACTCATTGGCGAAGGCGTGCAGGGAATATTAACAGAGGTTTACCACAAACCACACTTTTTGCTGTACATTCACCTCAAATACGGTTTGGTAATTAGCTTCAGAAATGGGAACAGCAGTATGAAACTTACTGTATATAATTAAACGCGACAGACAATTTTGCTCCACACCATTATATTGCTCAGAATAAAGGACTTTTAATCAGGGACAATCCTTAGAATGCTTTTCTCGCCCCCATACTTTATTATTATTATATTTATTTACGGACGTTACAAAAGAGGTGATGTGTCTTTTAAAATGTCAAAAATACAAAGTCAAATAACAAAAGTAAAATAAATAAGAAATAACATATAACAAAAGCAAAATAAATAGAACCTAGTGTGGCGAGTTCAATTTCCACCTGGGCAATAGGAATTTATTTAGTGACGGAATTCATTAAATAAAATCCTTAGTCCCACCCAGGCTAGAAAAGGGTGGTAACCTGAAGATAACCCGTCCCATATTAGCCTTAGTTGCAAAAAGTGGACTTTAATAAAAGAAAAGAAAATAAATAGACATTTTATGAATTAACACAGTATTAAATTCAAGTAATTATGGTCACAATATTGGTGATGAGCATAGTTGGTGAATGATGAATGGCTGAAAATGGTACTTTTGCTAATGGTTGCCGAAATGTCCTCTTCCAGAGCCACTGTACTTAAAAATATATAGTCTATCTGTAAAAATGGTTTAACTCCCTAGACCCCACCCCATTCCTTCCTTCTTGTCTGCTAGTGCCCATTTAAAAATCTTATTTTACCTTTATATGAATCGTTTAAATATTGACTATTGTATGAATAAAGTAAATATCGAGCTATCAAAAGTATATAACTTTAGGATGATGTCACTTCAAACATATTTGGATGTATTTCACAGTGAAAAGGTTGGCTAATAATATTTAAGCTTGGAACAACTTCCTTTTTTAAAATATTAGCTCTCTTTTTAAGATGAGATGATATTGGGTTTATTGAATCCCGAAAAACAAATAATGCAAATCGGTTAATACTCGGGATAGATACAGTTGTATCCTGCAACATTAATTAAAAATTAATTTAGCAAATATATTGTTTCTACAATACTTTTTGATCCTATCATCAGTAACGCTCTCGGGAAATATTATCAATCAACATTTGATACCAAATCTAAAAATAAAAAATTCTTGCAATACAAAAATTACAAAGAATAAATCCCGATTCAGATTCTTCGTGACACTTCTCATTCATTGAATAAATTATTTAGTATGAGAGAATTTAAATATTTATTTATTTATTTGAGCTTCGCAGCTTTGGCGATGTTGCTCTAATATAAAACTTAAAAAACAAAAGAAAACTCAAATAAAAACAAAACAATACAAAAAAATAATAAAATTAAACAAAACATGAATACGTAGAACATAGAACACAAAAGGAACACAAAACACAAAAGGAACATAGAACTCAAAAGGAACACAAAACATAAAAGGAACATAGAACACAAAAGGAACACAAAACACAAAAGGAACATAGAACTCAAAAGGAACACAAAACATAAAAGGAACATAAAACACAAAACATAAAAGTAACATAGAACACAAAACATAAAAGGGACATAGAACACAAAATATAAAAGGAACATAGAACACAAAAGGAACACAAAATATAAAAGGAACATAGAACTCAAAAGGAACACAAAACATAAAAGGAACATAGAGCACAAAACATAAAAGGGACATAGAACACAAAACATAAAAGGAACATAGAACACAAAAGGAAAACACAACATAAAAGGAACATAGAACACAAAAGGAACACAAAACATAAAAGGAACATAGAACACAAAAGGAACACAAAACATAAAAGGAACATAGAACACAAAAGGAACATTAAACATGGAGAATCAAAAAACATAAAAGATTGGAAATCAAAAAATAAAAATGGAACACAACAAAGAACAAAATAAATGAACGAGGGAACAAATAAAGACAAAATTCAAAACTAGGTACAAAACTGAAAATCGAAACTAATGATATTGGGCAATAGGGAAATCATTAATAAAATATTTAAATATTCAATAAATAAATAAGTAAATCGATAGTTAAAATTAAATTGGTATATAAAATGAATAAAAGAAGTTTAAAATTATTAAGGTTTTGATAAAATATAAGTTGGTTTAGGTGACTATTTACATAAAACTCTGTACACACTCAAGTGAGTGAAAACTTGAAAACAAAAAAAAATTGAGGTTTAGATAAAATGTTTATTTTTGCATCCAAAAATGTTGTAAAAATAAAAATGTGAAACAAATTTAAAATGTATCAGATTTTTAAATAGATGTGTATAGTCTTTAAATGTTTAAGAATTGTATTTATGTATGGACTCCCCTTTGTCAGTAGTTCGTGTAAATTATGTGGTATCTGTAAGTAATTGCGTTGCCTGCAGTCAGTCAGTATATGTATAACTGTCAGAGCTTCATTACAACTTCTACAAATCGGTTTGTATTGTTTGTTCATTAAGTATGAGTGTGTTAGTAGAGTGTGTCCAATTCGTAACCGTGTAAGTATTACTTCATCTCTTCTTGCTTTAAAGTCGTAAGGCCACGGCTTAACTGAATGTTTAATTTCTCTAAGCTTACTAGTCGAGTTCAGCCAGTGACCTTGCCATATTTGAAGTATTTCTGTCTTTGTTACTTTGCATAAGTCCTGTTTAGTTAGTAAGTTCGTGTCTGTAGTGTTTTTCCTTGTGGCTAGTTTTGCATGCTTGTCTACTATAGTGTTCTGTTTAATGTCTTCGTGTCCGGGAATCCATAACATAGTTATGTTTATATGTTTAAGTCTGTTAATGTGAAAGAAAATGTGTGTGATTACAGGATGTGAATTGTAAATGTTTCTTAGTGAGAGTAATGAGCTTATTGAATCTGTGCAGAGAAGGACATTTTTCTGAACGTTTGTGTCTATGTTGGAAAGAGCGAGTAATATTGCATGTAGTTCTGCTGTGTATATGCTTGTGTCATCGGGTAGTTTAATTTAAATATGCTATTAAAAAGTGTAAACAATCTGCACCTGGAAAAGATGGTATATGTTACAGTATTCTTAAGAAACTCCCTAATGTAGCACTCATCCGCTATCTTCAACTAAATAATATTTTCCAAATTGGCGAATATCCAGAAGTATTGAAAGAGTCTATAATTATACCTATATTGAAGTCCAACCAAGACAAGTCTCTCCCATCCAGCTACAGGTCGATTGCCTTAACCAGCTGCCTGTCAAAGCTATTCGAAAGAATAATTAACAAATGTCTAGTATGGTTTTTTGAATCAAACGAACTCCTTTCTAATTATCAATATGGTTTTAGGTCTAATTACTCCACCATAGATCATATAGTAAAATTAGAAAGTGCTTACTAAATGCATTTATAAAAAAGAAACTCGTCCTAGCCGTTTCATTTGATATTGAAAAAGCTTATGACACAGTATGGAGGAGATCAATCCTGTCTCAGCTAGCTGAATGGAATATTCAGGGAAGAATACTTATGTTCATAAAGTCCTTCCTTAGCAATAGAACATTCAGAGTTAAACAAGGGGCATCTCTCTCAGACCCGTTCATACAGACCAATGGCGTGCCACAGGGTAGTGTTTTTAAGTACCACACTTTTTAATGTTGCAATCAATAATGTCACAGAATCTATACCACCTGATGTGCATTACTGCCTGTATGTTGATGATCTGATCGTCTACTCAATCTCAGCTCACTTTGATGTGGTAACAGAACGCATAAAATACACTATAAATAATTTAGAAAAGTGGAGTGAGGAAAGCGGTCTATGGTTTTCTACCACAAAAACAAAAACTGCCCTCTTCACTAAAAAACGATTGAAACCACCACCTTTATATCTGTACCAAAATAAAATACCTTCAACAGACACAATAAAATTCTTAGGAGTAATCTTCGATAGAAAGATGACCTGGGTACCTCATATTAAAATGCTATTCCAATAATGCAAAAATCGCAGTCAAATTTCTCTTACACTGATGTAACTGACATTCAAATAGTGGCATAACTTTATAAAAGATTATATAAAACACTTCAACACTATTACATTTTACATTACAATGTATCGATTGCAGTTCGATTCCCGCCTGGGCAAGGGAATTTATTTAGAGACGAAATTCATTAAATAAAATCCTTAGGCCAACCCTAGCAAGAAAAGGGTGGTAACCTGTAGATAACCCGTCCCAATTAGCCCTAGTTGCAAAAAGTTGATGTTAATAAATAATAATAATAATAAAAAATTGTTTACCTTTTCTCAAAATTCGCGTGTGATACATGAGTAATAAAGCGGTTTGTCCTCTGATATGCTAATCTTAACGGGAAATCGGGTAATCTGAGGCTTAATTGAATTTTTCGATACTTGCTATTAATAAAAATTATTCCAATCCTTTTATTCACTGTACTATCGTTACTAAAATCAACTTCAAAGAGGGAAAGAAAATCATTTCAGAGCTGTACAATCAGCAAGGTATCTGTAATGTAATGCTGAGTCAGCTAATCCTGCTCTGGATTCTGGAGGTCAAGCTACATTGCAATAATCATGACTGATACATAATGCAGTATTATTAATGAGTAATTGCTATTCAATACTAAGGGCTGAGATTAGCTATATGTTTTAAATGGTTCGTCTTAGTAGTAGTAGATTGGAAAATGTTAAGTTATGGGTTCATAAGCCACGATTATTTATTTAGTGGTAAATTGCCTTAATAAAATTGTCCTTGCCTCATACAAGCGAGAAACCAACCCTTCCGTTTTTGTATTAATTTTTATATAAACGTTTGCAAACTCATTTCATGCACATAAAATTAAATATAGTCTTTTCGAAGAGTAAAAAAAAATAATTAAATCATTTTAAGTTATGTCTGCCATTTCATTGACGTAATATCATTTCCACCAACCATTTTCCTTTGGGTCATGGGTTTCATTGAAGAATTTGATGTCGGCAGTTTGCCTCAAGTTCTCGTTGTAGAATATTCGTCTATAATACCAATTTTTTACTAATGTCAACATTCAAGAACAACCAATGGAAACAAAGACTATAAAAGGTTGTTATTTAAAGTTGTATGTTTTAACTCTTGACCATCGACATGTACATATATTTTCTAAATTTCTCTATTAAATGACATATTGTACAACGTTTTTATGGTATTTGTTTGCCAGCAGGGCACTGATGATGGAGCGTATGCTCTGAAAGCGCTCTGTCACAACGAATAAAAGAATAGTGAAGGAACGAGGCGTTTCTTCTTGCCTGAGAAAGACTATATATACTCGTGTGTATATATATCTATATATATATATATATATATATATATATATATATATATATATATCTGCAATCGACGGGCCCTAAGGAAAATTAACAGTTTCTCCCCACCCCCACCACCGACAACAATGCTTGGTACCGCATATAACGCCACAAATTGTTTATTTAGTGACAAATATATATATATATATATATATATATATATATATATATATATATATTATAATACACTTACTACAATGTTTTTAATAAAAATATTTTTAATGAAAATTAATAAAATATGTGGTTGATGGCTTTGAAGTTATAAAATGCATGTATATAATTCATATAAATATTTATTGCAGGCTATTCCAAAAATTAATAAATCTAGAGTTACCTGTAATAATAATTCAGGGCGTTAGTCCCTTACAAAACATTACCAATTTGCTAATAGAAATATTTATCAGCGATGTATTTACAATTGTGAATAAATATTATTTGGAGGGTTAATTAACAATAAAATTAATGTTTTTTAAACTTAGGTTTTTTTCATTTGAGAGGTTCTAAGACCTGTTTTTTTTACATTTCAGATGCTTCCCGTCGGGAGGTTATTAAAATTGGCAACAATTTCTTATTACCGTTTCTATTTATTCAATTAATACTCACGTTGGTGGATTTATCTATGAACAGCCCCTCCGTGAAGTACTTTTTTTTTAGAGTTCATCCTTCAGTAAACCCCCACTTTCAGTTATCGTATTTTAAGAATAAGCTTATATTTCATGAACCGTGTTAAACCAATCTTTCCTAGATGAGACACATGAAAATACGTTTTGAGGACCCCCCCCCCCTTCCTTTGTTCTTGAATTTCTAGAATTTGAGTGATATTATTCTGATTCATTATAACTTACTATTATAGATATAATAGTTTTCAATACAATTAATATATTATGTTCAGATATATTTCAGTGATTTTTTTTCTTTCCGATCAAGAATATTCCTATCTATGTATTTAGCTCTGAGAGGTTGGATGACCTGTTTGTTTTTACAATTAAGACGCTTTCATTTGTAGAGGTTATTAAAGTGTAAATTGAACGAATCATTTCTCATTATCATTTGTCTTTATTGACTTAATATTCACTGTGTTGAAAAACCATAGCACTATGCAGATATATTTTGTAGAACTGCACTTAGGAAATCTGCTTAGTTTCCGCAGCCCCTGCGTGACAGACTTTTTAACCTCCAGCTAAAAGCCCACTCCTACACATTGGATTTACGCTGCATTTAACGACCTGAACACTATTTTTTTTTTAATTTATCTTCTATTATTTAGGACTCTCATAATGACATATCTTATCTTCGATAGTAAATTTCTGCCTTAGTAAAATACCACTGTTGACAAGAAGCTGTCTTTGTAGTTGATTTATGGCATATGATGATAAAAACTGTTACACTCAAAAGCATAGGAAAAAAAATTAAAAATATCTTTTGTTTCGTTTTGATATCTTTTGGTTTGATAAAGAAAATTGGCATTTATTCCTTCATAGACCTAAGAAACACGGTTGATTATCCATCAAACGAATTTCATAATTTGAACAAAACGGTAAAGTTATGATTAATGATTTTTTTTTTTAAATTTATAAATTATGGTCAAGTAAGCAGTATATAACAAGTTGACACATGCGTCTCTCCTTCATTGGACATGTACCTATTATCAGATTTCCCTTAAGGGAAATCAGCTATTGAGGTTGTACTCATGACGGAATTTTCGAAATTTTTCTTCAAATGTCCATCGATCCTACCTAGTAGATGACTAAAATGAGGTCCGTTCAAACCTGTATATATATTTATATATATATATATATATATATATATATATATATATATATATATACACACACACACACACACACACACATAAATATATTGGTCTGTTACCGCTCTAGCGGTCACAATTTTTGTTTGATCGTTACCAAACTCGATATTTAGTCGTTTTATGTAAAAAGAAAGATTAAGTTCGTTAACGGCTGAAATCGGACCAGTGGGAGGGGGGGTTTAGAGGGGAGAATTTTTGAAAATTCGACATATCTCCGTTACTATTCGTCAGATTGCAAAATTGCACAGAATCAATGTTATTGGAAATTAAATGAACTATAAATATTGTTGTATACATTTATTCTCTATCTTGGATATTAACCGCGATATTTGTATTTTTATTACATCTGGGTGGCTAACGGACAAGTGACTTTCCCACCAAAAGATAGTTCGGCCGTTTCCTTTACTGCTCGGCTCTCGTGAAATTTCTCTATTGTGAAACATCACGTGGGAAATCTGCTTAGTTCACGCAGCCCCTGCGTGACGGACTTTTTTATTTAGAGATTTTATGTTACCTTATTGTATTTTGACATAGAAATTCAACCTCAGCTTAAGAAATTTTATTTGAAAATACGTGAAACTCGCATGGAAGTATTGTACATTAACCATAAACTAACGAAGTTTATATACTCAAATAGTTTTCTTGTTACTACAAAAGTTAAAAGAATACAAAGAAGCTTTCTTTCTTTCATTGAAAATAATCGTACAATAAAATAGAGTTTGTTGTTTATTTCAAGTAATTTAACAAAAATAAAAATAGAAACTGCTCACTACAAAAAACTCGGAGTAATATGGAGCAATCTTGTAGAATAGCCATTGTACTTTATGAAGTTCTAGAAAGTAGTAAAATTAAAAGTTAAATTCACTAAAAGTTGTTCTGGAGCGAGAGGGGCAGAAATGGGGGGGGGAGATTCCCTCTAATTGCAGCTCTAATGTCCCCCCCCCCAGCGCAATTCCTTGTCGATTAAAAACTCTTTAGCGCGCTCTTTCGTCCCCCGTTGTCACCAACAAATTTATAAATAAATCTCCTTCTCTGAGCAGGGCTCAATCTGTCAATAGGATGGCCTGAAGCATTGTATAGACGATAGAAATTTGTAATTTGCAAAGAAAAAATCATATTGTAATTGTATAACCGGCTTAGTGGGAGCATTATGAAGGACTCGAATTTATTTATTTATTTATACAGGAGCACCCGCAACTAAGAGATTTTGCTCAAAATGTAACATTGTAATAAAAACAATATAATAGAAAAATAACAAAACTGTATCAAAAATAAAAAAAATAAAATTAGGACGATAAATAAACATTGAATACAAGTAATAAAAACATTGAACTAGTATTAAAGGTAACAATTTAAAGTGGCTTTATTATATCATTATATATATTATTCCTATATACTAGTACATATGTTAGGGCGTGCGGTTAGCTTTTGCGTTAATCATATAAAAGCATTACACTGAAATAAAATTAATAAAAGAGATAATTTTCTCACCTTGATAATACCGAAGTATTTATTATTTTTTGGAAAGATGAGGGTGAAATAATACAAGCCACTATTTGAGTTCTCCAAAGAATCAAAATATATTAAATAAAGAATAGCACATAAACAAACCCTATAGTAATGAACCTTCTGAGAGGTTATAACAGAATGAGACTAATTTGATACAATTTAAACCTGAAAAGAATACTTATTTAGGGGCTAACCTTGAATCTAAGGAAACAAACATTAACTTATTGATAAATATGTGATAAAACAAATAAACTAACTTTATGAAATATGACTGTACAACATAGACAGAACACAATGGCTACCCTTTGTTTGGATTATAAACTTTAGCGGCAAGCCAAATAATATATGTATATATACACTAAATAATGATTGAAATGTCCTATATCATGAGTACTCATTTAATAAGTCGATAATGCTAGCATTATAATAAAGAAAGAGGTACCTTCGAGAAAACTATACTTTCCATGCGGCGGGTTTCCTTTCACGTGTTATTTGTGTTCCACAGAAGATTTATTCTTCTCGCTGGTGCAGAATAATAGCGTATCTTCGATGCGGGGATCCTTTCTGAATACAGGAGCGGCGGGAGCAGAACAGTGTTCACCTTTCTTTGCCGAGCCAAACCCGTGCTTTTCACTCGAGCGATAGCATTAACTATAATGGTCGCTCAGATCTAGCGGACGCTTCGTCCTGTAGGCCAGCGCTGCAGTTTCCGCTATTGGTCACAGCCTTGGTGACCCGTGCGGCCGGTTAGTGAACTAAGAAAGCGGGGGAGATACGACTGAACAGCATATATACTATCTAAAATTATATTTCTATTAAAATAGAAGATGTATAAAATCGATTTTATTGCAAATTAAATGTACTATAAAAATTGTTCTATACATTTATTCTCTTTCTTGAATATTAACCGAGATATTTGCATTTTTCAGTCTTCAGCAAACCCCTACTTCTACTCATGTTACATAAACAATACTCTGTTATGTTTAATCACAGCTAAAAAACAATGTAACACCATAATAAAGGAGTCTAAAAATCAGTTCTTAAAAACCAGCTCTGACGGTAATTTTGCTTATAATATTATTTTAATGTTTAAATAGTAATTATTAATTTGTTATATTTTAACTGTAATTGTGTTTTTGAATATAGGTGTTATTATTGGAAAAAAATTTTATAATGTTATAGACTGTTTGTTATATGACCAACTATGTAAAACATTTTTAAGAACTGATTTTTAGACTCCTTTATTATGGTGTTACATTGTTTTGTAGCTCTGAGGATGGGGATTTAGTCCCCGAAAGCGCTCAGCGTTTATAAGAAATAAAATTGTGAGGAGCCATAAAAAAGTTTTGTGATTAACCATTCATCCCCTCACCACCAGCTAAAAATAAATATGACTCAGTTATGTAATAAACCACATTATTCGAAGCATAAATACATACATTTTTTTCAAGAGACCTTTATTATATGAGATAAACGCAAATATATTATCGTTCCCCCCTCCTCCTTGGGGATATACAATCTATTAGTTAATATTATTTGCGACATAAAGTAAAACAGGGACTTGTAAACTGCACTACACTACTATAAAGGGCATAATAACCTAGTCGTTGATTGCCCAAATCATATTAATCTTAATCCTTCTTGGGGGGGGGGGGCTTCTTAAGTTCTTGGACTACTAAAACTTCATTGATTGAGATACAAATTATTCTGACCCATTATAAACTACAGTACTTGATATAGTAAATAGTTTTCAATAAAATTAATATGTCATATTCTGATATATTTCCGTAACTGTTTTTCTTCTTCTGTGAGAAGTTGGCACACCTCTTTGTTTACGTTTCAGGTGCTTCCCGTCTTGAGGTTTCTCATTATCGTTTGTATATATTTACTTGATGTTGACGGTGCTATTGTGTTACCAGATTGTAGTATTCAGTGTATGCAGATTTATCTATTGTTAAACATCACGAGAGAAATCTGCTTAGATATGCAGCCCCTGCGTGACGGACTTTTATTTTGTCATGTTTCTATTTTGATATTTGTGACAACTTGGAGTTATTAGAGTTACTTTGGTCTTTTTGATTTTTAAAGTGTACTACACTCTAGATAATTCCAATTAATTACTTGAAAGTTTAAAACCTCGCCCCCATGTTCCTGACCTAACATCGCCACCCCCGCATAAACTCATAAGTAAAGAAACTGAATGATTAATCGTTCCTCATTATCATCTAAATAAGGATGAGGCGCAAATTTAATAAAAATGTTCAGGGCTCTTTTACGTCGGCTCTTTTTATTGATCTCATCTTTATAACAGGGGCACCGATTCTCTAGATGACACGAATTTAACTTACAGCTCAATATTTCTTTCAATTTTCTCCCTGAAATTAGAATTCTACTCATA
The DNA here is from genome assembly GCA_019009955.1 of Riptortus pedestris. Classification (NCBI taxonomy): domain Eukaryota; kingdom Metazoa; phylum Arthropoda; class Insecta; order Hemiptera; family Alydidae; genus Riptortus; species Riptortus pedestris. The sequence goes on along the minus strand of CM032231.1, from coordinate 104,424,835 downwards.
ATTCAGATTAAGATAGTAAGGAATTAACCTTGTACGTGATAAGGTTTCTGCTCATCCTCTGGATTAGGCCGGTAATTTCCTCTGTATTACGGTTCCTATAGAAGAAATATAATTCTTCTCAATTTCCTTAGGATTATCTATAGCCTTTGTTTAACTTTTTTACATTTTTACTTCGTCTCTCGTACAAAATTACTTCGACCCATCTTCAAAATATTTCTCATTAAATTGAACTAGATGGACGTAAATAAGAAAATTTAGTCCGCAAGGTGGGTTAACATAGAATCCAATAAAATGAATAACACGAATTATAATTATTTCTCAACAAAATCATATTTGACGAGCATTGGTACTCAGAAAACTTCACACAACTGTCAATCAATATAAAATATTAATTTTTTAAGGTTTCTTTCAGTTGATGAGTTTCAAATACCTGCTTCTAAACACAATTACGGATGTAATTGTTGATATCACACATGAAATGGAAGAAGAAAAAAATACTCCCTTCTGTGGCATAGGAGAATGTTTTGTTTTTTTTTCAGTCAATTTCCTAAAACAAGGGATCTTTATGTACACACACAAACACACACACACACACACACACGCACACACATATATATATATATATATATATATATATATATATATATATACTAGCCAAGGTACCCGGCTTCGCTCGGGAAATCATTTGAGACGGAAAGATTTTATTTTGTTTTTGGCAATGCTTCTTTGTACAACTGTTCTTCCCGTCTAGGCGCACTTTCCCCCTTGGGCCACTTATGGAAAACAAATTTTAGATTTGAAGAATAAATGAAAATAAGTCTCTAATCATTCCATCTTCACTGTTTGACACACCGTGAATTATTTAAAGCATAATCATGGATATCGTATTTATTATAGCTAAATATCATCTATAATTACGTATTTTGTATATACAATCTAGCTAATATACCCAGTAATGCCCGGGAAATCATCGTTGACTGACTAATAATTGTATTTTTATACAAAATCGTTGAAAAACCAATTGGAATTGGAATATCACAATTTTTCCTTTCAGGCCTCCCTCATAACCCCCACTTTCGTTTGGACCTAAAAATTTGAATATATCTTATAATCATGGAAGAATTAATGCTAATTCACATTCCGAGTTTGTTTTTTTTTCTCGTTTATACTTCGGTATACAACGATAGTGTATATGACAAAAGTTTCTCTAAATAACAAAATAAACAACTTTGTTATGTGCACATTTCCAAAAACCCCAGTAGGAAATGAAATATCAATATTTTTAATTTCAGGCCCCTTATAACCCCCACTCCTGCCCGTCTCAGAGGATATTAATATAGCCTAAAGTCTAAGTTGGGTTAGTAGTAATATACATACCAAGTTTCATAAAATTCGGTTCAGCCGTTTATGCGTGAAAAGGTAACAAACAAATAAACAAACACACACGAAAGAAACAAAATGCAGTTATGGTGTCTATGACATGTGAAACGAAAAGTTATCGTGAAAATTCGCGAAAAAAATCAATGTACAGACAGAGGTTACAATAATATATATATATATATATATATATATATATATATATATAGATATATATTGTAATACTTTTTCTTTGAATACCTGGACCTAGGTGAAGTGTGGTTTATAAATAGAATAAAATTAGTAATAAAGATAAATATGATTAAGAATCATATATTACTCCATTTCATTTTAAGTGTATCACAAAGCTCCAATCACTGCTAATTGATTAACAGTTCATTTAAATAACGTCGTTATTATAAATCAAGAAAAAGGCTAATATTCTGATGACTATCTCCAATTTATTTTGTCTTTACAAATCTTTATGTGAGTGTGTTTGTAACATGGTTAATATGGTTTGGGTTACATATTTAAATGTAAACATTTTTTTTTTTGGGGGGGGGTAGAGGCCTATCAGCCATTCTTGGAGCATTTCTTTTCTTATTCTGTCTGCTGTTAAAGCCTATAGTTCTGCTCTTAAATGAATAATGCCCTAAGATTGAGAGCATTCATACAACTAAAGCTGCGAAAATATCCAAAATAAAAAATACAGCAGAAGACCCCTATTGTACCCTTAATTATAAGTCAATCTCAGGCATCAGGTGCATTATTAAGGGTTTGAGGAAATATCCTACTAACACGTATGTGAGGTTTACTACATGTATTAAAGTAAAATTTTATTTTAGCTTATATTAAAAAAAGGGATTTAAAACAGGTATTGTTTATGTAACATGAGTAGAAGTGGGGGTTTGCTGAAGGCTGAAAACTGGAAAATACAAATATCTCGGTTAATATTCAAGATGGGGAATAAATGTAAATAACAATATTTATAGTAGATTTAATTTGCTATAAGAGTGACTCTATACATTTTTTCGATCCTAAGTATAGTAACGGAGATATTTCGAATTTTCAAATTTCTTCCTCCCTACCCCCTCCCCCTGGTGCGATTTCAGCCTTTAACGAACTAGATCTTTCTTTTTACATAAAACGACTAAATATCAAGTTTGGTAACGATTAAACAATAATTGCGAGGGCTAGAGCGGTAACAGACAAATATATATACATGTATATATATATATATATATATATATATATATACATGTATATATATATATATATAAATATATGGTGTTGTTATTCTTTTTGGAGTTTTGGTCAATGTTGGTGAAAAAATCTTTGTTTATGCCGATATTTCGAGAATCTTTATTTTCTCTTCTTCAGGGCTGTAAAATTACAGGTACTAAGTACTTTATAGTATTGCACATTGTTATTACACATTATTGTAAAAGGGTGTTTTTTTCTTATTAGGAAGACTCAATCTATGTTTTCCTGTTTAAACTAAGTTGTCGTAAGCATCTTGGACATTGATGATACATTTCCAAAGAGTATTTACTGTCCATTCGTCTAATCAAAATGAGTGTGCAAGTAATTACCAGCGGAGAAGTTTGAAATTGAACGAACCAATCAATGGCGTACTTATAATTCTGGGAAGTTTGTGAAGGAGAAGGAATGGAACCAAGTCCAAAAGATATCGAGTAATGGGATTCGGGGAAGGGATTGTGCTCCTGAAGGATTTGAAGGAACGGGGAAGGTTTTGTAGTTTATCGGCCTGTTATCAGGGCACAAAGGTTTGGATCTTGGGGCCCCACTCGGTCTTCATCTATCCAGCTACAATGTTCTCCTTCTCATCGAGCTACTAGCCTAGGTTATGGTCTGGTCACGTGTGACCTACCAGTCATTTACCCTCACATCGCTATGTAGTCACAATTCGGGGGGGGGGACCTATGATCTAACCACAATTTGAGTGGTGGATCTATGATCAGTAAAAATCTTTGTTTGGACTCTCCCAACTTCTTGTAAGGCTTTGTGAAGGGATTGTTGACATATAGCAGGGCTCGGGTTATCCATGTGAGTTAAAGCGTTGACCTTAATCTCACATGTCAAACCTAGAGTGGCGAGTTCGAATCCCACCTGGGCAATAGGAATTTCTTTAATGACGAACTAATTTAATACAATTCTTAGACCCACCCTGGCTAAAAAAAGGTGCTAACCTGTAGATATCTCGTCCCAGTTAGCCATAGTAGCAAAAAGTCCGTTACGCAGGCAGATTTCCCACTTGAAGTTATACAATACAGAAAACTCCATATGAGAGCCGAGCAGTTACGGAAACGGCCGAACTAGCTTTTGTCGGGAAACTCACCCGTGCGTTAACCACCCACATTTAATAAAAATGCAAATATCTCGGTTAATATTCAAGATAGAGAATAAATGAATAGAACAATATTTATAGTAAATTTAATTTGCAATAAGATTGGTTCCTATATAATTTTTTGATCCGACGTATGGTAACGGAGATATTTCGAATTTTCGAAAATCCCTATCTAACCCCCCCCCCCTCCCACTATTAATACTACTACTACGATAAATATATATATATATATATATATATATATATATATATAATTTTGAACGGACCTCATTTTCATCATCTCCTGGGTAGGATCGATGGACGTTTGAAGAAATTTTTCGAAAATCGCGTCATGAGTACAACCTCAATAGCTGATTTTACTTAAGGGAAATCTGTTAAAAGTGAACGTTAATAAATAATAATAAGTAATTTAAATATTTAAGCTTTCAGAGTATGTAAATTGTGGTATATTGATACATTGTATTTTACACAAAAATACAGATGTGTAAAACAATGATTAATGTATTGTATGCCTATGAAATAAAGTGGTACATTTTAAAATATTGCATTGGCGACGAGGATAAAAAAAATAGTGGGAGGTCGGAAGAAAAAGAATCTTCCAAATTGGGGTAGATGAAAGGAAAAATGTGAGTAGCCAAAATTGTGTTGGTCGTGCAAGAGAATTTTCATTAATAACTAATTGGACTATTTTTAAAATGCAATTACACCAGTATTTATGTGTAATGATATTGCAGGCAACGGAGGGGTGGGGGGGGGGGCTATTGCGATCCTCTTAAATTCTTTCACTGAAGATGCTTTGAGGATAGTGAAGAACTTGTTAATTCCAGTCTCAAATTGAGATAATTCAAACGGGGGGAGTTGTGGTATATTTATACATTGCATTTAGCATATGATAAAAAGACAAATGTGTAAAACAAAATAATGAATCATTATAATGCATGACTCTTAAAGTGTTTGAATATATTGCATAAATAGTTGAGAAGTAAAATTGGTTTATAAGTTTATCATTGCTTCATTCCTGATATAATAATATATTATCCGTAAATAATCATAAATCGGCAATCCCGAGTACATCAACACCTACATTATTATGGTTATATTTCGTAGATTTTTGACTAGAATTATAAATGTTACATAATGAAATCATGTTACATTTAAGTATGAACTATAAAATGAAAAATGTCTGTCATTTAGTAAATTAAATAGATTGCTATAAAAAAAAAAAAAAAAAAAAATGAAGTAATACCACATTCCATTCTATATCTCTCAATTTCAAAGGAACCCTATGACTACAAGTCTTGAAACCCAGTCTTTGTTTGAAAATTAATGGAGTTAAGTGGGGTTCACTGATAGCTAAATAGGAGGAAATCAAATTACTCTGACGATATTCAAGTTAAGCCATTTTTTCCTATATTTTCCATCGAAAGGGAATTCTTATATGAAATAGGTTTCACATAAATTTCAAGTGATGTATGTAATTGTGTCATTGATTTACAAAAAAAAAAATAAAAAAGATGAAAGCAATACTTATTTGTTCGTTGGGGGAACAGAGGGCGAATGGTACTTGGGGGATGAACAAGGAAATAAATCACTTAAAAAAAGGAAAAAAGCAATACGTCTGATGAATAAATAGATTATATCCTGTTTGTTTCAAGTGGAATATTTCATTAGTGAATGATGGTAGGAGTTCCAAACAAAAGTTATCATCAAATGCACAAGCTTCAAGTCGCATAACGAGAGAGGTAAAATCCTGAACTGTACATCCTTTATTTTATATATAGAGGGCAATCGAGTTCAGGGAAAAATGCAAACGTATATAGGTTCAGCCGACCAGATGGAGGGGGAATAAAAATACAGCGAGGTATAAAGAAATCCTGATAGGGACACATAAAACCAAGGGCGGAGTACTGCTCGAACCAGTTTCCTAGTCACATAAAATTGTAGACTGAATTGAAAGGCTTTTTCAAAATAATATTTATCCCCTTTGTTCGGCTCCATGTTTTTACAGCAGGCTCCCTCCATATACCAGATCATAACTCTAAATATGGAAAACTCGTTTTAGACCCCATACTCGGTAATGAAAATATGCTGAAAGCGATCACGAGAGCGGAAAAATCTTTCCCAGCCACACCATTAACCCTTTAGCATCCATTAGTAACATAATTTCAAAGGGAATAAAACGACATGCCTTTTCTTATAGGCAATCTATTAACAATACGAAAAAATATTACAAGAATAACTATAACAAAATTTTAAATAGACTGCTATATTTATTCGGGTTTGAATGGTAGAGGTTATTATCGACGGTAAACTGCCTCACATGTAAAATCTGAAATATAATTGCAAAATATTGATCAACGCCATGTATTGAAGCATTTGGAAATTTCGAGAAAAATAAATAGTTGTCTTTCTTTCTAAAGCAATCGAACAACAAATAAGGGTTTTCTAGATATTACCAATCTTTTAATAATCTAATCACCAAAATTTGCATACCCAATTCACTAAACATCTCTCTTCATTAGTTTGTTTATTATACAGATGCACAGCTAAAGAAATTAACTATTAAAGAACTAACTTTTATTAACTTATGACAGACTATACATTTTTCTGAATTTGTAGATTTTAGTTTTTTACCTTAAAAAAAATGTACTATTTAATTATGAATTATTTTCTGAGGAGTATATATAAATCTGATGGAGTTCGAACTGTGCTAATAATTATTTTTCTTTGAATGACTTTTTAGAAAAATATCTTGGGCAATTACTTTGGCCTACTATTTTATGATCCGTTTATTATTAGATGACGTCCGATCGACGAGTTTTTTATAATCTTATTTCAAGTAAAACGTTATTTGGTTGTATACCTGTTAGATGGTGATACAATTGTATAAGCATTGAAATCCATAAATGTTAAGGAAAATGTAAAGTTAACCAGAATACAACTTTATTATTTTTTTAATATTTTAATACTCTGGTTAGACTTTAGAAAGACAATGCTGATGTACATTATGTAAGACGATAATTGATTCTCCAAATAAATGGTTCTTGTTTCCATTACATCAAAAAAAGTTAATTAAACCAAGTTAAATTAATTTTGTACCATTACATCTTAATGATATGGTAGATGCCCATGTAAATCAATCCGTGATTATAACAAAAAATTCGTTGTCTTATGTTGATGTAAAAATATATTAAAATTAATTTTCCTTAAAACCATTTATTACAGGGAAAAAAGGACTATGTTAAACCAACATCTGCCAAATTGTGGTAAGTTATTTGAGATCCATTAATAAAATTGTTTGATGGAGGGAAGTGAATGAACAAAGAGGTTTTTTGCTTCTGCGAACGGTTGCTTTCTAAATTATAAGCACCAGAGATTTTTCAAACTAAACGCTCTGGCATCATACCCTGTCAACACGTAAATAATTTATTCACAGAATATATAATTTAAAATCAAACCAACACTGCATACAGAAATAATTGAGAAGGCATCATAAAAATCTTCCAAATCTAAAAAACAAATTAAAAACCTTAGTCATGATATAATTATTATTAAAGAAATAAAAATTTCTTTCTTTTCTAAGAAATCTGGGTGGTAAAGGATCGAATCAATCTGGATGTACACAGCAGGCCTGTTTTTCTCTAAAATACTTTTATTTAGATAGAGTGAACTTTCAGAGCAACAGCTCCATCTTCAGTGCCTGTTCAGATGAACAAAAACCAATGAAAATCATGCTACCAACATTTCTTAAATTAACAAACTTAACCTAAAAAAAATTCGTCGCGCAGGGGCTGCGTAAACAAAGCAGATTTCCCACGTGAAGTTTTACTATAGAGAAATCTGCCTACTAATAACAGTAGTAGTAACGAGTCTCTAAACTAATTTCAAGAGAGCCGAACGTTTACGAAAACGACTGAACTAGCTTTCGGCGGAAAGCCACGAATAGAACTGACTTCAGCCGATCTCATCTGTTATCCGCACACACTTAATAAAAATGCAAATATCTCGGTTAATATTCAAGAAAGAGAATAAATGTATATACGAGTAGCATTATTTATAGTAAATACAGTTTTTCGATCCGACGCATAATAACGGAGATATTTTGAACTTTCAAAAATCCCCACTCTAACCCACCCCCTCCCACTGGTCCGATTTCGCCATTAACGAACTTGATCTTTCTTTTTACATAAAACGATTATATATCGAGTTTGGTAACGATCACACTACAGTTGCGACCGCTAGAGCGTTAACAGACATATATATATATATATATATATATATATATATATATATATATATATATATATATGTATATGTATATATGTAATTTTGAACGGACCTCATTTTCGTCATATCCTGGGTAGTATCAATGAACATTTGAAGAAATTTTTCGACAATCGCGTCATTAGTACGACCTCAATAGAGGATTTCCCTTAAGGGAAATATGCTAAAAAAAATTAGAATGATATCCAAATTCGAATAGAAGGTACCGGGCAAAAATAGATCAAAATACAACTTCTCTCTAACGTTCTTCAAAGGTATCTATCTACTCTCTATTGATTCATTGGTTTTACCTTATGTTGTTGCTACCATGGACACTTTCCTTTGGTATACCTTTTTAACTAGTTTTATAAATTAAATCTTAGATATAGGTGTTTTAGGTTTTCTTGTTATCAGTTTATGTTGTTTTTCAAAACATTCTCTTATAAGTTATTTGTTTTTAGCTGTTTATTTTTAAATTGTTTCCTTTTCTTAAATTTCGACTAGGTATTTATTTCTATTTTGATCTACAGTAGACCGTTACCTTGTATTTTAAATTCGTTTTCTTTCTTTTTCTTTATTAGGTTTAAGGCGTTAATTTAAATAATGTTGGTAACATGATTTTCATAAGTTTTGTTTATGCCAACAGTCACTGAAGATGGAGCTGATGCTTTGAAAGTGCGCTTGCCTAAATAAAGGCTTTGTAGAGGAAAACAGGCCTACTGTTTAAATCCCGAAACATTTATTTGTTAAGAAAATAAATATATACTCGTATACAGCCTAAATTTCTCACTTTCAGAAAAAATGATTTGATCTATTATTCTTTAAACAGACATAAACAAAAACACATAATCCTATAATTATTCTTCCTGTAAAATTTTTGGAATAATTTTATTATGGGACAGTATGTATTAAGCTTCCATAACTTCGAAAACATTATTATGATAAGAGTTATAGTAATGTTTTAATGAATTGTCTTGTCTGTTAAATTGGCGCTAAAATGATTCTCGTTTTGGTAAACATTTCGCCAGCCACGTTAGGTTTAATGGATGGAGTTTGATTGGTGTCAAACATGTCGGAAGTTTGCTGACGTGATTTTACGTCAGCGATGAAACAGTTGATTGCTTAGTTTGAAGGTACTCAACCAACTGCCCTGACAGCCACTAACAACTTTCACAGCTTACAGAATCAAAACATTTTCATTGTATTGCTGTGACAAGCAGAATCCCATCCATTTATGGATGCAAGAGCAGTCAACAATATTTCTGATTTGATGTTATGTAGAATGGATGGAATAATAAAGTGTTTTCCTTAAGGGAAATCTGCTAAGAAAAACCAGAGTTATATTATGTTCTTAATAATTGCTATTTACTTAGAAAACTTCTTTGGGAGTTGTCTATTATTCATTACTGATTGTTTATCAGTAGTTTATATCTTTATATATCGGATGAAGTGGAAAATATGCTTCTTTCACTATAAAAAGGATCATAATTTTGATACAAAGAATAAATGAATTCTTATTTTTTCTATAATACTCCTTTCCTGAAAACCTTTATTAAAACACATCAATTTTTATTGGCTTTAACAAATACTCTTTACGTCTTCTAATACAGATTTTATGGAGAGTAAATTTAAAATAAAAGGTTTATATGGCAATTTTTATAACTGATTTACTGAAGAAAGTTACTACTGCTCTGCTAATACTACACACCATAAAAAGAGGCAGGTGTTTGCTTATCAAACATATTTTTTTTTTAATTTCTAACTTCAATTCCCAACATTGTTTAATGCAACGATAAGCTTATATGGTTGCTTCTTTTTCGCAATTTTTATTTGATTGATAATGTTTAAAAACTAGAAGTGAAAAAATATTCTGGTTAAATAATATAAGTACCGCCATACTATGAACTGTGCTGACGAATCCACTAGAATTCTGATTCCCGTCCTGGCTATAAAACTTTTGAGATAACTCATCCGATTAGCCTCAGTAGGACAATGGATATTAAATCACACACACACACACACACACACACACACACACAAACACTCACGCACGCGCGCACACACATACACACACACACACACACATATATATATATATATATATATATATATATATATATATATAAATGAATCCCTATTTCCCTTGGTCACGGCATCATAAGTTAACGGCTGGACCAATTATGCTAATTTTTTTTTGGTGTGTTTTTTATTGTAAGGAGAAGGTTTTTATGAAAGAAAAATAAAACAAGAATGTTACTCAGAACAATATAAAATTTAATAACATTTAATTTCATTTCCTTTGGTTTTTCTGCACACGTGCACATAACAGAAATTGTTTATTTTCTTATTAACTAAGAACAACTACTAAGAGTAACTTTTATTATAAATACTTTTGTAGTATAACGAAGTATAAACTATGATAGATACACGACAATTTTATTGGGCATAAAAGACTGAACCGAGCTAAACAAAACTCGGTATATGAATTAATGTTAACTCTTCCATGATTATAATAATCGGAAAATTCTATTTCCTATTGGTTTGTCTACAAACGTGCTTATAACAGAAGTAGTTTATTTTGTTATTTAAAGTAACTTTTGTGGTATAACGCAGTATAAACATGACACTAAATAATATTGCAGGAGACCAATTTTATTAGTACTAAGTTTATTATAGTAAAGTCGAATTTTATTACAGTAAAGTTTAATAGATATCATGACGGATAATGTTGTTTTTGGACTTACGAGTATAAGATATTCTAAGTATGATTAGGAGTAGTGAGGCTATAAATAAATCTTTGGCGCCCCACCTCATTTGTTTGTTGTATTGTATCTATGTCTAATAGAAGTGTGAACTATAAGAGCATTTCGATTATTCAATTTTTATAATGTATGTTTTAAAAAAAGGTCGTGCTGAATTTTCACAACGTGTGACAACGGAGGTTTTGGGGGATCAAACTCTTAAATTCTGATATAAATCATTTTAATTCCTCCTGGAAGTTGATGTTATTGGAATAATTATGTACCATCAATAACTATCGTTACTTGGTAATATCATTATTTGAAAAAACAATATGGGTTTAAACTCAATATGATTGTTTTATTAATTTATTATTCAGGAAGCCTTACTATAAAAATAACACATTATTAAGTGTACAGTGATTTCCTGGGCATCGCCAGGTACCTGATCTAGTTTAATAATAATTGTGCTGAAGAATATGAGTATCAACTAAATACTCGGATATCAGAATCTCCAGTAACACCACTACAATTTAGAATAATTACATAAAGACAAGTGAATTCGGCTACTGAGACAGGAATGAGGAATGGGAAAGAAGAGGAGAGGTATTTATACTAAATTATTGAAGAATGCTGAGTCGGCTGCTGAGGTGTCGTCTGGAGCTGTGGGAACGGAGGCTTCTAGAGCTTTAACTATCGAAGAATCTATTTTTTTTTTCAATGGTCATTTTTGTTTGATCGTTACAAAATTAAATATTTAGAATAATCATGTAGGAGTAATGATAAATGGGAAAGCTTTGTGTGCTTTCCTACTATTAGGAATGTCATTTATGATCTCAGTTCATTTTACATTATATTATGTTAACAATTCTGATTATATTATATTTACAATACTAAAAGTGCTAATGTTTCCATACAATATTGTTTGTTACATATAAAAATGGTATTCCAATGAACCTATCAAAAACCACCTTTGTTCACTCCTTTTACGTTTCCTTCTTTCTATTTTTTTCTATTCGCTTTTTTAGTGCACGATTTAATTATGAGTAAATCGCCGGTGTTGCGGAACTCATTTAAAAAATGAAAGAAAAATAAAAATAAAAAGGTGTATGTTCAAATAACATTCGTTTATGTGAAAGTATACATTCGCGGAAAAACTGACATTTCAAAGTAATTATTTTTTACTTTGCAATATCCTATTACTCTTTGTGCAACCTTTTACTCGTGCCAATAATGTAAAACGGCACTGAAACGTTCACGTTTGTCATGAAGGTTTAGAAGGATAACTACAATTGTAATTAATTCATAAAAAACGAGTAAATTATTATAATTAATCTATGAAAATTGCTTGATTCATACAGTGTTTAATAGCAAGTATGTATTTAACAAGTGGTGCTCTAAATAACAAAGTTAGCAATTTTTCTTAGGAGCGAAAAATGAATAGGAAATGAAATATTGCTCTTATTCATTTCCGGCCTTACTTGGAACTCCCAATTCTGTTCATGCCTAAGAATATTAATGTACCTTATAATCTAAAGGGGTTGATGCTAACTCAGATAGTGAGTTTCGCTCAGATATTTGTGTCCTCTAAAATTGTTGACTCCTTCTGTAGCTTTTAGTAATTGTATGCTATGTGTTATACGACAAAAGTGCGTATAAAAAAAGTTAATCCAAATATCAAAATAAACTACTCTTGCTACATTTGCAGAAGCCCTAACGAGAAACATCGCGATTTTTCTTATTAGACCATCTTTACAACTCCCTTTCCTTTTCGTCCGAAGAATATTAGCATAGCCTAATGTCTAAAGTAAGTTATTAAATAATACTCATACCATGTTCCATCAAATTCAATGCAGTATTATAGGTGTTAAGGAAAATATTGTTGATATCTTTTCAATTCCATGTGAAACGAAAGAGTAACATTAAATTTTGAGAAAGTAAATCAATGTACAGACAGAAGTTACAATTTGTTATATATGAATATATATAAAATTTTCTTTTTACCCTCTGAAAAGGAGTATATCTCGAACTGGGAAATCCTGGAACGAGATGTCTAACCATTTCTTTCCGGGTAATTCAATTTTCTTATCACTCTTTTCTTGTAATGGAAAAATGAAAATAAAAATCTCAAACAAAATACATCTTATTTTTATTATGAATCTTATTTGGTTTATGAATACTATTTATTTATGTATTTATTGGAGCTTCGCAGCTGTGGCGATGTTGCTCCGAAAAAAACTGCATAAAATTAAAAATAAAATAAAAAAAAAAGTCCGTCACGCAGGGGCTGCGTAAACTAAGCAGATTTCCCACGTGTAGTTTTACAATAGAGAAATTTCACAAGAGCCGAAGAGTTAAGAAAACGGTTAATATGTTATTTGTTTTTAGCAGTTTACTTTTAAATAGTTTCTTTTTTTAAATTTTGACTAGCTATGTATGCTATTAAGAAATGACGGCCCTTGCTTTTCAGAAAAAAAAACTGCAAAAAATTAAAAATAAAATAAAAAAAAGAAACAAAATTAATTTAAACGGAAACAAAATTAATTTAAATGGAAACAAAACGACAAAACAGAAGTTGAACACGAAAAACGGAAATTAAATAAAAACCAGAAATGGAAAACAACAAAAAAAAAACAGATGGAACACAAAGAAAAACAGAAGATAAGAGTCACTTTGGATAATGGGGAATTCAAATAAAAAAGATTAAACAAAATATAATAAATAAATTGATAGATAAAGTGGTATATGTATCTAAGATTTGCTATCAATGAATTAAAAAAAAAATTGAGATTTAGATATAATATAGGTGGCTTTTTACAAAAACTCTACATCTCCCTTATACACACACATGTAGCACTGGAGTATCATGCTCAATTTGAGTTACTGAGAACCTAAGTCATTAAAAGAATTTACACTTTGATAATATAATTTACATTCTATTTAAATTGTGGGAAAGGATTTTTATTTATATAATATGTTTTCTCCTAGAAGTTACTTTGAACACTGTATTTTGACAAATAAATGCCTCCTCTTGAGACTTGTGGGTTTTTTGGGGGTTGAATTAAGGGAGAAGAATTAGAACTGGAAGTCATTGATAAAGAACATTATTTAAAAAAACAGTAAAGTAATTTATCATTAATGCTTCTTATTTTATGATATAAGCCAATTAGTCTTAAGGATATAATAATAATAATAATCAATATAATCTTAAACAATACGTCTCCCCGGCGATCGTTTACCACCAGCTAATCCACAATATTTTCTACCATAGATTATTGTTAGTATACTTATTGAAAAATTAGCCTATTCCACGTTGAACCGTAAATGATAGACTGTTATAATTGAAAGAAATATCGTAAAGAGTGATAGTGATTGAATTTAGTTTAAATTCCTGTTGGGAAATTACGGTGAGGCTGATTGAGGGAAAGGACTGCATACAAATAAGCTTTCTCTTAAACAAACAATAAAATCTTTAATATTCAAGTCGATCGTGACCCCATTTCCATAAAAGAAAAGATATTTTGTTATTTAAATTACTTTTTGCTAATAAAAATTAGAATTATTTATCAAAGCCACTCTTTTTATAATTAATATTAACATATAATTAATATCTACTGAATTACAGCTAAATACTCACTATGCCAATTTATTTGTGACCTTGGAAATGATTTTCCAATTTTAAATTGATGCCTGGAAAATTTGCTGACCAGGCTCATGACATTCCACATGACTTACTTATGAAGTACTTTTGACTGATAACAGTAATTAAATAGACACAGTCATTAAACATAAAAAAAAACATTTATATACACAACGTAGTAAACAATGTCACGCTCTTCTTTATTTAGCTATTACATTAGTAGTGTGTATACATTTTTATTTGTTTTTTGTTTTCCTTTTTCTTTTTTTTTTTTTTTATAGTTTGTTCTCTTTTTGTATTTTCATAAACATTACTTTTATTACCCTGAAGTATTCATAAATATGGGCCCTGATGTTCTTAACATTTAGGGAATTGAGGAGGTAACATTCAAACCGTGCTTTGTCCATTTGTTTCATGCAAAGTTTGCTTGGTCCAATTTATTATACTTATTACGCTAAACTATTTTAACAATGTATCTCATTGATAAAACATTTATTTAAACCATATAGGAGTATTTTTCATTACAAAAAACAAATATATATATATACGTTTTATATTCAATTTCATGGTTTCCTAAAAAGTACATTCATCCGGACAAAGCACGGTTTGAATGTTACCTCCTCAATTATTTTATTCCATTGCTCATTTCAGATATTTCATGAGGCTTTATTCCTTATGCTTTTTTTTTTTTTTTTTTTTTTTTTTTTTTTTTTTTTAAATGGCCCTTTTTTGAGCGACTACTGATTGATTAGTGAATCGCTGTTGTTGCGGAATTTACACAAAATAAATAAATATTTCTTTACGGAAGTATCTCTTCAGTAAATATAGCATTCCCTGATTGTTTCTCAAAGGACAATGAGTAATACTTTAATGAAGTAAAATATATTCCTTGATACAATTTTATTAAAGCACACAGTTTTAGGTATTCCGTAGAAAGCTCGAACTGAATGGGATCTTTCGGGAAAACTCTGTTAAATATACAACTATTACAGTAATCTGTACTAATATTTCAGTCGAATTCATTCATGTGTGTGTGTGTGTGTGTGTGTGTGAGAGAGAGAGAGAGAGAGAGAGAGAGAGAGTTTAATATATTTTTGTAAATAGTATTAATGATGATCTTTTTGCCCATTAGATTATATTGTCCATAGTTTGCCGAGTCAGTACTACACTTTTTATTTTTAATTAAGTCGTCTCATTTTAAATATATACTTATGTATGTATATATATATATATATATATATATATATATATATATATATATATATATATATATTAGAAGAACCTATCGATATGCCGATAGTAGTTTTGGGACAATTAATTTATTTCTAAAATAGCCAATCGAAAATAATCTTCAAAGAAATTCTCTTGGGAGATATATGACTTGTAACACTGCAGAACCTTCAAGTGAGTAAACGTCCGTTACAAACACATGTTAGAAAACCATTTACTGGTCCTTGGTTAACAACATAAACAGTTAACATAAGTTTGATCTATAATAGTGCAGAGTAGAAAGAAACGTACTTAATTAGCTCAGAAGTCTGTAATGAATCTGAGATTGCATTACATGAATCTTTCATAAATGACATTATATTTAATATTTTGAACAATGCCTGCACAAAGCTCATTATGATTATTATTTATGTGTACTTAAATGTCTGGTTTTTACCTGTAAATTAGAGTTTTATCCAATTTGGAGTTGTCACCATGTGCTCTGATATTTTAGGAGATAACGCCAATGGATTTTTATAATGAAAT
This sequence comes from Riptortus pedestris, assembly GCA_019009955.1. Taxonomy (NCBI): domain Eukaryota; kingdom Metazoa; phylum Arthropoda; class Insecta; order Hemiptera; family Alydidae; genus Riptortus; species Riptortus pedestris. Next base: position 104,408,715 of record CM032231.1, on the reverse strand, counting down.
TCACATCTCTTAAATTCGATACACTAATTAATATTCCGGATGAATTTCGATAATAATTTCATGTTAAATAGACTTTTTGAAAATATTTGATCGGCGGGGGCAAAGGGCGACATCGACTCAGGATATAAAAGAGCGATGGGATTAAGACAGTCGTATATATTTAAATTTCGAGTATAGCGTCGATTGTTTGAGAACCCTTCCTAAATTCCTTGTTCGTGATTTGGTTTTGGCAATGATCACCTTTTACCGCTTATCACTGACTGGCCTATTGCCGCAGCCAAATCGAAACATGTCGTAAAATCATAAACTAAAAATAACACCTATTAAAAGAAAACCCAAAATCAACTATAAAATTGGAAAAATAGTTCTTGAATTTTTCTCGGGGAAAACCGAAAAACTACACTTGTAAAACGAATGCGCCAACTTATACTTAACCATAGGGAACGCGCAATGAAAAATTACTTTGGAACGCGCAATCGACCTCAGAGGTCTTTCATGAATTTCACAACGAAACATAATATTTTGAATTTGTTTTTGGTTAAGAAACTCTAAGACAATTGAACTGATAAGTATGAAATTTGGTTTACTTGGTTTTCCTCTGTTTTTTTACTGATTTCAGAGCGCAAGAGGGCATCAGGATCCGCTGTAGCCACTAGAGATTCGTGGATTTTACCATAATTTCTTGCATTTCTCGTGATGATTGATTTCTCATTCTTGAGAAGAGGCTTTTTATTTGTAGCTAAAGAAGATACGGGATACCTTTCGGGTTTACTGAGCGTCGATCTAGATGTTCCTTCACCAGATATTCACCGAGTTTCTTCAAAAATAGCCGACGTCTTACAGCTTTCACATTGTTGCCAGCGAGAATAACCTGGGCATTAATTCCAGCCATATTGAGAATGGAATAAAATATTACCATAGGCCATCGCCTAGTGTTACGGTTGACGCTATAGGTTTCGCACATTTCATCATTTTTGTCCACTCCCCCTTTGTGTTTGTTGTAATAGGTGATTATCTCGAGTTTCTTCTTATCTCCTTTAGAAATGTCAATAGCATCGTCGTTATGCGTCGTAGAAATGAGTAAGACATTTTTCTTTAGTTTCGGAACATAAGACACCAATGTAGCTTTTTGGCGAAAGCCAAAGATGCTTGATTTCACTTCACGGTCTTTAGTATTCTTGAACGGCAATGGAATATATACTTTATTTTTTTTTTCAGTGTCCCCACAATACTGATTTTTTTTTTCGACTAGTTCTTCAGCCAACGACACATCCGAAAACCAATTATCCATTGTGATATTGCGGCCTGTATTATATAAGGGCGCGCAAAATCTTCTAACCACGTCTACAGGGGAGTTGCTGACCGCAAATGGCGAACCTTCCGGCTGTTTTCCTGCATAGATTTCTAAATTATATGCGTAATATACGTCACTGCCAACCACTGCATAGATTTTTATACCATACTTTGGAGGTTTTGACGGTATACTCGTATACTGGAGGAAGGGACATCTGCCCCTGAATCCTTCAAGTTTTTCATCTAGAGTAACATCGGCTCCTGGAAAATAAGATTTTTGACAATTTGAGACAAACGTTTCGAAAAAGTCCCACGAACATGGCAAAGACGATCATCTTCTGCCGCTCCAGTTCTTGTAATTTACAATTTAGAAGAAACATAAAACGCTTCCTACTCATTACCAAACCAAATATCTCACGACACCATGACCTTTCGAACCTGAAATTTTCGCTCGCTAGTTCGGTGTTCTATTAATTGATTCGTGTATTTAACTATCAACTCCAAATTGAAATATCTATTCAGTTGCTCCCCACGCCTCTAAAGGCGTTCTTGATTCTCGCGCAGCACCCCCTAAACTAATCCGACATCAGCACTTAACATGTTTTGTTTCCCTCTTTTCAGGCGCAAACGCGGTTTTTTTTTCCATCTCCAAAAGTCAATAATTTTCTGTTTTTCCTCCTTTATGCGACACAATTAAGACTTACGGCGGCGCGCGCAACTGATCCTCCAGGTCTTTCTTGACGTCAGCTGTGCAGTGGACAAACAATGGAGGCTGTACAAAGACTGCCTGCTAAAGGGAAGGCCGAGGGAGGCAAAGATAGGGGTCCCAACTCTGCCGACTTCAGTACATTACCGGTAGGAGGGGTTAAACGGTAACCAGGAGGTTACACTTTAAAGAACATAAGATAGGCTGGTAATTATTTTCAATTGATGTCTGAGTTGAAACTTTGGTTAAAGATAAAATAATACGGATAATGGATCTAAAAACGAACAGGTTCAAAATGTCTAAAATTTCTGTTTTGTATTAGCAGATTTCCCTTAAGGCCCTTTACGCAGCCCCTGCATTTAATGTTGACTTTGACAGTATAGAATAATTCCACATTCCATTAAAAAGGATAATATTTTTCAACATTATCACGACTAGCTAATATGCAATTCAACTTCTAATAATCTTGATGTTATAAAAAATAAATAGAATAAAAAACTTCATTAAGTCGAAAAATAAAGAATGGGCTTCGCGTGAATTGAAATTTTTATCTCGCCAGTTCATTTTGAGATACGATTTATGCAAGTCATTTGCATAAAACATTGCTCATCGAGAGTGTTCCTGGATAAAAATAATGTATTATGAGCCTTTTGAAATGTTAAACAAAGCTCAGAAAATTCCACTTCTGCCATATTTATGAAAGGTAAACTTTTTGCATTTCGTTCACCGCCCTCTCAATCCTGATAAACCTACCTTGTTTTAAATATGTCGAGCTTCTCGAAACCACCCTTCCATAGACGTTTCCACGAATGTATAAAAGGGAAACATTTTACAAAGCCGTAAAATACTACGTTGTTTATAAAGAAATTTATCATTTAGGTACAATAATATTTGAAATAAACACAAATAAGTGTTTTTACATTTATTCAGGAAAGATGGTTTAATTATAAATTTGTATGAGACTAACGAATCCTCCCCCCAGTGCAGCAGATCTGTGTCGCCGAATTTAGTATATTCAATATTTCAGTATTTTTATAGAATTTCGCTTGTCAAAACATTGAATCCACAATTTTATTGGCAGATTTATCATAAGGGAAACACACACACACACACACACACACACATATATATATATATATATATATATATATATATATATATACGGTTTTGTTGTTTTTTTGGAGGTTTGGTCAATGTTGGTGAAAGAAACGTCTTAGGTTATGCCGATATTTCGAGAATTTTATTTTCTCTTCTTCACTGCTGTAAAAATACAGTTGCTACTTTATAATATTGCTAATTGTTGTTAAATTAGAGTGTGACAGGAGGTGTTTATGCTATTTTTACACTCTATTTTAGCAACAATTTGATATATTGAAAAGAATTGTTGAGCAAATTTCTCTAAATAACAAAATAAACAACTTTTGTAATGTGCATATTTGCCGAAACCCCAATAGGAAACGAAATATCACTATTTTTAATTTCAGGCCTCCCTTATAACCCCCACTCCTGCCCGTCCCTAGAAATGTTAGTATGGCTTATTATAAGGAAGGCTTTAGTGCTAATACACATACCGAGTGTTTTATTTAGTTCAGTTGAGTCTTTTGTGCCAAATAAAATTGTTGACTCCCGCTATAATTTTTAGCGTATAACGCCTTTATACTTCGGTATACGACGATAGTGTATATAACAAAAGTTTCTCTAAATAACAAAATAAACAACTTTTGTAATGTGCATATTTGCCGAAACCCCAATAGGAAACGAAATATCACTATTTTTAATTTCAGGCCTCTCTTATAACCCCCACTCCTGCCCGTCCCTAGAAATGATAGTATGGCTTATTATAAGGAAGGCGTTAGTGCTAATTCACATACCGAGTTTGGTTTAGTTCGGTTGAGTTTTTTGTAGCAAATAAAATTGTTGACTTCCGCAGTAGTTTTTAACGTATAACTCATTTATACTTAGGTATAAACTGAACGACATCTCGTGGAATCTCCTGTTGAGTGAGTCGCGTCAATACTTATAGAACATGGTGGAAGTTATGAGGAACAGCTGATCTATCAACTTAATGAGAAATCGATTTCCTGATAAGGCATATTCATTCATTAATAAAATTCCATCGTTAAGCACTGCGTTATCTAACCAGGAGGTAAATATTGTAATAACAATAATAAATAGCAATACTAATAGCTTTTCTACTTATATTGTATAACCTTTGTTTTAAATGTACAAGGTTTCCTCTTCAGAGAAATTAGATATTGAGGAAGTACTCATGACCCGATTTTCAAAAAATATCTTCAAATGTCCATCGATCATTCCCAGGAGAAGACGAAAATTATATATATATATATATATATATATATATATATATATATATATATATATATATATATATATATATACTAGCTCAGATACCCGGCTTCGCCCGGGAATTCATTTGAGGCTGAATGGTGATCGTATTTTTTAGCAGGCTTTACATTGCACAATATTTTGACATTACCCGTCCCAGTGTTTAGGATTGATACCCATCTTTGCCGTGGATTTGCTAATAATAGAATTTTTTGTTCGATAAGGCTTCACAGTCTTCGATATTTTTATATTTCCCGTCTCTTATACATGTAAATATGGTGAATTTTTATTTCAGGCATCCCTTTTAACCCCCCTCCCGTTCGAACCTAAAAATTTTAATATAATTTATAATCATGGAAGAATTAATGCTAATTGACATACCGAGTTTTGTTAAATTCGGTTCAGCCGTTAGTGCCCGCTAAAGTTTTAACGTATAACTCATTTATACTTACGTATACGACAAAAGTGTATACAACAAAAGTTACTCCAAATAACAAAATAAACAACTTTTGTTATGTTTATATTTGCGAAAAAACCAATAGAAACGAAATATCGCTATTTTAATTTCAGGCTTCCTATAACCCCCTGCCTGCCCATAGAAATGTTGGTATGGCTTATTATAATGAAGGCCACACTGCTAATACACATACCGAGTTTTATTTAGTTCGGTTGAGTCTTTTTTGGCAAATAATATTGTTGACTCCCGCTATAATTGTTAGCGTATAACGCATTTACACTTCGGTATACGACAAAAGTGTATATAACAAAAGTTACTCTAAATAACAAAATAAACATTTTTTGTTATGTGCATATTTACCGAAAAACCAATAGAAAACGAAATATCGTTATTTTTAATTTCAGGCTTCCCTTATAACCCCCACTCCTGTTCGTCTCAGAGAACATTAATATAGCCTAAAGTCTAAGTTGGGTTAGTAGTAATATACATACCAAGTTTCATAAAATTCGGTTCAGCCGTTTATGCAAAACGAACGAACAAATAAACAAACATACACGAAAGAAACAAAATGCAGATATGGTGTCTATGAAATGTGAAACGAAAAGTTATCGTGAAATTTCGCGAAAAAAATCAATGTACAGACAGAGGTTACAATTTTATATATATATATATATATATATATATATATATATATAAATATATACATTTTTCGTTTGGTCGTTGCCAAACTTGATATTTAATCGTTTCAGGTGAAAAGAAAGATCCAATTCGTTAATGGCTAAAATCGAACGAGGGGGGGGGGGTTAGAGGGGGAATTTCGAAATATCTGCATTACTATACGCCTGATTAAAAAAATGTATAGAACCCATCTTATTGCAAATTGCATGATCTACAAATGTCCTGCACATATTTTTTTTATCATGAATATTAACCGAGATATTTAGAATTTATAGTTTCCCACTTTCAGTAAACGGAATTTTTGGAATTTTTTTATTCTTTCTTGATTTCTATTTTTGCTTTTTGTTGTATTTTGTTGTTAAATATTACTCTTTTTTGTATTTGTTGTCTTCGTTGTTTTATAATTTCTGTTGTATTTATATTCTATTAGTTGTTTTCTATCTTATGTTTTTGTTTAGAGAAATATCACCCTAGTTGAGATGCCCGGAAATATATAAATGAACGTTGATGTATTAAATGTATTATGTATTAAACATTATTAAATAATGCGTTCTGTTCCCTTTCTTGAATGTTTTTGAGTTGCGTATATTTATTTATTATCTCTTTGGATATATCAGGCAAGCTCTCTGAACCCTCACGGGGATTACCTGCCCGCCTTTCATCTTCTACAGGCTTTCCTCGGCCCATCTAATATTACTCGTAATACGATTTCATTTGTGAGCTCCGCTCCTTCTTTGGATATTTAGAATTTACCTTTAAATTCTCATCCTTATGGCTAAATTCTCACTGAGAACATGTCGGTGAGTGAAGGTCTAAAGCTGCAATACAACGCACTGCTATACTTTCAATCATATGTGGACTTGCCTTTTAGTGATAGAAAAGTCCGTCACGCAGGGGCTGCGTAAACTAAGCAGATTTCCCATGTTAAGTTTTACAATTGAGAAATCTGCATACTGGTAATACAAGCCCACCATGAGTAAATACAAACGGTAATAAGAAATCTTTCAGTTAATTTTATTAAATTCCTAATTGAAACGGCTTCTGAATTGTAAAAATAATTTATATTTTAATAACTCAAATTTTAGTAGTACAAGAACTAATGAAAGGGGGGCGGCGGATGAACAGACCGTATTTGCATAAATCACACAAAGTAATGAAGGTAAGGTAAGGTTAGAAACGACAGAAAAGGTTAGAAGAAGCTTCCACCTGAGCCGAGAAGTTACGAAAACGGCCGAACTAATCCGAACAATACCCGACCACAGCCTTCATAAAAGTGCAAATATCTCGGTTAATATTCAAGATAGAGAATAAATGTATATATCAATATTTATAGTAAATTTAATTTGCAATTATATTGGTTTTATACAATTTTTCGACCCGATGCATAATAACGGAGATATTTCGAAGTTTTGAAAATCCCCCCTCTAAACCTCCCCTCCCACTGGTCCGATTTCAGCCGTTAACGAACTTGATCTTCCTTTTTACATAAAACGTTTAAATACCGAGTTTGGTGACGATTAAACAAAAATTGCGACCGCTAGAGTGTTAACAGACAAATATATATATATATATATATATATATATATATATTTATATATATATAGAGAGAGAGAGAGAGAGTAGAGAGAGAGAGTTTTGAACGGACCTCATTTTCGTTATCTCCTGGGTAGGATCGATGGACATTTGAAGAAATTTTTCGAAAATCGCGTCATGAGTACGACCTCAATAGCTGATTCCCCTTAAGGGAAATCTGCTAAAATGGTCAAGGTTAAAGGAAATGCCAATATCAATGGACTATTTAGCATATTTCCCTTAAGGGATACCAGTTATTAATTCATGAGGTGGTTTTCAAAAAAAATCTTCAAATATCAATCGACCCTACCCAGGAATGGTGAAAATGAGATCCGTTCAAAACTATTTACTTATATGCACATAAATATTTGTCTGGTATCGCTCTAGCGGTCACAAGTCTCTTACATCATTACCCAAATTGAAAATTAAACATTTTATGTAAACGAAAAATCATGTTCGTAAGAAATTGGACCAGCGGATGAGAAGGAGTATAGAACGTGAATTTCGAACATTGAAATTGTTCTGATATTATACGTCGGATCTAAAAATTATATAAAACCTATCTTATTGAAAATGCAATTTTATATAAATGTTGTTATATGCATTTGTTCCGTATTTTAAATATTAACCGAGATATTTGGATTTTTTAGTTAAGGCCTTCAAGTTCACTCCCACTTCGAATTATACCATAATAACAATAAACTGTTATACATTTGCCCACTTAAATAACAAATCGTGTTTATATCAAATGCAAATACGTTGTGATGATGTAATCAAGAATGAAGACTTTAATTCTTGACTTAGAAATGTTTTTTTGATTTTCAAGAAACTTTATATATAGCCGTTTCATTCAACACTAAAGATCATATTCGAAAGATGTTATAGAACCAATCTTGTTAAACAATCATTTTTTTCTGTAATCGTTGAATAATGGTAACATTACTAAACTGAAATGAGTGAAGAAAGTGAAACATTTTGCAATAGAGTGAAGAAAGTGAATTGCCTTCTTAATTAGTAATAAGTATAAATTAGAAAATAATTTGAGGTTGGAAATTAAATGCTTTTAAATTTTTCTTAACATTGTAAAAATTTATTTTAACAAAATAAATTGAAATGTGAATGAATTATTGGTGGAAATAATCAATATATTTTAAAATTTAAATATAATAATAATTACCTTCCTTGTTTATAACCTGCACTTGTTTATAACTGCACTACTTCACAATCATCACTAGTTATTTTATAACTATGCTTATAACCTTTCACAACCATGCTTATAACCTACCAACAACATACCATAATCTTCACAACATCCTAATTTTGTTCATATTCTAGTTAGATCTGATCATGTATTACACGATTACAGAAAAAATTTAAAATTACACTCGTGACGAAAGTAGAATTTACAACTCTCGTGAAATTACCACACTCGCGTCGCTCGTGTGGGTAAACGTTTCACTCGAGTTGTAAAATGATCTACTTTCGTCACATGTATAATAAATAACTATTCTAGAATTCTTGTTATGTACATTTTCTCGTTACTCCAATATTAAGGCAGTTATTATTATTTTATAGCTTTCAGCCTATAATAAACCCCTTCAACTTCTCACCGAATTTTGACATAGAAATACAGAATACATGGTGAGATGAGATCGGTTGAGTGGGTTTCAAGCACATGGAAAATCTCCTTAGTTTACTCATGAATTGCGTATTTTTCCTGGAGACTGGGTATAGTCAAAATTAGTGACATGGTCATAATCAAAAAGTAGTGAGTTTGATTCTCGGCTGGACAATATGAATTTATTTAGTGATGAACTCATTAAATAAATTCCTTCGTCCCACCCTGGATAGGAAAGGCTTGGTGGACTGTAGATAACCTGTCCCAATTAGCCATAGTTTCAAAAAGTGGGCGCTAATAAATAATAATAATAACAATAATCTATGAAACCATATCATTAAAAGTTACTAACGACCTTAGTAGATACTATTTTGACTTCTTAGTAGATACTGTTTTGGCCCCCTGAGATAATTCAGGGGATTCGGAGTTCAAAATGAAACTTGATAGCTTTTATTAATCCTATTAATATGCTAATGGGCATTCAATCAATTTTTTTCATGATTTCAAATTATCTTATTTAGTCCAGTGTCATGTAAATTGATGATCAGGCAGCTGGTCTGTAATGTCATTTGGCATGTCGATGTTGAAACGCTTTTACACAGTGGCTTTTCGAATTTGTCCACTTAGTACCAATGTGTTAGTTTTGAGTGGCCAATGCTCAGACCTCATGAAACTACTTTCTCTCTTCTATTATAACGATAGCTGGATGGTCAACCATTTACTATTGGCTTTCTCTGTCGATGGTTATGATCCATGAATTAAGTCCATGTTTGCCAGTGTTGAATGATTGATGGGTTTGTAAAGGTCGATGAGTTCTGCCGAGTGACTAAATTAAAATCTGGATGATTTCTGCAATCCAGATTAACACAAATTTGTGTTGTAAGTATAACTTCAATAGCCGATTTACCTCAAACCCACCTGTTAAAATTTATCGCTAACAATTTGGCGCAGAACGCGTATAATATCGACACTTGATGCATATAAATGATAATACCCTTGATGTTTAACGTAGTGGACATAATACCTTGTGACCCTCTGCAACAATAAGAAGCCTTAGTCTGCCAACAATATTTGAGCTGCCTACTGGAAGGAACATTGTTCAGAGGAAGCCCTGAGCTGTAGATCCCTTGTCCGACTAAGCCTCTACTGGAGCAATGGATTTCGAGGGATTGAGAAGGGGATTATTGGATTGAGCTGGAAGGAAAGAGAGGAATGACATCTCCCCTTCGGAGAACGCGTATCTCACAGTCCAAAAACCAGGACTGCGTGGATATCTCAACTAGAATCACAATGGAATTCGTATCCTGTTCAAGTGCCGTGCTCAAGGAAGTACCTGAGAAGTTAATATTACTATAGTCACACTGGAATAGCCTAAAAATGTTCTTATCAGCACAGAAGTTATTATAATTTATCAAAGATTTCATTGAAGCTGTCACAAACCTATGCATAGTACTTCTGTGTCACGAATCCCGTATCTTCTGTGGTTAGTGATAACAATCAAAGACGAATCCAACTTACAATCAATAATATTTTTCCAAAAACCACATAATAAGAAATATTTTAAAATATAATAAAGTGTTAGGGCGCGCGGTTAGCTTTTGCGGTAATAATAATAAAGCTATTTCGGCACCAAAATGTCGGGGCGGGGAAGCCATTATTCCCGGGTTTCTGCACCCAAATGTTAGGGCGCGCGGTTAGCTTTTGCGGTAATACTAATAGAGCTATTTCGGCACCAAAATGTCGGGGCGGGGAAGCCAATATCCTCTCTATGTGCTTGCTGCAGATCCAACTTTTTCCATACTTGTAATCTTGTAATAATCTGGTCGCCAAGTACTCTGGCATCCTGTTGACAAAACATGGCTGCAGCAGACAGTTGCATGGTTATTTAAGCAGCCATTGAACGACGTACTATCACGTCTCAGTCTCAAAATCTCAATTTATATTGTTATTACTATTTATTAGCGTCTACTTTCTGCTACTATGACTAATTGAGACTGGTTATCTACAGGTTACCACCCTTTTCTAGCCAGTGTGGTACCAGTAGCCAGAACAAAAGTATATCTCGGCTACCCCAAAAACTAATGCTAAACGCAATCTCTGTCGTAAATACAATTTAAAAATTTTAATCAGCTGTTACCTCAGAGTGTAATTAATTATGATGAAATTTCCCAAATATTTAATACAATTTTGTTGAAAGTATCTCAATGGAAAAGGTCACCAGAATCTTTGTGAATATTTATTCAAGTATGTTATTCGTAAATTCTCCCTTATTCATCATTTTTGAGTTGGAGTTTCCGCATATGATTTACTATGATATTTTTCCTTATACCTCATTTCCCAGAACCATCATAATATACTTTTATACTTTTCTTAAAATCACTGGGAAATCACCTTAACAGAACAGACGGCTGAATCATTTCATGCTCGAAACAGTGTCTTCAAAAAGAACTTCCAGTACACTAGATTCTAGACTAATACCATTAATCATGAGTTGTTCCTCTGAAAAAAGCAGTCATAAATTAAATCATTTCAAAGAAATAATTTAATATTTCAATCAAACTGAAGAAAAAAAAAACTGAATCATTTAAATTAATTTGATCTAAGGATCGATAAAAAATAACTTAGTTCAAACCAAGTATTTAACAGAAACATTCAAAAATCATTTCTCCATCCTACGATCTTAAGACATAACTTTTCAGTGTCCCAGGTGTACAAATGGTGCACGCGCTCGAAGGGAAATACAGCAAGTGAGTTACTTGCCGTCTTTCCCTATGAGCGCGTGGAAGTAGCTCTGAAGATGGAGACAATAGTCTTCGAAAGCACTTAGTGCTGAAATATAAATTTGTGAAGAATTGGAAGTATTTTTCTCTCTCCAAGAACGAAATATTTTTCACTTCCAACAACTCTGCTGTGGAAAAAATATTTATTTATTAGTAACGTCCACTTTTTGCTACTAAGGCTACTTGGGACTGGTTACCTTCAGGTTACCACCCATTTCTAGCCAGGGTGGGACTAAGGATTTTATTTAATAAATTCCGTCACTAAAAAAAATACCTGTTGCCCAGGCGGGAATCGAACTCGGCACTCTAGGTTTACCATTTGAAGAAATTGAAAATCGCGTCAATCGCTAATTCCTAAGGCCCTATCTGCTATAAAATTACATGAATTGTTTAGCTTTATTAGGAGATTTTTGGAACATAGGGGGCTCAGGTTTTCCATGTGAGTTATGGACTTGGTTTTAATCTCACTAGTAAAACTTCCTGAGTCCTGAGTTTGATTCTCACCACAACAACAATAGGAGCTTATTTAGAAACGACCTTATTAAGTTAAATTCTTAGTCCCAACCTGGCTAGTTGAGGGTAGTAACCTGCAGATCACAGGTCCCAATAGGGCATAGTACCCAAAGGTGGACATTAAATACATAAAACATAAATTTTTAGTTACGTAAGTGCATCATGGGTGTGGTATATAAATGCGCCTTATGCAATTATATATAGTATTATTACTTGTTTATTCGACCATTTCAATGAAATAAATTAAAAATTTGATATGAGTAGAAAGGGCATACATATATGTATCTCCATGCAGATAACATGTCCCAATCAGCCTTAGTAGAAAGTAGACGTTAATAAATAACAATTGTAACATTTCAAATATTGGTTGATTTTATTTAGTGTTTTTCGAAATCTTCAGTTTTTCAACAAGGTGTTTGTATTGACCGTGCATCGTTGTATTTAAAATGGAGGACAAATTATTCAGAATACTCGCCATGGATTACAACTCGTAACCACGAGACAACCACAAATATAATTAAATGGACCATAAAACTGTCATAATATGCAGGGAATGACCTTATCGCATAGGCATTTAGTGGGACATTCCATCAGATCCGAGGTAATTAGTCCTTGAATATTAATGTGCCCATAGTAATAAAACCTGCATAATAACGAGGTATATCTTGTCACTTGATTGACTATTAACGTCAACATTATCTATAGTAATGCATTTAACAAACAGTAATAAAACTATTTTCTATCTTCTATCTCATTATTAATATACATATAAGCAATAAAGCAAATATCCGAATGATGATAAACAATATAATATATCTACGATGGTCACTCTAATTATGAGAAATACATAATACCAATCTAACCATGTAATCTGTCTATATTATTCTAAAACAACAGATCCACATTCTCTCAGCAGATGATTGTGTTTGTGTGTGTGTGTATATATATATATATATATATATATATATATATATATATATATATATATAATTGTATATATTTAGCAGATTTCCCTTAATGGAAATCAGCTGAATTGATTTGAGGCTGTGGTGATGGGTATTTTTTTCCACAATATTTTGTTTAGGGTTAATACCTGGCTCGAAAAATTTTTTCTTTATGTAAGTCGATCCTACCCAGGTTCCTCCAGATGTATTTCCCGTCTTCTGTCCATTATGCAATTATATATTCAATATATATAATAATATAATATAATTTCATAATAATAAATAAAATTATAATAATATAAATTTTTTTCATCTGAGGGTAGGATCGATGGCAACTTTTGTTATGTGCATGTTTTTCGAAAAAAACTCGCGTCATGAGTAAGGACCTCAAATAGCTGATTTATAACCTTAAGGGAAATCTGCTAAAATTCAATAATAATAATTTTTAATATCGGTATATAATCATGGAAGAATTAATGCTATATTGACATAGTTTTTTACGCTCTAGCGGTCGCAATTTTCGTTTGATCGTTAGCACCCAAAAAGTTTTAAACTTTTATGCAACAAAATAAAGATCAAGTTCGTTATGGCTGAAATCGGACCACTGGGAGGAGGGTTTAGAGGAAGGATTTTCGAATTCAAAATATCTCCTTTACTATACTTGTCCTCGAAAAAGTAAAATTTTTCAATCTTATTGACAATTTTCGCGAAAAAATCAATGTACAGACAGAGATTACAATTTTATATATATTATATCTACTATAATATAATGTTATATACATTTATTCTGAATATTAACCGAGATATTTTATATATATATATATGTTTATTATATATATATATATGAGATCGGCTAACTTCGGGTCTAGTCGTGAGTTTCCGTCAAGAGCTAGTTCGGGCCCTTTCCATAACTGTTTGACTCTCTATTCTGAAATTTCTCTAAAATAAAACTTCACGTGGGAAATCTGCTTAGATTACGCAGCCCCTGCGTGACGGACTTTTAATTAATTTACCCGGCTCACATGGACTTCTCAGGGCCATCATGCACGGACAGCACTCATAGTGTCCGACCGTCTCTATTATATAACTTAAATTGTTCAGGTTACTCACAGATCCGCAAATATAATTGCTATTTCTTAGTCATTTGGCACATATAGAAAATAATACTTAAAGGCCACTCACTTCTCCGTGTCTCGGCACCGACTCCCAGATTCCTGTCCTCCAGATTGTACTTTGGGCTCGCTGGGCTGCACTCTCTCGGTCCATGGCTTCATTAAGTAATTCCACTGTCCCTCGACAGGTGCTACCCTCTCTTAAGGAGCCCTTTTACTAATCTAATCATTTAAATAGAGACGGGCGTACTATTCCTTCAGGCCTATGTGCTAGCCCGTTACAATATATATATATATATATATATATATATATATATATATATATATATATATATATATATATATATAATCACTTGACGAAATATACTCCAATTCTCATTTTATTATCAACACATTTCTGTAAAAACTGTGTCCCGGATAAATTTCATATTAGTATATATAGTTATATGCAGGATTAACTGAGGCGTTTGGTTTCAAAACCAGGTACATCTGTTTTTTTCAAAGTTTTTAATGCCGGAAATGATGTATTGTACGCGTTTGTTCCAAAACCATATAGATCCTTCCAAAATCAACACCGCAGATAATGAAAAAAAAATGTGTTAAAACTGACTTTTTTTAAAAATGAAATCTATTTTGATCAGTCCTGAAAAATTTTTGAAAATGGATGTACCTGGTTTTGAAACCAAACGCCTCAACTCATTTCTTGTTAGAAAAAATATTTACTAGGAAAAAGAAAAATAATTCTGCTAAGTATAGAATCACTTAGAAAACGAGTGAAATCTCTTCTTTTTTTAAAAAAAATATTAGGTATAATAGATATTCTACATACAAATTCCTGTAGATTTAAATAAAATACAAATTAATACCTGAAAAACGTTAAATATTATTATTAATTTTTTATGTTTTTCTTTTAAAAGGGAAAGCCCTGAAGAGGTGGCAAATAAGCCAAGAAACATATAGGGCTGTTTCAATAAAGTTTGCACAGGAAAAAATGTTTTTTATTGGAGATCCTTGCCATAAAATTTGAAGAATATATAAATAATATTGGGCCCAAAATATGAAGAATATTTAGTTTTGAATGGACCTCATTTTCACCACGACTTACCTAGGATCGATGGACATTTGAGGAAACTTTTTTAAAAATCGCGTGATGACTACAACCTCAATAGCTGATTTCCCTTAAGGGAAGTCTGCTAAAAACGAAACTTATATGAAAGGCTATGATTATTTTTTCTTTGTATTTAACTTAAAATGCTTTTTGCATGAAATCAAAGCTGATATTTTTACTAAATTGAAAGAAAAACAAAATTAATTTTCTACAAGAATATAACTCTTACTGGAAGTAAGAATTTCTTTCAGGCAGGAGAGCTGTAAAATACGTTTAGGAAATTTGAAGTTATTCCATCTCACAATTGAGAGAACATTCATTTTCCAAGCCCATCAACCCTCATTACTTATTCACATCCATTAAAAGTGGGCCTAAAGTAAAGTTTAATTATTGTAATGAAAATGTTGGGCATTTCTTATCAAAAATCTCTTTCTGTCGTCATTCATAATACAGAGACTATGTCTGTACTGGTTATTCCTATTCCCACGATGCCAGACAAATACATCTAGTATTACTAAATCCATCAGAAACCTCAAGTTATTTCACAGAATTGTTGTTGAAAGTGAAGAAATATTCTATACATGGAGAATAAAGTGTCCAATCTTTTACAAGTTTTAATTTAAGCGCTTTCAAAGACCGTTGTCTCCGTCCTCAAGTAAACACATAAAGACAACTAAAAAAAATCCAATACAATCAGTGAAGAGCATAAAAAAACCCATAGAACCATGCCCCGTCCGCAGGGGCTGCGTAAACTAAGCAGATTTCCCACATACTGCCATAAAATATCAAACTGATGAGTAGAATAACTCGCTTAATATTTGAGCTACTCAAAAATGCATAGAACTATAATTGCAGACCATTATTAGTTTAACAGGATTGGCTCTATAACATTTTACGATCCGACGGGGATATTTGGAATTTTATAATACCCTTCTCTAAACCAATACTATTCCTGAGCGTTGACTGAAACGGCTAAATATCGAATATGGTATAGATTAAATAAACATTTTCGAGTAAAGAACGAAAATCTTAATTAATGACGTCATCACAAAACATATTTGCATTTGGCTCATAAAGTAATAGTTGAAATGAAAATCATATTCGGAATTTTAAGCTTGGAATGAATTAGTGAATGGCATTGCTTAACGTTAATATGACTTGAGTAAGAGAGGGGTTTACTGACGGCCGAAAACAATATGAGAACATTTATAGAACATTACATTTGCGATAAGGTTGATTCTATACAATTTTTTGACCCGACGTGTAGCAACAGAGATATTTTGACTTTTCGAAATTGTTCCAATTGAACCCCCCCCCCTCCCCTCCCCTGATCTGATTTCAGCCGTTAACGATCTTAATCTATATTTTTACATAAAACGTTTAAATGTAGAGTTTTGTAACGATCAGACAAAAAGTCCGTCACGCCGGAGTTGCGTAAGCTATGCACATTTCCCACGGGAAGGTCTACAACAGATACACCCAGATACTGGTAACACCGCCGCCAATGTTAAGGGAATAGCATTAATACAATACAATATTAAAACATACTGTAATAAGAAACCATTCAGTCAATTTACAGGTTAATAATGTCTACTAAACCTCTGCTTCCACTGGTCGGATTTTAGCCATTATGGAACTTGATATATACATTTGTCTTTCACGCTCTAGCGGTCGCAATGTTTGCTTCGTTACCAAACTCAATATTTAAACGTTTTATGTAAAAATAATGATCAAGTTTGTTAATGGCTGAAATCGGACTAGTGGGAAGGAGAGTTTAGATGCTATACGTCGGATCGAAAAATTTTATAGAACCAAACTTATTGCAAATTAAATTTACTATTAATATTGTTTATGAATTTATTCTGTATCTTGAGTATTAAAAATTTTTGCAACCGCTAGAGCGTCAACAGACTAATATAAATAATGATGATATGAGATATAAAGTATCTACGATGCTTACTCCAATTATGAGAAATACAAAGTACCAATTATTATACTAAAACAACAGATCAACATTTTCTCAGCAGATGATTATGTGTGTATTTATATAAATATATATATACACACACTCTCTCTCACACACACACACATACACACATATAATATATATATATATATATATATATATATATATATATATATATAATATATATATATATATATATATATATATATATATATATAAAACATCAATTGACGTATTATACTCCAATTCTTATTTGCTTATCAAAAAAAAAGCCTATAAAAAGTATGTTCCAATTTAATTTTAGATAGAACATTTAATTATATGCAGGAAAAAACTCGTTTCTTGTGCTAACTAGGAATAAGAAAAATAATTCTGCTAAGTATAGAATCACTTAGAATACGAGTGAAATCTCTTCTTTTTTTAATTTTTTAATATTAGGTTTATATATATATTATATAAATATAATATAAATATATATTCTAAGTAACAATTCCTGTAAGTTTAAGGAAAATAAATAAAATACAAACTATAGCCCCCCCCCAAAAAAAAAAAATTGAAGAACTAATAAAAAACCAAAAAAAAGTTTATATTCTGCGTTATAATAATTATTACATAATAGAATCCTTTTAAATAAGGAGTAAAATCACTTCTATTTTTAGCAGATTTTCCTTAATGGAAATCTATATATAGCATATGTTTATTAACTTATTTATTTTTTGAATGGACCTCATTTTCGCCATATCCTAGGAAGGATCGATGTACATTAGACGAAATTTGCGAAAACGTTAAAGAAATTCAAGTATGTCAATCACACAGAAAACGTATTTACTGGCCAAGGCGTAGAAAATATTTATATTGACAATGTAGATACATCGGTATTGGATATCTGGTACTCACGTCTACGTGTATGCCGTGAAAGGGGAATATCTTGGTTGAAGGGGTCTCGTTGGGTGAGTACCTATAGAACTCCCTTTGTCCCCGGTACCACTTGACCGTGTAGAGTGGAGCACCTTGCAGGTCATAGAGGCAGAGGAGTGTGGCCTGACCGCCTCTCTCCACCGCATGGGGGAAGAAATCTATTGTCACGTTCTGCAAGCCACAGCTCCCTGAAACAAACAGGAAAAAAAAAATGTAAACAAACAGGTCAGCCGACCACTCAGAGATGAAAGGATAAACAGAAATATTCCTGACAGGAAAGAAACACAAATTAATGAAATGTATCTGAATAGAACGTGAATGTGAAGTTTTACAATAGATAAATTACATACAGGTAACAAAAACTTAACAATATCCAGAATATTACGTGAATAACTACAAGCCGTAATGAGAAAAGTTTAAGTCAATTTTAAAAACCTCCCAACGGAAAGCGTCTGAATTGTAAACAAGGGGAGTGTACGCCCTTCCCCCACTGATTTAAACGAAAATGTTTTAGTGTGTAATATCTAATGAAAAACAAATTCTGTTAACGCAATTTTTTTTTGTAACAATAAGATCTCGAGAT
Organism: Riptortus pedestris; assembly: GCA_019009955.1. Classification (NCBI taxonomy): domain Eukaryota; kingdom Metazoa; phylum Arthropoda; class Insecta; order Hemiptera; family Alydidae; genus Riptortus; species Riptortus pedestris. Next base: position 104,390,121 of record CM032231.1, on the reverse strand, counting down.
CGAATCTTCCCGGATCTACTATTTACGAGTATTTTTCAGGTTTTTTTTTTTTTTTTTTACTTTTCGTTTCTAGGACGTTCATTAAATATTGAATAAATAATAAGTAAATATAAATAAAAAAGTTCTTTTTTTAAATATTGGCATTTAATTTTTAACGTGTTTCATATATTTAAAGAAAATTTGAAAGCTTCCTGTCAAAAATATAATATGTGTAGGGAAAAATTTATAATTATTCGAGAAGTTATGAATACGCTTTATAAAATTTTTAACTTGATAGAAAAATATAAATACGTAGAAAGATACCTAAAACTTTCACGCTCTAGACATAGAAATATTCTTTAACAGTTTAATACTTAGAGCTATATTTTCATTATGATTGGGCTTTGATCACTGACCTTTTTTTTTTTTTTTTTATCATCATCAAGTTAAAAGATTTATCAAGAGGGTCCTAAACTGCTCGTATTTGTTCCAACAGAATCGCAAAATGCCCAGAGAGAATTGACTTAAAATTCATTCTAATCTTCAACACCATTGTTGCCCTATAAAATTTGCGACTTGTTGATAGAAATAGTATTATCTTTTTTGTACAATGATAAATATTTCGTTATTAACAGGAAGCATTAGACTTTTCTTTAAATATATGGAACACGATAAGAATTAAATGCCAATAATTAAAAAATACAATTTTTATCTATTTATTAATATTAAATAAACACCCTAGAACCAAAAGTAAAAGCATTCCAGAAAAAAAAAAAATATTCGCTCAGAGCGAGAGTGATCTCGAGATCTTCGGGTTACCAAAAAATGACGCTACTCACTGAGCCTCCGGGAACCCTTTGAAGTAGGCGCCCTAGCAAAACGTCAAAAGTTTACGTAAACATTTTTTTTTAAACGAACTCGTGATAGTGCGTTCTCTCGCTTTAACAGAATTTGTCTTTCATTAGGTACTACATACTAAAAAAGTTTCGTTCAAATCGTTGGGGGGAAGGCCGTGTTACTCCCCTTGTCAGAGCTGAACAGATAGATAGAAATGAAAAACAATTAATAAAATACATCTGAATATAACATATTAATTTTATTAAAAACTATTCACCGCAGCTAGTTTTGTAATTTATAATGAATCAGAATAATTTTCATCTCAGTCACTCAAATTTTAGTAATCCAAGAGCAAAAGAATGGAGGGGGAGGATCAACAGAACAAACTTGAATATATCTTATAAAATAAACATTTAATGGAACAAATATTTGGTACTTAACTTTAAATTAAGTGCTCAGGTAAGAAAAAACGCCTCGATCCTTCACTATTCTCTGAAGAATAGTGAAGGATCGAGGCGTTTTTTCTTACCTGAGATAATAATTCCTTCACCATCCAGCACCTCAAAAATGTTTAAATTTAGTTGTTCGTGATATAAAAGATTATTGTGTATCTGACATGAATAGGAGTGGGGTTTATTGGCTGAAAGCTAAAAAATCCAAATACTTTGGTTAATATTGAAAATAGGGAATATGCATGTAATTATATTCATAGTAAATTTAATTTGCAATACGATTGACTCTATGCAGTTTTTGTACTGTATATCTTACAATTAAATATCCAGATTGGTAACGATTAACACAAATTGTGACCGCTAGAGCGTTAACAGACAAATACACATATAATTTTGAATGAACCTCATTTTCATCATCTCCTGGGTAAGGATAGATGGACATTTGAAGAAATTTTTCGAAAATTAAGTCATGAGTACAATCACAATAGTTTATTTTCATTAAGGGAAATCTAATGATAGGATCTGATGGATTACTATTATATCTTATAGATTTTGAAAAAGAACACAGTTGGGATAAGAATAGATAATAGTGTCACAGCCTATTATATTAGCGTCCCCTTGTCCTATGCCATTTGAAGCAAGAGCGGTCACAATAACACCTATTGCATAAACGACATTTCCATATAATTCTCAATGATTTGAATACGGGGAGAGTCGCGCTGTCATTATGGCACACGATTAAATTAATAGCACTTTGTACCCATTCCTTTTCAATCTATACGATTTAATGTCGTAAGGTTAAATAGTCTAGAAATCAACGGTTTGACAGTTTCCCGTTTTCGGCGGGAAACTCATTTGTCCGCTATCGGCCCACATTTAATATAAATACAAATATCTCGGATAATATTCAAGATAGAGAAAAAATGTATAGAACAATATTTATAGTAAATTTAATTTGCAATAAGATTGGTTCTATACAAATTTTTGATCCGATGTATGGTAACGGAGATATTTCGAAAAACCCCCCTTTATACCACCCCTTCCACTGGTCCGATTTCAGCCATTAACGATCTTGATCTGTCCTTTTACATAAAACGACTAAATATCAAGTTAGGTAGCGATCAAACAAAATTGCGACCGCTAGAGCGGTAAAAAACAAATATATATATATATATATATATATATATATATATATATATATATATATATATATGTATATAATTTTGAACGGACCTCATTTTCGTCATCTCCTGGGTAGGATCGATTGACATTTGAAGAAATATTTCGAAACTCGCGTCATAAGTACGGCCTATTTAGCTGATTTCTCTTAAGGGAAATCAGCTAAAATGAGAACCGAATTTAAAGAATATCATAACCCAAAACGACATTTCGTAAAACATAACGAAACCAATGAACAGTATAACCTTTTCTACTAACTTGAAGTTGATAATAAAAAACATCCTCCTTAAACTAAGCAGATGTCCCACGCGAAGGTTTACAATAGTTAAATCTAGATACTAAAACGCCACCGTGAATATAAAGTGAATAAATACAAACGGTAATAAGAAATCTTTCAGTCAATTAACAAGTTAATAATCGCTACAACATAAACCGTCTAAGTTATAAACTAACAAGTCAGGCAACCTCGGAGAGCTGAATAAATAGACAGAAATATTCGAGACCGGAAAGAAAAACAACTAATGAACTATTTCTGAAATTAATATTATAATTTGATTGAAAGCTAATATACGATACCTAGTGCTGTAATTTATAATGAATCAGAATTATTTTTCTATCAATCACTCAAATTTTAGTAATCCATGAACGAAAAAGGGGGCAGGGATAAACAGAACGTATTTGCAAATGTCTGGCAAAGTAAAAGTTCAATGAAAACAATAATTTTCGTATTTAACCTTGTAATGAAGTGGTTTATGATATAACAGCTTATAATTAATATAACATGAGTAGGAGTGGGGATATACCGAAAGCAGTAAACTATAAAATCCAAATAACTTAGTTAATATTCACAATACGGAAATTATGTATAGAACAACATTTATAGGGTATTTGCAATAAGATTGGTTCTAGACAATATTTCGGTCCGACGCTTAGTAAAGATGATACATAGAAATTCCCCCCACTAAACCCCCCTCCCACTGGTCGGATTTCAGCCATTAACGAACATGATCTTTCTTTTTACATAAAATGATCCAATACCATGTTTGGCAACATTCGAACAAAAATTGTGACCACTAGAGTGTTTACAGACAAATTATATATATTAGCTCAGATACCCGGCTCCGCCCGGGAATTCATTTGAGGCTGAATGGTGATGATATTTTTTTTGGCAAGGCTTTACTTTGCACAATATTTTGACATTTACCCGTACCAGTGTTTAGGGTTAATACCCGTCGTTGCAGTGGATTTGTTAGTAATAAAATTAATTTTTTATGTAAGACTTCACTGTCCTCCATATTGTCATATTTCCCGTCTCCTGTGCATTATGCATAGATTTGAAATAATATTTCCAGGCAAGGTAGTTCATACTGGAATGAATTGTTGAGCATATCAATATTTCTACGCATATTACTTGCTTAATACATTGTTCCCGAAAAAATGTATAAAACAAAAGTTACTCTAAATAACAAATTAAACAACTTTTGTTACGTCCACGTTTGTCAAAAAACAAATAGACAAATAAAAATTCGCAATATTTAATTAAATTAACGTATAACGGTTTCATTATTAAAGTAACGGTTTTAGCGTATATCTCGTTAAAATATAATTCGGTATACGAAAAAAATGTATATTACTATAAAAATAGTAATCGTATAAAAAAAATCTATATATATATATATATATATATATATATATATATATATATATATATATACCTCATTTCCATGATAAATGGACATTTGAAGAAATTTTTCGAAAATCGCATCAAGAGCACGACATTAATAGCTGATTTCCCTTAAGGGAAATCAGCTAATAACAATAACTATAGAGATTGAGACGTATAGTCCGTCGTGTGTATATATATATATATATATATATATATATATATATATATATATATATATATATGTGGCTAATAAAATACCTTTATATATAGGCACACACATTTTTTTAAGGACATTTGAAGAAAATTTTCAAAAATCACGTCAGGAGTACGACTTCAATTTCTAATTTCCCTTAAAGGAAATTTTCTAAGAAGTACTGGATGGACCTCAACTGATGTATGAACATAAGGTTTGTATATATATTTGGTAGGAGCCACAAATTTGTGTACTAGTTAAACCTAATAAGTTTAATACCTTCTGAAACTGCCTCAAGAATCTTCTATGCAATGTGTATGTATGGTAATATAGTTAGACTACAACTATTAGAATAAAGTTCTAGTTTTAACCTTTGTGGACCAGGAGATCACTATTTTTAAAAATATTATTTATTATATTGAAGAGGGATAGCACCTGAAGTGACGTGTAGGTCACTATCAATAAAGTTTACGCAAAAAAATATATTTTATTGGTGACCCTTGCCATGAAAATATGAAGAATATATAAAAATGTTGGTTCCAGAATAAGAAAAAAAAATATTATTGAAATAAAATTCTAAACTATCCCATGGCTTTGAAGAAAAAGAGGAGTTACGGATAAAATAACCCTATTGGTCAAAAATTGACTGTTCAAAACATCTTACATTAGTCTCCGAACTGTGAAACGCTTGTTACAACTTTTTATAAAAGTGAGCTCATAGTACAAAACGGAATAATCTTACACCTATTTTATTCATGGATTCGAGTAACAAAACAATTCAACAGAACAAAAGCAAACAAGATAAAAATAGTGTTTAATCGAAGTATAGAAAGCTAAAATTCCTCTTTAATATTCTTCTACTTCGTCTATCATGTTTCCTCATTCCTGTTCGTTTAAAGTTCCTCACTGAATGTCCTGGAGGTTTGCAACAATCTGAAAATTCCTTGCATTCTTTGTTTGTTTTACCTTAAACCCTCTTTACCTTCCTTTTCCTAAACACTTATTGTCATTCCTTAAAATTTCACACCTAAAGAAAAGCATTGAAACTGAATTAAAGGTATGTTTCATTACTGAAAAAAGTATTGTACATGTTGTGGAGGATCCATATAAAGTTTGCTGAGAACAAAACACAAAATATACATCATTTCCAGTAGAATTATACATTAGGGAACAAGTGTTTTTATTCGAATTTATGGGGGAAAATATAATAAATCACTCAAAAGCGTTTAGCTTCTATAGTGCAACAGAATTCAGAAGAGATTATTGCCCTCTCATATTTGTCTCCTCAAAAGCTGAAAATGTTTAGAAAAGTCCGTCACGCGTAAACTAAGCGGATTTCCCACGCGAAGGTTTACAATAGATAAATATACATACAGGTAACACTACCGTGAATGTTAAGTGAATAAATACAAACGGTAATGTTCCGCCAATTTAAAATACAAGTTAATAATCTCTACAATGGAAAGTGGCTAAATTATATATAAACAGGCCAGCCAGCCTCGTAGTGCTCAATAAATAGATAGACCAGAAAGACAAACAGTTAACAAAATATATCTGAATATAACATTTTAATTTTATGAAAACCAATTTACTGAAGCTAGTGGTATAATTTGTAATGAATCAGTTTTATCTCAGTCACTTAAATTTTAGAAATCCAAGAACAAAAGAAGGGGGTGGGTCAACAGAACGTATTTGTTTGTATCTCGTAATAAAGCTTTGTTGAAAACAATATTTGGTATTTAACCTTGTAATGAAACGGTTCATTTATATAAGCTTATTATTAATATGACACTAGTAGGAGTGGGGGTTTACAGAAAGCGGAAAACTGTAAAATTCAGATATCTCGGTTAATACTCATTATATGGAAAATATGTATAGAACAATATTTATAGTAAATGTAATTTGCAATAAGATTGCTCCTTTGCAATTTTTGGAACCGACGTATAGTAACAGAAATATTTCGAAATTCCCCCCCCCCTCCCACAGGTCCGATTTCCGCCGTTAACGAACTTGATCTTTCTTTTTACATAAAACGACTAAATATCGAGTTTGGTAACGATGAAACAATAATTGCGCCGCTCGAGCGGTTACAGACAAACATATATATTCGATTCCAAGTAAGGGCCTTTACATTCTTAAGATTTTCATTTACTAAATTTCAATCACGGAACAGCAAGGAATGTTGAGAATACAAAGTATAGTGGTTAGTTGGAAAGTACTACTCATGTTTCGTCGGGACCGGTAGATAGATGTACAAATCTTAATTCCTAAATTATGGTACGCTAGTAAACAACTTGAATAGACTAATAATATTCTTGTCATTTCTATTAGAAAGTATTTATTAATCCATTGATGCGAAAATATGGCCTAGTGAGTTAAGGTGTTGGTCATAGTCTCACTTGGTAAATATAAAGTCCTGAGTTCGATTCCCACAGGGAAATAAGAATTTATTTAGGAACGAACTTATTAAATTAAGTCATTAGTCCCACCCGGGCTTGGAAAGAGTGGTAACCTTTAGATATCTCGTGTCAATTAGTAAAACAAAGTGAACCACTAAGGTAAATTGGGACGGATTATCTTCAGGTTATCACCCTTTCCAAGCCAGAATGGTGCTAAGGATTTTATTTAGTGAATTCAATACTAAATAATTTCCTAATGCCTAAATGGGAATCGAACTCATTACTACGAGAAAAATCAAGTTTTTCTGTAATCGTTGAATAATGGTAACATGACTAAACTGAAATGAGTGAAGAAAGTGAAACATTTTGCAATAGAGTGAAGAAAGTAATCACTTTCTTCACAAGTGAAGAAAGTGAATTGCCTTCCTAATTAGTAATAAGTATAAATTAAAAAATAATTTGAAGTTGGAAAATAAATGCTTTTAAATGTTTCTTAACGTAAGAATTTATTTTAACAAAATAAATTGAAATGTGTTGAATTATTGGTGGAAATAATCAATATATTTTAAAATTTAAATATAATAATAATTACCTTCCTTGTTTATAACCTGCACTTGTTTATAACTGCACTACTTCACAATCATCACTAGTTGTTTTATAACTATGCTTATAACCTTTCACAACCATGCTTATAACCTACCAACAACATACCATAATCTTCACAACATTCTAATTTTGTTCATATTCTGGTTAGATCTGATCATGTATTACACGATTACAGAAAAAACGTTTCACTCGAGTTGTAATATGATCTACTTTCGTCACTTGTATAATAAATAACTATTCTCTATCCCTGTTATTGATTCAAAAGTTTTGTAAAGTGTCATATTGTATATAATGAAATGATCTGTCAATTATCTCATGTGACTGAGGCATGACTCAATACGATGAATTTGAACGGGGACATCGTATATGATATTAAATAATTTTAAAGAAAAAGCAGCAAAATATTTTGTAAATTTAATTAAATATGACAAAATGGATGTTGTCTGGTGCCAATATAAAATGATTTTCTGGAAATATTGAAGTTATTTCTATTTTAGCAGACTTCCCTTAAGGAAAATCAGCTATTGAGGTCGTACTCATGTCGCGATTTTCGAAACATTTCTTCAAATGGCCATCGATCCGATCCTACCCAAGAGATGACGAAAATGAGGTCCATTCACAACTATATATATATATATATATATATATATATATATATATATGTGTGTGTGTGTGTGTGTGTGTGTCTTTTAACACTCTAGCGGTCGCAATTTTTGATTAATCGTGACCAAACTCGGTATTTAATCGTTTTATGTAAAAAAGAAGATCGAGTGCGTTAACGGCTGAAATCGACCCTGTGGGAGGGGGGGGGGTTTGGGGGGATTTCGAAAATTTGAAATATCTCCGTTACTGTAAGTCGGATCGAAAAATTGTATAGAACTAATCTTATTGCGAATATAATGGTCTATAAATATTGTTATATACATTTATTCTCCATCTTTAACATTAACCGAGACATTTTCATTTTTATTAAGTGTAACGGACGAGCTATGGCCGCTTCTATTAGTCCCCGCTGAAAGCTAGTGCGGCCGTTTCCGTAACTGTCCGGCACTCGTATCGAGATTTCTCTATTTTATATCTTTACGTGGGAAATCTTAGTTTACGCAGCCCCTACGTGACGGCCTTTTTATATTTTCATCCTGTAGTAAACCCCAACTTCCACAAACGAGATTTCTACTTCATTAGTGCCACTTAATATATATATATATATATATATATATATATATATATATATATATATTACACTGAGTTTTTATTAATGTATAAATGTAATATTATTTATTTAAGTTCAAATTGAAAACAAATTTGTGGCTTACTTACGGCTATTTGGGTCGGATTATCTACAGGTCCCATACTTTTCGAGACAGAGTGGCTCTAAAGAATTTATTTGATTAGGTTATCACTAAATACATTCCTTTTGTCAAGTATGGAACTCGCCACTCTTTGTTTATCAGTCGAAATTGTGGCCAACGCCTTAACTTACAAAGCTAATCTAAGACCCGAGGTTATAAATATAAAATAGAAAAAAAACAACATTTAAATGTAATTTTAATTGAAAAAATTTAACAGACACATCTTTTTAACTATACTTAAAACGTTTATCGAACCTTAGACTTAAAGGATTTGAACCAGATCTCATAATATTTCCACTGGAGAAAATGTAACGATGCCCTGCGACCTACGACTGTAGATATATTAACATATATATATTTTTTAGCAGATCTCCCTTAAGGAAAATCAGCTATTGAGGTCGTACTCATGACGCGAGTTTCGAAAAATTTCTTCAAATGTCCATCGATCCTACCCAGGAGATGACGAAAATGAGGTATATAAATATATATTCGTCTGTTAACGCTCTAGCGGTCGCAATTTTCGTTTGATCGTTACCAAACTCGATATTTAAACGTTTTATGCAAAAAAAAAAAGATCAAGTTCGTTAATGGCTGAAATCGGACCAGTGGGAGGGGGGGGTTTAGAGGGGAGGATTTTCGAAAATTCGAAATATCTCCGTTACTATACGTCGGATCGAAAAATTATATTAAATCAATCATATTGCAAATTAAATTTACTATAAATAATGTTATATACATTTATTCTGTATCTTGAATATTAACCGAGATATTTGCATTTTTCTTTTGAGATGAGATCGGCCAACTTCGGGTCTAGTCGTGAGTTTCCGTCAAGAGCTAGTTCGGGCCGTTCCCGTAATTGTTTGCTCTCTATTCTGAAATTTCTCTATTGTAAAACTTCACGTGGGAAATCTTCTTAGTTTACGCAGGCCCTGCGTGATGGACTTTTTTTGTTTTATAATAAGGTGGCTATTCCAACTTTTAGTTTTGTAATATGAGTAAACGTGAATCGCTAAAATTGCTACACACCTAAAAAATAATTGAATTTAATAATCCTTTCTTTTGGACATAATATTTATCATATAAATAAAAATATGAAGGTGAAAAAGGAAAAAAGAAAGTATTTTTTTATTGATTAAGAAAATCTTATGTATCTCTATCAACAAATGCAACATAGTCATGATAAACTATTCCCGAAATGTATGATAGTCAAACTAATGCTGACAGATGAAAGCACTTTCGACCTGGACGACTATTTATGAACAACTCGTGACTCGCGCTGTTTTGAAAATTTCTCACGTGCTGTAATTCCCATAAATCTTAAACAAGGAGTCGCCACTGAGAGTGGAGGGAGGAGCTTAAAATATACACGTTTAACAATGAAAAATACAGTGCACGTTACAGTTCAATTCCGAAAAATTAAAAATACAGTTACAAATTATACCGCATCTAATAGTACTAATATTTAGGAGGCAAAACAATTTTTATTTAAATTATCCAAACTAATCATTTATCACATATAATTCCACAGGATTAATAAATATCTCGAGAAAACCAAGACATCTTCAATTTTTAATAATAGTGTGTATCGCACACGAGAATGCAGCCATTTGGTTTATTCTCGCCGTATGATTGTTGAGAAAATCTTTTAAATGTCCACTGATTCTACAATGATGAAAACTAAGCACATCTCCTACGGAAGCTTTACAACAGATATATCTACATACTGGTAACACCACCGTGAATGTTAGGCGAATAAATATAAACGCTAAGATTAAATCTTTCAGTCAATTTACAAGTTAATAATATTTACAAAGGAAAGCGTAGGAACAGTAAACAAACAGGGCAGTCAAATCGCAACGCTTAATAGATAGAGTCTAGACCGATAAAAAGAGCAATTAATGAAATGTATTACTATATAAAATATTAATTTTATTGAAAACTATTTCCTGTATATATTACTACAAATTATAATGAATCAGAATAATTTTTATCTCAAGCAATCAAATTTTAGTAGAACAAAAACTTACGATGAGTGTGGGGAGGAGGGGTTCACCAGAACATATTTGCATGTGTCTCGTATAATACATTTCTCTTGAAAACAATCTTTGGTATTTAAGCTTGGAATAGCGTGGTTTATTATACAACATAACATAGTTTGTGTGACATGAGTAGAAGTATGGTTTTGCTGAACGCTTAAAACTAAAATATGCAAATATCTCAGTTAATTTCCAAGATAGAGAATAAATGTACATAACAATATTTATAAACCATTATATTCGCAATACGATTTGCTCTTTAAATTTTTTGATCCGACGTATTGTAACAGAGATGTTTCAAATTATCGAAAATCCCCACTTCCTACAGCTCCGACTATAGCCTTGATCTTTCTTATTACATAAATCGATTAAATATCAAGTTAAACGGTAAAGAAATAATTGCAACCGCTAGAGTGGTAACAGACATATATATATATATATATATATATATATATATATATATATATATATATATATATATTCCCCATAAGGTAAATCTGCTAAATTAGTTCCATCAAATTTACTTTGTAAATCACTTTCAACGTTTAGTAATCAGCCACTTCACCTCATACGATTTATATTTATTTATATGTTTATGATATTATATTTTGAAACATCAGATGTTTACCTTATATTTTAAGTATTAGCAGATTTCCCTTAAGGGAAATCATCTATTGAAGTAGTACTCATGTTGCGAATTTCGAAATTTTTCTTCAAATGTTCATCGATCCCACCCACGAGATGACGAAAATGAGCTCCGTTCAAAACTCTATATATATATATATATATATATATATATATATATATATATATATATATATCTAGCGGTTGCAATTTTTATTTGCTCGTTGTCAAACTCGATATTTAGTCGTTTTATGTAAAAAGAAAGATCAAGTTCGTTAACGGCTGAAATCGGATCAGTTTGGGGGGGGGGGGTTTAAAGGGAGGATTTTCGAAAATTCGAAATATCTCTGTTACTATACGTCGGATTGAAAAATTGTACAGAATCAATCTTATTGTAAATTTACTATAAATATTGTTATATACATTTATTCCCTATCTTGAATATTAACCGAGATATTTGCACTTTTATGAAATTTGGGCCGGTAACGGATTTTTTAATTTCCCGCCAAAAGCTAGTTTGGCCCTTTGCCGTAATTGTTCGGTTCTCCTATGGAGATTTCTCTATTGTATAACTTCACGTGGGAAATCTGCTTAGTTTACGCAGCCCCTACGTGACGGACTTTTTCTTTATATAGATATTCTAAAAAAATGGGAAAATAAGTAATGCCAATAGAAACTGGCTCAGAGCTTAGAAAATCTGATGATTTATGGGGTTTACCAGGCTTTCTCTAGCGACAATCGAAATAAATGGCTTAATTTAAACCTTTTTTAAAAAATAATTTGTTAATTTATCTCTGGAATATGCAGGATGGTAGAGGAACCAATTGATCAGGATCAATAAGAAGGCCAAGTCCTCTACAGTTTTTTAATATAATGCAGAGTGCACTTTCGGAGTCAATGCTCCATCCTCAGTGCCTGATGATTAAAGCTGCGTTGCCTGGACCACGACTGCCGGGCGACTCTGGGCAGTCGTGGTCCAGGCAACACAGCTTTTAATCATCAGGCACTGAGGATGGAGCATTGACTCCGAAAGTGCACTCTGCATTATATTAAAAAACTGTAGAGGACTTGGCCTTCTTATTGATCTTGTTAATTTATAGTTCTATAAATTTTGCTTTAACGGACTATTCTGTTTTCATGGGAGATTTGTAAAAATGAGTAAACGTAATATTTTGAGCTCAGTGCTTTAAATGCAGGATTAGTGACAAAATGAAGTTTATGTAGTTTTACACTATTTTAAATGTAAATAAATTAAAAATCAATCTTGACTCGTATATTTATTAAAAAGCAAGTCCAGAGACGTTTAAAGGAACATACAAGCATTTCGTAAATTTATACTTGTATATATAATTCAGCATTATTTAGTTAGTATTCAACTTTTGAACACTTTTGCAAACAGTCTAAAAAAGGTCATGGTAGACGTTTCTCGGATAAGAGAGGATGGTATATTTCCATTATATACTTACTGCCATGTTTGGGTTTTTTTTTTTACCAAGGTAAACTAGTTCTCTACTTTGTAGAACCTCAATCGCCTCACAAAACTGAATGGGCCCAAAGTAAAACCGGGTAAACTGTCATTTATTTATTGGAGCTTCGCAGCTTCGGCGATGTTGCTCTAAACTAAAGGATTTGTAACTTGAAAAAACAAACAAAACAAAAAAAAACAAAAACAAAACAAACAAAAAACAAATTAACAGAATTAAGCAAAACAGAAATGGAACACAAAGGACAAAAAGAAAACAAAACAGATAAGGAACACAAAACGCAAAAGGAACACAAGCCAGAAATGGAACACAGAACACAAAAGGTAAGCTGTCAGATCACCAAAAAAACCCAACAAGAATGGTTTTATTTGCATTTACATTTTTTTGCATTGATCCGACGAATATGAACAGAGGTATTTTAAATTTTCTTAATTCCTCCTACCCCCCCCCCTCACGGGTCCGATTTCAGCCATTAACGAATTTGACCTTTAGGTTTGCATGGAAGGAACAATTATATCGAGTTTGGTAACGATAAAAAAAAGAAAAACTGCGGTCAGTAGAGCAAATATATATATATATATATATATATATATATATAATAATAATTCTGAACTGACCCTATTTTCGTCATCTCCAAGATAGGATCGATGGACATTTGAAAAAATGTTTTGAAAATCGTGTCAGGATTACAACCTCAATATCTGATTTCCAATAAGGGAAATCTGCTAAAACATACTTGTACTTCTACAGGTATAGAACTTTCATCCAAGTGACTTATAATGGTTTATTCAAATCTTACATTGATTTCGGATTTGTTTAGCAAGAAGAATATTAACAGCATTGTCATTACGAGTTTATCAAAGAATAATACAAAAAAAAAAAAAAAGGTACCACCAGTGAATCGGGTGGTCTGAATAAAACTTTCTTAACTTGAGAAGTTCCTGAAGTAGGTTTAATCCGTTTTCCGTCAGGCACAAGAAAGATTTAACTCTGCAGCTAGTCCGTCCTTCTCCCTCGAGTTCCCTATTTGTAAATCTTAAATTTAATTAATTTGTAACTTGAGGAGAAATTTAAGCCGAGATGAAACATTGTCAGATTCCCTCCTTTTCGTCGTTGGCGTCAGAAAGCACTAGCTAAACTTGTCATTTTTAGAGTAATAATGAGTTCTAAGTCCTTTGTACAACGCTGAATTTAACTTGGAAAAACTAATTTTACGTTATAATTAGAACTAGTTGTAAACGTACTGTACTGCACAATGAGTGAGGAATAGCGTAATGTTTCCATGACGTGCTAACTAAATGACAATACATAAACATTAATTACTACGGTTTGTTTATTTGAATTCATTTCATTTCTAGTTTAATTCCAATACATGTTCAACAGAAATGATATTAAAAAACAATTGCACAAAATAAATCAACTGCTAAATGCGTTATTAAAATATTTTAAACATGTTTTAGCAGATTTCCCTAAAGTGAAACCAGCTATTGAGGTCGTACCCATGGCGCGATTTTCGAAATGTTTCTTCAAATCTCCATCCCACATACCACTTTATGCTACTATGGCTAATTGGGAGATTTTATATATATATATATATATATATATATATATATATATATATATATATATATAAGTTAACTCTCTATCAGACGCAATTTTCGTTTGATCGTTACCAAACTCGATATTTAAATGTTTTATGTTAAACTAAAGATAAAGTTCGTTAATGGCTGAAATCCAACCAGTGGGAAGGAGGGGTTCAGAGGGGGAATTTCGAAAATTCCTAATACCTCCGCTATAATGCGTCAGATCGAAAATTTGTATAAAACTAATCTTATTGCAAATGCCATGTTCTATAAATGTTGTTATGCACATTTATTCACTATTTTTGATTAATAACCGAGATATTTTCATTAGTTTTCCGCCCTCAGTAAATCCCCACACCTACTCGGGTTATATTAATAATAAGCGATTTTATTATGAACTACTTTATTCCAAGCTTAAATACCAAATATTGTTATCGTTGAACTTTTACGTTTTGATATAAATTCTTTCTACGTGGGGCACGTGGGAAATCTGCTTAGTTAACATAACCCCTGCGGGACGGACTTTTTTTTTATACTTCTTCGCCAACTTTAAAATTTAAACAGTTTCATGTGTTACGTATACATTTGTATTCATTAATTATTAAATTAATTAATATTTACAATTTAAATTAAATAATTTATAATTAATTAAGCTACTGAAGTAAATCGGAATGGTTTTAGGATAATCAATTTTTTGGTTTTTTTTTACCTATTAAAGTGGTAAACTGATTTATTTTTATACGAAATTCTATCGGACAAACCCTATTTATATTGAAGTGGCAAAACTATAATTTAATATTAGATATATAATGCATTTGCATTTTCTAATTAGTCATTTGCCCATAAGCAACGAGCAGTTTGATTGAACGTCAATCCAGGTCGTCGGTGTAATTAAACATCAATCACACGCCTAGTTAGGAATTAAGTTGAGGGAGAATAATGGCCATCAAGTTGCCTTACATTTCTCATAATATCTCCTGATAAGTGAATATATTTTAAAGTTTTGTTTCACTCCAACTGTCATGTTTCTTGAGAATCTTAGAATAACAAATGGATTTTTTTTTCTTTTTTTTTTTTGCTAAATCCAACAAGGATTCAAATTCAAATCTAAAGAGATGGAATCAAACAGATACAGGATTACATCTAAAATTATATATCCCTCTTTTAAAAACTAATATCTCACTAACCCAACATACAGTTTTATCTAACACAAATACTAACTGGACACGGAAATACAAACTCTTACTTATACAGATTCCAACTTACTGACTCAAATACTTCTAAATGCGACAGCTACACTGAACAGGCATTCACCCACCTGATTTGTGAATGTATACTGACTCAAAATCTGAAGACAGTTAAAAACTCATATTCTCGCATTTTATTTTCATAACACCTCAATTTATTAAAAGCAATAGCCTATGATATCCTTAAGCTGAGAGAGGAAAAGATAATATAAAATAAATATAAAATTAATGTTATGTATTTTTTTATTGGTTAATTAATTGTATTACAGAATTGTTCTATTTAATGTTTTTTAGCAGATTTCCCTTAAGGGGTAGATGACGAAAATGAGGTCCCTTCAAAACTGCACACACACACACACACACACACACACACACACATATATATATATATATATATATATATATATATATTTGTCTGTTACCGCTCTAGCGGTCGCAATTTTTGTTTGATCATTACCAAACTCGATATTTAGTCGTTTTATGTAAAAAGAAAGATCAAGTTCGTTAACGGCTGAAATCGGACCAGTGGGAGGGGAGGTTTAAAAGGGAGGATTTTCGAAAATTCAAAATATCTCCGTTACTATACGTCTGATCGAAAAATTGTACAAAATCAATCTTATTGCACATTAAATTTACTATAAATATTGTTATATACATTTATTCTCTATCTTGAATATTAACCGAGATATTTGCATTTTTATTAAGTATGGCCTACTAACGGACGAGTGACTTTCCCGCCAAAAGCTAGTTCGGCCGATTCCTTAACTGCTCGGCTCTCGTGAAATTTCTCTATTGTAAAACATTACATGAGAAATCTGCTTAGTTTACGCAGCCCCTGCGTGGCGGACTTTTGTATTATGTTGTCGTTTAATTTCTTGATCTTATTTACATTTTAAATATGTATATATATATATATATATATATATATATATATATATATATTATATGAAAAATTGTTAAAAGTTTTGACAAAATGCACATATAATGCAAATATGCACGGGATATGCAGAAAAATAAAATCGATCTAGATAGGGTTACTATGTAGAGGATGTACGTAAAAAAAAAAATTGATTCAAATTACATTATTTAGGAAAATACCACTTTTCGAGTTCAACTAAATGATTTGAGTCATGGGTCACATTTTAATTAAGTATTACGTAAAATAGCCGTCAATCTTAAATTGAAAAGTCCAAAAGTCACGCACTGACTTAACTAAGCAGATTTCCCACTCTCACCACGTATTTGCATCTACCTCAAAACATAAATCATCAATGAGAACAACATTCCGTATTTAGGTTTAAAATAATGTGCTTCATAATATAACAGATTATTGATAATATGACACGAGTAGGAGTGGGTGTTTACTGATGGCAAAAAAGTAAAATCCCGTCACGCAGAGGCTGCATAAACTAAGCAGATTTCCCTCGTGAAGTTTAGTAGTAGATAAATCTACATACTGCTAACACAACACCACCGTGAATAAATACAAACGGTAGTAAGAAGTTTTCCCCTGCCGGTGGGAAGTGTCTCAAATGAAAACAAACAGTGTTGCAAACGGCTCAGCAGAAACAAAAAACAATTACTGAAACATTTCAGAATATAACATATTTATTTTATGGAAACCTATGTACTGTAATTTTAACCCTTAAGGGAAATCTGCTAAAACATGGAAATATCTTGGTTAATAATCAAGATAGAGAAAACACGGGCATAGTAACATTTACACAAAACTACATTTGCAATAAGATTAGTTCCATGCAATTATTCCATCCGACGCATAATTACGGAGGAATTAAGAAATTTCCGAAATTCCAACCTCTAACCCCCCCCCTTCCCTGGTCAGATCTTAAGTTTTACATAAAACATTTAAATATCGAGTTTGGTAACGATCAGACAAGATTTGCTTCTGCTAGAGCGTTAAACGAGACACACACACACACACACACACACACACACACAGATATATATAATTTTGAACAGACCTAATTTTCTTCATCTGCTCACCAATCGACATTTGAAGAAATGTTTCAAAAATCCCTCCAAAAGTACAACCTCAACAATTTGATTTAAGATTAATATTTAAGAGAAGGCCCGCTTGTAATTATTTATTTTTTTTTTACGTTGGTGATCATATAATAGCTGGCGAAACAAGAAAGTAACCCTGGTAATTAGTCACATATAAGGAGACATGGGGTAACTTTCTACAAGAAATAACTTTTTTCTGGAGCATACCCAAGGGCTTGTGTTTAGTTGGATATCCCCACCCTCCAACAACTTTCTGCCCTTCGGTCAGCCTCCTTTCCCAGAAGTTACTTCTGAAGATAGAGATAATCCCTTCTAAATTTGGCCATCTTATCCTTCCAGCAGTTTCAAATTTCGCCCTTATAATAATTGTTTTTCTTTAAAGTAATTCCTGATCTTATATGTGTCGTAAAATCTGTCAATCAATAATCTTATTTAAATAATAAATTTGGCAATTCATTTGGTTTGTGCCCCACAGCGATGGTGGTTGGCATAATTAGAATAATGTATTTACTCCTTCATGCACTAACCTTTGTTGTACTTTATTGGTAATCAATAAATGGAGACTTAGAATTTTTTCTTGGGAGGAGGAGCCGGAGGCCCTGCGGGTATAGGAGTGGGTACATATACCACTACCATCGGCAAGCTGAAGGTAAAAAAAGTCCGTCACGCAGGGGCTGCATAAACTAAGCAGATTTCCCATGTGAAGTTTTACAACAGTGAAATCTGCACACTGGTAACACAATACCACCGTGATTAGATAATGAGAAATCTTTCAATTAATTAAAATAAATCCCCAACTGAAAAGGATTCTGAATTGTAAGAATAATTTATATTTTAATAACTCAAATTTTAGTAGTCCAAGAACTAATGAAGGGGGGGGGGAGGATGAACAGAACGTTTTGGGATTAATCTCAAAGTAACGAAGGTAAGGTAAGGTTAAAAACGACAGGTTAGAAGAAGCTTCCGCCTGAGCCGAGAAATGAGGAAGATGGGCGACTTCATAAAAATGCAAATATCTCGGTTAATATTCAAGATAGAGAATACATGTATATAACAATATTTATAGTAAATGTAATTAGCAATAAGATTAGTACTATACAATTTTTCGATCCGATGCATAATAACGGAGATATTTTGAATTTTCGAAAATCCCCCCTCTAAACCCCCCTCCCTCTGGTCTGATTTCAGCCATTAACGAACTTGATCTGTTTTTTTACATAAAACGGTTAAATATCAAGTTTCGTAACGATCAAACAAAAATTGCGACCGCTAGAGCATTAACAGACAAATATATATATATATATATATATATATATATATATATATATATATATATATATATATATATAATTTTGAACGGACCTCATTTTCGTCATCTCCTGGGTAGGATCGATGGAAATTTGAAGAAAATCGCGTCATGAGTACGACCTCAATAGCTGATTTCCCTTAAGGGATATCTGCTAAAAGGCCGTCACGCATGGGTTGTGTAATCTAAGCAGATTTCCTTCGTGAAGGTATATAAATATACATACAGGTAACACTACCTTGAATGTTAATTGAATTAATACAAAAGATAATAAAAAATCTTTCAGTCAATTTGCAATAGAAGTTAATAATTTCTAGAACGGAAAGCGGCTAAATTGTAAACAAACGGGCCAGCCAACCTCGTAGCGCTAAATAGATAGATTGACCGGAAAAAAAAAACAATTAATGAAATATATCTGAATATAACATATTAATTTTATTGAAATCAATTTACTAAACCAAGTGTTATAACTTGAAATGAATCAGATTCAGTTTTATCTCAATCACTTAAATTTTAGTAATCCAAGAACGAAAAAAGGAGGGGTGAGGGTCAACAGAACGTATTTGCATATATCTCAAAATAAATGTTGAATGAAAACAATATTTGGTATATAGCATTGTAATAAAGTGGACCATGATATATCCTGTTATTATTAATATGACAATAGTAGGAGTGGGGGTTTACTAAAAGCCAAAGCTAAAAAATCAAAATATCTCGGTTAACACTCTTTATACTGAAAATATGTATAGAACAATATTTATAGTAAAAATTTTCAATAAGATTTTTTCTATAAGTTTTTAAATCCGACGTATAGTAACAGACGTATTTTGAATTTTCAAAATTCCTCCCCCTGGTCCGATTTCAGCTATTAACGAACATGATCTTTCTTTTTACATAAAAAGACTAAATATCGAGTTTGGTAACGATTAAACAAAATTGCGACTGCTAGAGCGGCAACAGACACCGCTATATACAGGGTGCGGCAGAAAGGACGGACGGGTTTTAAAAAGTTATAGAACAGTTAATTTTTACTCAAAAACAAATTTATTGATGCAATAAGGTTCACAAGAAAATAGCATTTGAGACAGTCAAGTGTGGAAAATAACCTCAGCCATGTAGCTGGAGGCGTTCTTGGAAGTTCGCATAGACTCTCTCCAACATTGCTCCCTCAACTTGGGCGACTTCCACGCGAATTTCGTCCTTCAATTCGTCCAGAGTTCGGGGCTTGTGTCCGTATACTCTAGCCATCCTGCTGGAACCACACACGTCGGGTTGGGACACAAGCCCCGAACTCTGGACGAATTGAAGGACGAAATTCGCGTGGAAGTCGCCTAAGTTGAGGGAGCAATGTCGGAGAGAGTCAATGCGAACTTCCAAGAACGCCTCCAGCACTGCATCAACGATTTCGGCCACCACATGCCTGAGGTTATTTTCCACACTTGACTGTCTAAAATGCTATTTTCGTGTGAACCTTATTGCATCAATAAATTTGTTTTTGAGTAAAAATTAACTGTTTTATAACTTTTTAAAAACCGTCCATCGTTCCTGCCGGACCTTGTATTATTATAAATATAATAATTTCAAGAGGTATATTTGTAATTCTCCACGTTGATGTTCTACCTTAAATATTTATTTAGTGTTCTGAAAAACCTAAAAGTCCGTCACGCAGGGGCTGCGTAAACTAAGCAGATTCCCCATGTGAAATTTTATAATAGAGAAATCGGCATGCTAGTAACAGTAGTAGTTACGAGTCTCTAAACCAATTTCACGAGAGCCGAACAGTTACGGAAACGGCCAACTACAGCCGAAATCAGCAGATCTCATCTCGTCTGTTATTCTCTCACACTTAATAAAAATGCATATATCTCTGTTAGTATTCATGATAGAGAAAAAGTACATATAACAATATTATTAGTAAATTTAATTTGCAATAAAATTGGTTCCATACACGTTTTCGATCCGACGATTTCCTGGGGGTAGCATTGATGAACATATGAAGATATATTTCGAAAATCTGTAAATATGTACGACCTCAATAGTTGATTTCCTTTAAGCCAAATCTGCTAATATGATGAGACTACTATCAAAAACCTTCCATGTATTTACGAAGAACTAGTAGAAGTTAAGGGATAAAATATTTTATCTTACCTTTTTATTACACTACAAGTGAACGTGGAAATGCTCACATGGATCCCGATCACTTTTGTGTCCTTTGCTCGTGCGGTTACAGAATTGAAGTAGTTCCCAGAATGAAGGAAACCTTTTCCCCTCAATCCCAGACGATGGATTTGTGCTAAACCACTTCAAAGAATTATCCAAGGAATTCCCTACCAAATTCCTATGGAAAACCGTTTATCTGTAAACACTTCAATTAGTTTATTCTTGGAAAGCTCCAGGTTAAATATATTGAATTGAAAAGTACTGAGAGCAACATATTGCTAAGCCCCATGTAAAATTTTGTATATATATATATATATATATATATATATATATATATATATATATACTCATAAATATATTAGTGTCATTTCGTAGTTTAGGAGTGTATATTTTATTGTGTTTATGTGTACCCCATGCTTTTCGTTTCCTTATCAGATTTTTCTTGATGTAAATCAGCTATTGAGATCGTACTTATGACGCTTTGAAACATTTTTTTAAATGTCCATCGATCCCACCCAGGAGATGAAGAAAATGAGGTCCATTCAAAATTATATATATATATATATATATATATATATATATATATATATTTGTGTGTGTGTGTGTGTGTGTGTGTGTGTGTGTGTGTGTATTTGCCCGATAACTCTTTAGCGGTCGTAATTTTTACCAAACTCGATATTTACTCGTTTTATGCAAAAGGAAAGACCAAGTTCGTTAATGGCAGAAATCGGACCAGTGAGGCAGGGGGGGGGTTAAGGGGGGATTTTTGAAAATCCGAAATATCTCCGTTACCATACGTTGGATTGAAAACTTGTACAAACCAATCTTATTGCAAATTAAATGTACTTTAAATATTGTTAGATATATTTATTCTCTATCTTGAATAATAACCGAGATATTTGCGTTTTTATTAAGTGTGTGCAGATAACGGACGAGATGAGATTGGCTGATGTCGGTTTTATTCGTGTTTCCGCCGAAAGCTAGTTTGGCCATTTCCGTAACTGTGTCAGCTCTCTTGAAATTCGTTTAAAGACTAATTAGTATTAATGTTACTAGTATAACTATAGTAGTAGTAGAATAATTGGATGTTTTATTCTCTTTAAGTATATGTACCCTCTCCCTCAATTTTGTATATACTAATATTCTTCTAAATATTATTATGAAAAACATAGGAAGTACAACAAAATTATAAATTTACAATATTCTAAACTTCACTTCTACTGAATTTAGCCTAACAATTTTGCGTCTTCATTTGTACTATTCCCCACTTAATTAAGCTGAACGTTCATTAGATGTAGCACGATATTAAAATTGTGGAAGGTTACCCACCAGGTAAGGTAATTCAATATTTTAGTGGAGGAATATGAAAGCACGCCATAAATTAACGACCACCGTGGGATTATTGAAATTGGAAGTGAAGAGGAAGGCTTTTTCTAAAAAATCCCCACACCCTTTCCTTCAAGCCTCTTATTATTTTTCTCCAGATGAACGAGCTCCAAAACCCCAATTTCAATCAGAACGCCATCTTAAGGGCTCACTACTTAGTCCCACTTCATTTGCATAGAGTTAACCCGCCTCGATAAGGCCTGATTAAAAACGAAATAAGTATACCGCCATAGTTTTTAGGGTTTCTCATTATCAATAAAAAAGGTTATATATTTATATAGTTACTCAAGGGTCTATGATAATGTTCTTGTTGATAATTTGAGTTAGTTTAAATATTCATAAAAAACAAGTTGTTAACCTTTTTTAAAAAATAAAATATATAATATCCAACAACTATAATAGTACAAATGTTTGCACTTTATTTCCCCTAAAATGGGTATCAACATTGGGGTATTATAGTTCAGTTCGAGGCATTATACATTCCATCAACTCCCTTAGATCCCTTCAATAGACACTACACATTTACAGCGATTATCCACTAATTACCGAGATTTTTTATGCTATTCACAACATTGCGTAGGTTTGCGTAAGAGAAATTACATAATACTGTGTGCTAGGCCATGAAAGTCTGGGTTGGACGCTCAAGCGGAAAAATTCTCCATAAGTGACGATGAAAACAAAATCATCAGATTTTAATTTAACCACTCACCACCCGACAAATACTTCTACAATCTCCTCAACCATTCAATACTGCCAACATACATGGTCTGGACTCAGGGATGCATCGGAAGATGAAGTCAACAATGAACAATGAATGGTCCTACCTAGGAGATGAGGTCCGTTCAAAATTGTATGTATATATATATATATATATATATATATATATATATATATATATTATTATTTATTTGTTTCCTTCCTATAGTAACCCTATAAGAAGGCCGTTTATTTGTTTCTGCATGTCCCATGCAAGTTAGCATATCACATGCATTTGTAGTGGGTTACAATTAATTTATACATAGATTATTTCAAAAGTATGAGATACATATATAAAGAATTACAATTTTATATATATATATAGATTAACAATAACAACGTTAAATTAAAGTAAAAACATATAAAGAGAAGATTATTAGTCTTAAAAAGAAAAAGAAAAAAGAAATAATGAATATCCATAAATATTTTAAGTATTGTAGTTGTATCCGCTATAATAAGTATTCAATCGATGAATTAAGGTTCTGCGAATATTTTAAAAGCATTATTATATTTTAAAAATAACTTGTCTTCTTCTATTGGAAATTTGCCTTTTTTTTGTTCTATGTCTTGTTTTAGTTTTTGTCGTTCGTTAGTCAGTAGTCTGCAATCGTATATTAAGTGTTGACTTGTTTGTGGAGTTGAGTAATCACAGGGGCAAGTATTGTTGTCTTTTATGTTAAATCGTTGGTAGTAAGAGTTCAGTGTACCATGTCCTGTTACTAATTGTGTAATGTAAAAGTCTGTCTGTATGTATTTCCTGTTGAAATATGTGTTAATGTTTGGAATGGAAAGTTATAAATATATATATATATATATATATATATATATATATATATATATATATATATATATATATTGGAGAAAAATTTCGAATATTGCGTAACAAGTACTATCTCAATCCGCAAAAAACAACTGTGCTAAAAGTGTAGAATATAGAACCTACCATAAGATACCTATTAGTCCACTGCACGAAATAGTGACAACAATCAATACTAAATAACATTACAGAACTGCTGAGTGATAATATTGGCTATCTATAAACCATTCTCACATATTTATAGAAGATGGGACTATATAAGCTCATTTCAGACCATGAAGAAAACAGTATGGTTAAGTTATTTGAATATCTAATAGCATGTAAATGGATAAGGTAGAAAACATAAATTCAATAAATATGGAGTAATAGAAGCTGTCAAATGTCAATTTGAACACGGAATTCTCTAAATTATTTCAGGAAGTTAAAATAGTAGATACTTCGGAATTTAGTTAAAAACCTTTCATTGATGAGACGAAATATTTATTGTATCTGTTATTTTATAATACTTGAGAAATCAAATCAAACACGCTCAACCGGACTTCACGTCATAGACACTCTAGAAGAGAGGAAATTGTACTTACACGCCCACGCACAGGACACGCTAAAATAACGCATTCATATCTAATGAGCAGAGAAGATGAACCTATATGTCGCTACTGCAACAGAATGCTGACTGTAAAACACATACTAACTGACTGCACACATGTAAAAACGTACACATGACCCAGAAATTGATGCCCACTACTAGCCAACCGTAGCCAATTTATAGATGACGTTTTTAAGTATTTAAGAAATAATGGATTATTTGATGATATATAAAAGCTATTATTTACCATTATGAATGTTATATATAGCAATCACTGTACGGGGAATACAAGTTTTGCTCCTTCCAGTTTAACTATTAATAGTTTTTTTTCCCCCTCATTTTGTAAATATACTAATAATTTATATTTAGTTTTGTCCATTCTATTTATCTTGTACATTTGTAAATTAGCTTTGTAAAAATTTTAATATTTATTTTATTTTGTAAAATTATATTCAAACATGTTAAAAGATGAATAGCCATTGTAGCGGCATCTCAAGTATATAATATATTATTTCATATTTGTATGTGTATATGTATATATCTATGTTTCTAAAATGTTAATTATATCTATGGCTTAACTGATGAATAGCAAGGTGTCCCTAAGGGAAAGATGTAAAATTCGGAGGGAAGAATTTACTTTTCAGATTATTGACAGATAATTCTGCTTCACTCTGAAAAACTCCACTCATGAAATTCTCATATTTAGTTAATTCATCACCGAACAACTCGTTCAGAATTTAAAATTCACTTCTTATTTATATAAAGTTCTTACCGAAGGATAAATATAAAATAAAATGTGGGACGACGTCATTTGTGTCATTTCAGAAAGGAGGCGAAATCAGCCGAGTTAGCGGGTTTTCCTGAATGTCTCTAAATTAATGCTGTGCACATTACCACTGATTAAAAATATTTTTATTTTTTTGTCCATTAACATGATAATTGATTATCATGTATGCAACATAAGGCTTATGCTAGCTCAGTACAATACCGTGTAGCCCATAACTTAAGAGAGGTTACAATGAATGGACGTGGTTTCCTAGTAAGGGCCAAAATGGTTTTGCTATCAGTAACAACGGCAGCTAATCTGAATAATACATTATTATAATGGTTGTTAATAGGAATAATCTCCTTGATAAGCCTTTGTGGCCGAGGTCCTTAGCCAATGATAATCCCAAACATACACTAGGTTATTGAACTTGAGAGCCATTGACTATATCGGCTACAATCCATCCATGTTATTGTTAGGCAATGCTTAATTAAAACTATGAACCACGGCGGCAATAATCTTACTAATAGGTTGCTTTGCTATTTGGTAATTGATGTATGATCAAAAGGGTTGACTAAGTAGATGAAGTGGCTGGGTCACCAGAGAGTATAGCACTTAAAATAGCACTGCTGTTTATCTCACAGCACTTCCAAATTCCAATTTGTTCTCTTTAATTAATGTAAAGTTCAAAAACATGGAGGGCGCCGGTGACCGTACCCGTTGATGCGTGGGTACATCCAGTTGTAGGTTCGATTCATGCCTAAGGAGGGACATTAGTTCAGGAGTTTCATTCTTTAACGGGTGTGATGAAGGGTACCATCAAAAGTGGTAAAAGACTACCAAGTTCACTGATATTTTTTTTTTTTATTGAGAATACTACCAAACTCCTTTAATGTACCTCGAGTCCTGAAGAAGAACTACTGAAATTCTTCTGCATGTGAACCCCTGTGAGCAGCGATTGACGACTGATACAGTATAATAATTTATCTGTGAAGTGATCATTTGATACGTTCATAAATATAATTTATATGTTGGATCAATGGTTTTTTTTTTTTTTTTTTTTTTTTTTTTTAGTTCCCCAATCCTGGCTAACGCTTCCAAAAATGTTCTCCAAAATGAAAATAAAAATGTTTTGCACTGCTAAAACCTAAACAAGGCATTAAAAAACAATCACGCAGCCCCAATCAACAGTCCACACAGTTCCAGGAACGTCATAAATATTTCCCACTTGTTAGCCTGCGCGATTCACGATTTCCAAGAGATAGACAATTCCGTCGGTGTTGTTGAATGAGATTATTAAGGCGGTCATTAAAAAATAAAAGGAGAGAAGGGGGAAAACGAAATTCGTTTTTATTTTTTTTTTCCAGCCATCTCGCTGTAGTGGACAGAATTGGGAAGGGACTGGATGGAGAAGGGTAGCATTAATCCAGGGGGGTGTGGTATTAAATATTTTAAAAGGGCACAGTAATTGACCCTGCAGAGGGGTCCATAGAGGCAAAAAGGTTCCAATCTACCCGGCTCAGGGATCCACTCACAATATCCTGTTTTTATTTCCTATTTTCACTCCGTGTTGACCCACAAGAAAAGGCCCTCAAGCACGATTTGTATATAAGCCGATTAGGAAGCTAAAGAAATGCCAGTGGACATAGTTTAGCCGGCAATATTGATATTCCATTCACCTTAGTTTTAGCGGATTTCCCTTAAGGAAAATCAGCTATTGGGGCTGTACCCTTGACGCGATTTACGAAAAATTGCCTCAAATAAAGGCAATATACTATCAATGTATACACTAGCAAATGTACCCAGCGATACTCGGAAATCATTGTTGACTGAATAATATTGGCATCTGAATATCAGGGCTTGAATGTGCACAATTCCACTTTCCGTCTTGGCTTATTGCTTTTCTGTAAGGGACAGGTATCTTATAGAATAGAAATTATAGTTTTGAAGTATAAATGTAATTGAGTTCCTAATCAATCACTATCCACTGTTTGACACAGAGTGAATAATTCAAATCATAATCATGGATAGCATTTATTAAACTTAAATACTATCTATACTGTTCATTATTTCATGTCAAATATCAATCGAAACACAGGAAGTCTTTAATTGTTGTATACATCACATTGTATACGTAATAGTAAATGAGATTAAAAGCAATTCCAAATATAACAAAATTTACTATCCTACCCAGGAAATAACAAAAATGAAGTTCGTTCAAAATTATATATATATATATATATATATATATATATATATATATGTGTGTGTGTGTGTGTGTGTGTGTGTATTTGCCAGTTGACGCTCTAGTGGCAAAAATTTTTGTTTGATTGTTACTGAATTCTATATCTATCGTTTTATGTAAAAAGAAAGATCAACTTCGTTAATGGCAGAAATTGGGCCAGTGGGAGGGGGAGTTAAGTGAAGGGGAGTTTCGAAAATTTGAAATATTTCCGTTACTATAAGTCGGGTCGGAAAATTGTACTCAACCAATCTTATTGCACAATGAATTACCTATAAATGTTGTTATATACATCCTTTTTCTATTTCAAATACCAACCGAGTTATTTGCATATTTTAATTTTGAACTTTCAATCAGCCCCCCCCTTTGTCATAGCACGTTATGAATAAGCTAAAAAATCATGAACCGCCTTATTTCAAACTGAAATACGAAATATTGTGTTCAAGAATTTCTTTCTAGATTACTTATATAGACCCCCCCCCTCCCCGTCATTTTGTTTTTGAATTACTAAAATTATAGTGATTGAGATAAAAATTATTCTGATTCATTATAAATTGCAACACTAAATATAGTAAATAGTTTTCAATAAAATGTATATATTATGTTCCGATATAGTTCAGTAATTCTTTTTCATTCCCTTTAAGAATATTTCTGTCTTTCAGTTGTAAGAAGTGACCTGTTTGTTTACAATAGAGACGTTTTTCGTTGTGGAGGCTATTAAAATGTAAATAGACTGAAAGATTTCTCATTGTCATTATTTTTTTAATTTTCTTAATATTCACGGTGGTGTTAGGTGTAAAAGAATACGGATTTATCAACTGTAAAACTTCACATGGAAAATCTTTTAGTTCACGCAGCCCATGCTTAAACACAAAAGGTTGTTTTAGGAGGGGTGGGAGACAAGTCTCTTAATTTTCATTGCAAAATATTTTATAGCGTATAATATTTTGCTTTTAATGCTAAATGGAACACTATCACAACTAACCATGAAGTCGCTAAGCACTTCAAATATACAAGTGCTACTTAATTCGCTTCTTCCAGCGATAGAGAAATTTATTAATTTGATAACCACTTAAATTATTGTTTTAAGTTTTAATATTCAAGGAATCAGTCAATTCATAAATTGAATTCATTCAATATGATACCAAAATAAAAAAAAAGTCCGTCACGCAGGGGCTGTGTAAACTAAGCATATTTCCTATGTGAAGTTTAGCAATAGAGAAATCTGCATACTGGTAACGTAACAACACCACCATAAGTAAATAAAAACGGTAATGAGAAATCTTTCAGTTAATTTTAATAAACTCCCAACTGAAACGGCTTCTGAATTGTAAGAATAATTTATATTTTAATAACTCAAATTTTAGTAGTCCAAGAACTAAAGAAGGGGGGGGGGCGGATGAACAGAACGTATTTGCATAAATCTCACAAAGTAACGAAGGTAAGGTAAGGTTAGAAACGACAGGTTAGGTTAGAAGCTTCCGCCAGAGCCGAGACTTACGAAAACTACCAAACTAACCCGAACAACACCCGACCACAGACTACATAAAAATGCAAATATCTCGGTTAATATTCAAGATAGAGAATAAGTGTATATAACAATATTTATAGTAAATTTAATTTGCAATAAGATTGGTTCTATACAATTTTTCGATCCGATGCATAATAACGGAGATATTTCGAATTTTCGAAAATCCCCCTCTAAACCCCCCCTCCCTCTGGTACGATTTCAGCCATTAACGAACTTGATCTGTCTTTTTACATAAAACGGTTAAATATCGAGTTTCGTAACGATCAAACAAAAATTGCGACCGCTAGAGCGTTAACAGACAAATATATATATATATATATATATATATATATATATATATATATATAATTTTGAACCGACCTCATTTTTGTCATCTCCTGGGTAGGATCATTGGACATTTGAAGAAATTTTTCGAAACTCGCGTCATGAGTACGACCTCGATAGCTGACTTCCCTTTAGGGAAATCTGCTAAAAAACGCTAAATTAACTCTTGCCAGTCACAAATTTACCTAAAATCTCTTCGGATCAGACCGATAAGAGCTGGTCAGTACTGAATAATGACTTGGAGAGGCTAGGGTGGACAATTGTAGAGGGGCTCGAGCAATAAAGTGCACTAAGGGATTTGTATTACTAACTAGACTAAAACTTCCAAAAATAAATAAAATGGAATTGACAAAAGTTCTGAACTCTGTCTGGTGTATAATTGAAAGCTAGACCAAGTATATATTTAGTTCAAAGTAGTGGGCACACACTTGAAGAGACCTATAGAGCAAATATAGCTAAAAACACAGCGGCGGTAGCCATGTTTGAAGTCTTTGAGTGCTCTCTTCCAACTTTGCACACACTCTCATGATTAGCATATAGCGCTGCAGTAGCTCACCGCAGTCACAAATTACCATTCACAATCTCACTGACTTATTTACCCCTTTTCTACAATGAAACATACAATTACAGGTTCGAGTTCCTAATCCGCTGAAGAAGAATGTAGCACAGATTGTTCTACCCATGAGAAAGGTTTAAGGTTTTTAAATGGGACTTCTTATTCAGGTTTGGCAAATATACTAACATATCTAAAACAAACATTTACAAATGTATATAGTATAAAATAGAATAGATCTACAGCATACTTAAAAAAGTCTTTCACGGAGGGGCGGCGTAAACTAAGCAGATTTCACACTTGCGTCCCGTATTTGCATTTATCTCATGACGTAAAAGTTCAAAGAGAATAATATTTGTTATTAAGGCTTCAAATAAATTGATTCATAATATAACAGCTTATTGTTGATATGGAATAAGCAGGAGTGGAGGTTTACTCAAGGCCCAAAACAAAAAAACGCAAATATCTCGGTTAACATTAAAGATAATGAAAACATGTATATGACAACATAGATCATTTTATTCTCAATAAGATTGGTTCTATACACGTTTTCGATCCGACGTATAGCAACAGAAATATTTCGAATTTTCGAAAATCCTCCCCTTTAACCCCCCCCCTCACCCAGCTCGGATTTCAGCCGTTAACGAACTTGATCTTTCGCTTTACATAAAATGACTAAATATCGAGTTTAGTAACGATTAAACAAGAATTGCGGAAACTTTTATTAAATTCATTTAGACAAAGCACGGATTTGAGAAACACTCAGATGATTAAGGAATATTTTCCATAATATATAAATAAAGTACAACCAAGTCCATGAAGGAATAATAGTTATTTATTATACAAGTGACGAAAGTAGATCAGTTTACAACTCAAGTGAAACGTTTACCCACACGAGCGAAGCGATACTATCGTGATAATTTCACGAGAGTTGTAAATTCTACTTTCGTCACGAGTGTAATATTAAATTTTTTCTGTAATCGTGTAATACATGATCAGATCTAACCAGAATATGTACAAAATTAGGATGTTGTGAAGATTATGGTATGTTGTTGGTAGGTAATAAGCATGGTTGTGAAAGGTTATAAGCCTAGTTATAAAACAACTAGTGATGATTGTGAAGTAGTGCGGTTATAAACAAGTGCAGGTTATAAACAAGGAAGGTAATTATTATTATATTTAAATTTTAAAATATATTGATTATTTCCACCAATAATTCATTCACATTTCAATTTATTTTGTTAAATTAATTCTTACAATGTTAAGAAACATTTAAAATCATTTAATTTCCAACTTCAAATTATTTTTTAATTTATACTTATTGCTAATTAAGAAGGCAATTCACTTTCTTCAATTGTGAGGAAAGTGATTACTTTCTTCACTCTATTTCAAAATGTTTCACTTTCTTCACTCATTTCAGTTTAGTAATGTTACCATTATCTAACGATTACAGAAAAATATTTTATTCTAACAGTGATCTTGCCAATCACCATCAATGTGGCAAAAACCAAATAAAAATCTATGTAATGAATTTAAGGAATAGTTTTTCCTATTGAATTTTAGTAATACATGTTCTCAGTAGAAACTTTCACTAACATTCTACGATTATTTTCATAGTTCATTTAATTATGTTGAAACACATTGGTCACTAGTAATATATTAATATTAATTTAATTAATTAATTTTAAAAAAAAGAAATCTGCATACTGGTAACGCAACAACACCACCATAAGTAAATACAAACGGTAATGAGAAATCTTTCAGTTAATTAAAATAAATTCCCAACTGAAACGGCTTCTGAAGTGTGAGAATAATTTATATTTTAATAACTCAAATTTTAGTGGTCCAAGAACTAAAGAAGGGGGGGGGGGCGGATGAACAGAACGTATTTGCATAAATCTGAAAAGTAAGGAAGGTAAGGTAAGGTTAGAAACGACAGGTTAGAAGAAGCTTCCGCCTGAGCCGAGAAATGACGAAGATGGCCGAACTAATCCGAACTATACCCGACCACAGACTTCATCAAAATGCAAATATCTCGGTTAATATTCAAGATAGAGAATAAATGTATCTAACAATATTTATAGTAAGTTTAATTTGCAATAAGATTGGTTCTATACCATTTTTCGATCCAATGCATAATAACGGAGATATTTTGAATTTTCGAAAATCTCCGCTCTAACCCCCCCCCCTCCCTCTGGTCCGATTTCAGCCATTAACGAACTTGATCTGTCTTTTTACATAAAACCGTTAAATTTCGAGTTTCGTAACGATCAAACAAAAATTGCGACCGCTAGAGCGTTAACAGACAAGTATATATATATATATATATTTTTGAACGGACCTCATTTTCGTCATCTCCTGGGTAAGATCGATGGACATTTGAAGAAAATTTTCGAAAATCGCGTCATGAGTACGACCTCAATAGCTGATTTCCCTTAAGGGAAATCTGCTAAAACACTTAAAGAATATTTTCATGTCTAGAACTAGAAAATTTTAAATAAATAATTATAAAATAAAATAATAACAAATAAGCGTGTAAAATTAAATAAAACTGTTGAAAAATAGTATTCAAATGTCTGCGTTATAAATGATAATGGTTATATACTTATGTATACAGTTATTAATATATTTCTTGTATATTATTAAATGTTTTCTTATAACAATTATTTTTTTTACAGAAAGCATTCGAATGTTCTTTAAATATATAAAGCATGCTAAAAATTAAATGCCAATAATTAAAAAAAAATTTTTTTTTTTATTTTTAATATTAAATAAACACCCTAGAAGCAAAAAATGAAAAACAAATCCAGAAAGAAATAGTCACTGGCAGTGAGATTCGATCTTGAGATTTCGAGTTCAAATCGTGGCGGAAAGGGGGGGGGGGCGCACTCCTCTTGTTAGGGCGTAGCGAATCTTAGCTATTCCTGTATGAAGATCAGTCATAGGTAAAGTGTATACACTGTTATTAATTGGGATTGTCTAGGATTAAAAGGTGGTAATTGAGTTAAGGTAATTACTAAGGAGCGGTAAGCAAACGCCTCCATCTTAATTAATCCACATTGAGGAGATCCTCTTCTGGCTAGGATCCAAAGCCTAATCCTGTTAGTTGCCTTCTTCCCTCCGTCAGTCTTCCATTGAAGTGCAGCCATATACAACGAACCATCCTTCCGCTCAACGGCCAATAAACGGCTACAACTCCTCACATATATTTCCTCTCGGCTTACCTTAAATACCTGGATTAAGAGAGTTACTCTACTTAATGAGCGTGTGCGCACTTACATGAAAACTGCGTTGAGCCCGTCACAGCAAGGCAGCGTGTAATTCAAGTTTAGAGAAGAACTAGAATGTTACATAGTAATAGAGTGCGTACATCTACCACGGGAAGCTGAAGATATAAAAGTCCGCCACGCAGGGGCTGCTTAAACTAAGCAGATTTCCCACAAGAAGTTTAACAATAGATAAATCTACATGCCGGTAACACAACACCACCGAGAATATTAAGTGAATAAATACAAACGATAATAAGAAACCTCCCGACGGAAAGCATCTGAAATGTAAACAAACAGTGCTAACTTCTTACCTGACAGAAAAACAATTACTCTAATATATCTGAATATAACGAATATATATTTCGAATTTTCAAAATCCTCCCCCTCTAAACCCCCCCTCCCCCTATATATATATATATATATATATATATATATATATATAGATATATATATCTATATAATTTTGCCTGTTACCGATCTAGCGGTCGCTATTATTGTTTAATCGTTACCAAACTCGACATTTAGTCATTTCATGTAAAAAGAAAGATCAAGTTCGTTAACGGCTAAAATCGGACCAGGGGAGGAGGGGTTTAGAAGAGGAGAAATTTGAAAATTCAAAATATCCCCGTTACTATACATTGGATCGAAAAAATGTATAGAGTCAATCTTATAGAAAATAAAATGCACTATACATATTGTTATATACATTTATAGTCTATCTTGAATATTAATCGAGATATTTGTATTTTTCAGTTTTCAGCCTTCAGGAAACCCCCGCTTCTACTCATGTTACATAAACAATACTCGGTTATGTAATAAACCACATCATTCAAAGGTGAAATACCAAATATTGTTTTCATGACACATTTATTATACGAGATGCATGTAAATATGTTCTGTTGACCCCCCCCCCTTCTGAAGTTTTGGACTACTTAAATTTGAGTGATTGAGATAAATATTATTCTCATTCATTATAAATTACAGTACTAGATATAGGATATAGGAGTTTTCAATAAAATTAATAGGTAATATTCCGATATATTACAGTAATTGTTTTTCTTTCCGGTAAGAAGTCGGCAGAAATGTTTTTTTTTACATTTCAGATGCTTGGTGTCGGGTGGTTTCTTATTTCCGTTTGTATTTATTCACTTAATATTGACGGTGGTGTTTTTTTAGCAGTATCTAGATTTCTCTATTACTAAACTTCACGAGGGAAATCTGCTTAGTTTACGCAGCCCCTGCGTGACGGACGTTTTTTAACATCTACTAAGACTGAAGAAATCTTTCGAAAATCGCCCCATGAGGCCAACTTCCAAAGCTGGTTTCCTTAAATCGAAATCTGCTATGAGCGGACTTAGCCTCTTTTGATGTATTGCTTTATTAAAAGTCTAACAGTGGACTTCAACTGCTCCATTTTGCACTCATCAAAAACTTGCGCTTGTAGAACGATATTTTCAAAATATATATTCTACGTGATATGAAAATTAAATTCCTCTATGGATAAAGGTGATTGGAGTTATTTGCCAATAATAAAAGTGCTTTGAGCTCACAGCGTCTGTGGACGAAGTAGTTCCTATCAAAACTTTTTAAGTGACAGTTAAAGCCGAAAAGTAGTAACGCGAGTAAAACCACTTTCTTCCAAGGAAACTTTTCCGTTGTCAAGAAAAGAAAAAAAAATCAATCCGGATGAAATATTTACATGAGTTATTACTTTCTTGCTAGTATAAGTTGTCTTTTAGCTGAGAGCGGTCAAAAACTTTTCTCGTTTACTTCTGGAGTTCTTTTAAGGCTTAAATGAGTGAGCTACTATTATTCACTTCTTGTTAGCCAAGTTCCCTTTTCTCTTCTCCTTTTACTTCACTATTCTTCAAAATAATTTCATAAAGTAAAAGCCTACATTCCCCAAAGTGTATTATTTAAAATCTCATCAACACTCGTTTGAATTCATTCACTGTCATTTCTCCATTATTCATTGTTTTTAATAGAGTTAACGGAGAGAGCATTTAGTTTTATAAAGTCAAAATCCCTTTTAGCAGGGAGAAATCAGCTATTGAGGTCTTACTCATGACGCGATTTTCAAAATATTTCTTCAAATGTCCATCGATCCTACCCAGGAGATGACGAAAATGAGGTCCGTTCAAAACTATATATATACATATATGTCAGTTAACACTCTAGCGGTCGCGATTTTGGTTTAACCGTCACCAAACTTGGTATTTAATCGTTTTATGTAAAAAGAAAGATCAAGTTCGTTAACGGCTGAAAACTGACCAGTGGGAAAAAGCTTTTACAGGGGGAATTGCGAAAATTCGAAATATCTCCGGTACTATACGTTGGACCAAAAATTTGTATAGAACCATTCTTATTGAAAATGACATTTACTATCAATATTGTTATATACATTTATTATCTATTTCGAATATTAACCGAAATATTTGCATTTTTATGAAGTGTTGCGGCTAACGGACGAGATGAGATCGGCTGCGGTCGGTTCCGCCGAAAGTTAGTTCGGCCGTTTCCGTAACTGTTCGGCTCTCGCAAGGAGATTTCCCTATTGTATGACTTCACGGTGGAAGTCTGCTTAGTTTACGCTGTCCGTGCGAGACGGACTTTATTTGTTTTTAAGGTGCTTTGTCATTGTAGGGGCTTGAAGACACCGGGAAACAGTAACCGAAAGGGTAAATTAGGCGAGTAGAAGTGGGAGTTTACTTAGAAGTTTAGAGAATTTCCAATAATAACTTTTCTGCTAGGATCACTCACGTACTGCATTGACAGATAACATCATATTACATCCAAGTCTCTATTTGTCCCTTAGTAAGAACTCAGAAATAAGAAACAGTGGAGCCGCGTAGGGCAGAAAACATTTTTCACTTTTCTGTCGAGGTATATTCCTAGTAATTTAGTTAAAGATCCTTATTTAGTCATAGTTATCTTTTGACTAAAGATCAACCCCATATATGAGAAGTGTAACATAAATTTAACTATCTAACATATATAATGGAATGCCATACGTATACAAATATTCAAAACGAATGCAATATTTGAAATAATATAGCAGTGGCCCTTGGGGATGACCCCAAAGATTACTTAATTTTACGAAAATTACAAGTTTGTATAAAGAAATTTTAATTACTATTACAATAATTAGTCGTTGGTATGATAAAATTGTTTAATTTGTCTGGAAAATCCGAAATTCCTGGAGGTAACGAAATATTTTAAATTATGAGACTAAAGTTAATCAACATGTTTACTGTCATGTACTAACTCTAACCATTAACATGTTTCCGCGTCCAACAAGAAAATACTTTCACTTTTTTGCAATACTGGGATAAATAGATTCCTGGAAGGGACAGATTAATACTATCAGTGATATTCAATTAAAAAATATGACTCAATACACAAACATAAAAGACTAGTAGTTAATATATTCACGCCTATCAATTTGCATACTAATCTAAAACGAAGATTTTCTAATAGCTTAAAAGAAATTAAGGTTGTCGTGTACAATAATACCACCTGGTGTTTGTGTATGTAATTTCAGCCCATATGGACCACTGTAATTAGGCAATATTTGTTTTATTAGTGTTTTTCTTATTTTATACTTTATAGAAAGAAAATTCCGTCTTAGAATGGTGGGAGGGAGGGATGGAACAAAATTAATATAGATTCCGACTGCGAGGCGTCCAAAGTAGAAGTCCTTTACATAATAATATATTCAAGAAAGTAGTAAAGTTCATGACTGAATTAAGAATTTGAAAGTTCTAATATTTCAGGGAAATTAATTACATTTTAAGAATTAATTACTTTTGCTTTTTTTTTTTTTTATAGGGAGTAACTTTTTAGACCGTGATATGATAAATCACTAGTCATTTTTGTTTTTAAGTGTCGATGTACTATCAATGTATTTATATTGGTACGTGTGTGTGTGTGTGTGTGTGTGTGTGTGTGTGTGTGTGTGCGTGTTGTGTGTGTATGTATGTGTTTGTGGGCGCACACAAAACAAACTGCGGATATCCACTTGTGCATGACTTCCTATCAGCCCCTGTAATTACTATTAGTATTTTAAATTTATGAAAGGCTCTCCGCCGTAGCCGAATGGCATCACTACATTCTTCGGTCCACCATGCGGCAGGCTTTTTCCTGTAATTGCTAGGAGTTTTTGGTATATACAAATCTGCCGATATTTTTATCATTGAAGTTAAATCATCAAGTGATTGGGCTTCGTTTAAATCTAAGCTGTCACATATGTGAGTTTTAAAACCTTCGCAGTTTGCTTTTTTAACACTATATCGGGGAACTGAGGGAGATTTTTGTAGAAAAGAATTCAGTGATATGAAAATCGGAAAGTGATCCCTGCTCATTAAATCTGAATATGTTTCCCACGAAAGTTGGGTAAAAATTGTGCCAGATGAAGTTGAAATATCAATAATTGAAAAAGTGTTATTTTTTGGTCAATGATGAGTAGGTGATATGTTGTTTATTGGGATCATATGACACTGGTCTAGAATGTTTTGAATCAAACGAACTCTCCTATTTGTCAATGTTGATCCCCGTGTGTGATTTTGAGAATTAACATCAGCTAGCGATATTATGGGGAGGAGGTAGTTGTAAGAGCAAATCTGTAAGTGATTGGGTATCAATCGACTCTTTAGTGGCAGATACAATGAACATATAGTAAGTCTGAAAGGAACATATACGGATGCAGCAACAGCTTGCAAATTATTATAGTCTTTATGGTTCGATGAAAATGTTGTGTTTAACGTAATGTGCAACTCTCCCTGACGCTCTTCATCCAAGAGTATAGCTCCTGTTGTAACATTTATAACCAGTGGATTTTTTTTTCATGGTTCTGCTGTGTATGTGATTCTTGCAAAGCTATAATTCGTGCGCATTTTAGCAGATTTCCCTTAAGGGAAATGAGCTATTGAGGTCGTACTCATGACGCGATTTTTGAAAATTTTCTTCAAATCTCCATGGATCCTACCTAGGAGATGATGAAAATGAGGTCCGTTCATAATTATATATATATATTTGTCTCTTAACGCTCTAGCGGTCGCAATTTTTGTTTGATCGTTGACCAAACTCGATATTTAAACGTTTTATGCAAAAAGACAGATCAAGTTCGTTAATGGCTGAAATCAGACCAATGGGAGAGGGGTTTATAGGGGGGGATTTTCGAAAATTGTATAAAACCAATCTCATTGCAAATTAAATTTACTATAAATATTGTTCTATACATTTATTCTCTATCTTGAATATTAACCAAAATATTTGCATTTTATTAAATTTTGGACGATAAGGGATGACTGTTTCCCGCCAAAAGCTAGTTCGACCCTTTGCCGCAACTGTTCGGCTCTTGTATGGAGATTTTAGTAATTAGCTCCAATAACAATAAATGGACTTTTGTCGCATATACTCATGCTTGGGAGGTTACAGGGGTGGGAACTGTGCCCCAAAAGGGGTAAGAACAGAAGCAGTAGTGTTAAATATGAAAGGTGTCTTTAATTTTTTTGACAAAGCATTTCATAAATTTGTTCAGAAATCAGTAATAATTTCCAATGTATATTTAAAGAAAAATACTTTTAGTTTTCATTGATATGTAAAATCAGTAATTTTAAGACGATATGCTCCATATCTACATTTTCTACAAGTTAGAAGGTGGTTGTAAGTCTCGAAGGAAGTCATTACTCTATATGCCTAGCGGCTTGGATGGAAGTTTGAAACAAAGTTAGAACTTGAAACTTCTCTTTTGCTACCGAGGTGTGAAAATATCAAGTGAACGAAATAAAGAAAGATGAATATTATATATATATATATATATATATATATATATATATATATATTAACTTATTACTTATTTAAAATATCTATTGATCATGAAAAATGTCTTGTAAATAAGACTTTTGATCGAAAATCCAAATCTATATTTTTAAAAATGAATGTTTGTCTGTATGTCCTTTATAGAATCGAAAACGGCTGAAACGAATTCTATGAAACTTGGTATGTATATTACTACTAATTCAACTTAGGTTTTAGGCTATATTAATATTCTCTGAGACGAACAGGAATGGGGGTTATAAAAGAGCCCTGAAATTAAAAATAGCGATATTTCGTTTCCTATTGGTTTTTCGGCAAATATGCACATAACAAAAATTGTTTACTTTGTTATTTAGAGTAACCTTTGATATACACTTTGGTCGTAACCAATGTATTAATGAGCTATACGCTAAAAACTATAGTAGGATACAACAATTTTATATGGCACAAAACGACTCAACCGAATTTAACGAAACTCCGCATGAAATTTGGTATCAACACCTCCTTGATTAGTAGCTATATTAAAATTTCGAGGTACGAACAGGAGTGGGGGTTATAAGGGAGGTCTGAAATATAAAATTGCGATATTTCGTAACCTATTCATTTTTCCCCAAACGTGCATGTATAAAAAGTTGTTTGTTTTGTTATTTTAAGTAACTTTTGTAATATGGACTTTTGCCTTATAATGAATTACAAATGAGGTATACACGAAATACTATAGAAGGGGTCAACAATGCTATAGGACACAAATTACTAAATCGTAATCAACGAAACTCAGTATTTTTGACTATAAGCTATATTAACATTTTTAGGAACGAACAGGAGTTGGGGTTATTAGGGAGGCATGACATGAAAAATTGTCATGTTTCGTTTCCTATTGTTTGTTTTTTTGTATTTTTTTGCGAACGTGCACATGACAAAAGACTTTGATTTGATATTTAGAGTAACTTTTATTAAATACATCTTTATTGTAATTTAAAATTTTAGTTGGTGGCGTAGCAACGCGCGCACACACTACAGCTAGTTTCTCAATAAAAAAGTTATTAAATTTGAAATTGTATATGTTTACAATGGCTACGGTATTCTTGTTAATGTTTTTTGGCAATGAATGTTACGCTATAAAATATACTTTTGCCTAGGCTCTTGTTGTTTTGACAGTATTATCGTTTATTATCATTTTCCTGATAATAAGAGCTTTTGAATATATAATGCATATACTTTTGCTGTAGTGATAACATTACATCTTGGAACCATCATCACAGCAAATCTGTTTTTAAGGAGGCTTACTTTACATAAAATAAATAAAATATTATCAAAACCGTTGTCGTTGTTTCCATTAATCATTTTAAACTCCATTGTCGATGGATAGGTTACCTTTAATGGACATATCTACGAAATATCACTGAAATCTGTTGTTAATTTGTCTTATAACGTACCCATCATCTTAGAATGAGTACTGAAATATTACAAATATGATGGGCTAGAGTGTTGTTTGTTATCTTATTGTAATCCATATCCTATATATTTTTTATTGTACACATATTGAATATCTTGTAGCTTATTTATTGTCTCCTAAAGAAAAAGATTTTACGTCTGTGTTTTGTGAGCGTGAAAAGTGCACAAGGTCCAGTCAGACTGGACCATAGAAGACTATAATTTCACCGATATGTTGTATGTAGGATTTTATGACGTGGATGTTATGTGTATATTGTTGAACCAGATAAGGATGATTACTGTCCGTGATACCAAGGAAGTAAACTTTTCAGTTTAAAAGTTTATCTTAATTTTCTTAATTTCGTTATTTTATTATTGTTGTTATTTTTTTTCTTTGCTCAAGTAAAGTAACTCAGCAGGAACTGAAAATATAAAAATCAATTACGTTCAGCAAGTTGTATAATCTTTACCATTTGGTTATTTGGAGAAGAACGTAAATCGCTCCAATTGTGTGACACTAAACAAATAAATAAATTTATTATTCGTTCACATTATTTATTGTTTCAACAAAACGGGATTAGTGTATTTTATAACTGTATGGACTTTATCAAAAAAGATAAAATTTCTTTAATGAGTTTGAAAACTATTGATGGTATCAAATGACTTTTATGGTGTTATATATATATATATATATATATATATAAAATTTTAATATTGTTATTGGAGCTAATTACTAACAATATACTGAAGAAAATCATCATTGTTTACCACCCTACTTCACACTAGTTGCCAGCGAAGTTTATTTGATTTAAATATGAACAAAAATGGGTGAATTAGTGGCAAAGGATTGTATTTTCCTTTGTAAGTTCCTATGTGTTTCATTTTCCATTCTGGAGAGAAATAGAGTTATAGCATGGATTTTAATGATGGTGTACTTAAGTTCACCATGGCCAAATACCAACAAATTGGCCCAAGGGGCATGAATTTATATTATTCTTACTTTTACCATTTTAATTAACAGATACGTATAAAAGTCGAGGTGAAAAGATTTTTCTCTTTGCTACCAAAATTTAGTATCACTTCTGATGAAGAAGAAAGCGACAATGAAGGAGAAAATACCCACGGATGCCCCAAAATGGATGAAGGAAATTTTCAAATTGAAATGAATGTAGTATTGGAACAATTCAATATTGAGGGTGAAAGAGGGATGTTATGAAGTATAAGTTGATAACAAAAAGTGTACCAGCATTATTAAATGGTACGACAACAAAGTGTTGACCTTAGTGACATGTTCGTTGCACTTTATTGAACAGGTTACCGCTCCCACAAGTATTACATGAACATTTTCAGCTAATAATTAGATTTGGTGGTTAATAACGCATTGCTATTGTACAATACCCAATACAATAAACAATACCCTAAAAAAAATTGACTTTAAAACAATTTCGAATACACATTGCAGAGGATGTTCTGCTGGACCAGCGAGCTAAAAGGGCTAGTGGAGCCAGGACCACCAATTGCAGTCAAGAACTGCTGCAGCTCTCTTAGCTGTTGCAGCAAGACTTGTTGGGATGCACCATTGGCAAGTATTCACTACAAAAGCAAAGTGTAGACTGTATCACCGAAATCAAAGGGTTGTTTTATGCCGAAAATGTAATGTGAGACTTTGTAACACCCGTGAAAGTTGTTTTCTTGAATGAATGGAAGGTTTAATGATATTTTTGACGGATATATATTTTGTTTACAATGTACTTATTTTTTATTTACAACATGTTTCTTTTATTACCTAATAAATTATTTAATTGCATTTTTAGAAACTATGTTAGTTTATTAACATAACTTACA
Source organism: Riptortus pedestris (assembly GCA_019009955.1). Classification (NCBI taxonomy): domain Eukaryota; kingdom Metazoa; phylum Arthropoda; class Insecta; order Hemiptera; family Alydidae; genus Riptortus; species Riptortus pedestris. The sequence continues at coordinate 104,347,667 of CM032231.1, read as the reverse complement.
GACACCACCATTGATTGATGGTGATTGGCCAGAGTGTACTTAAAGACACCGCTAAGGTTTTAGGGTAACTGGCCAAAGTACTTAAAGACACCATGTAATATTTTTGTTCAGAAAAAAAATAAGTAAAACCTTATATATTCTATTTATTTGGAACGCAAAAAATGAGTTTTTAAGAAAAGTTTTCATTTCAAGTCATTTTTTGAGTTTCAGGCCAAATAAGGGTTAAAGCTCTAATATAAATTATTCTTTATTCGGGTATCCCTAATTTACTTCAAAATATGAAGATCTCATTCTTTTATTTGAAACAATATAAGACATAGCTGATAATTTTAATAATTTATAACCTTCTTATTTATTAACTTTACCGCACTTTTATAAAACATTTTAAACAAGAAGTTACTACTTTTCGTTAATCTACGCTTCTCTTTGTGGCGTGAACATGTTAATAAAATATAACTTTTTTTTCTTTATGAATGTGTTGATTTTTAGAATTTATCTTTTTATGAAATTTTTAAATTTTCACATTTTCTCATTTGCTTCTTTATTCTCTCTATTGTTTCATTTTATTTCTTTAATGCTAAGTGACTCTGGAAAACCTGTTCTGTTCTATTTTAAATGCTTAATTTAATTATTTCAGTGTTTTAGTCGTTTTGTATTATATTAGGTAGTTTACGTTTGTCTGTTTAAAAAGAGAAAAATTGATTTTGATAAAGTACTCCCAGTAATCACAATTGAATAAAAATAATTAAATGTAATGAAAAACTGAGTTGTTATAAAGTTTGACAAGTAGAAGAATAAACATGCAAAAATATATATATATATATATATATATATATATATATATATATATATATATATATATATATATATATATATATATATATATATATATTAACAGTTTGTGAATATGGCTGAGAAAGGCCATTGAGCAGGCGTTGGTGTTGAAAAGGATATTAGCTGGATGGTCTAGGCAGTCTGTCAATCATTTCATGAACAAATCTGGAGAGATTTGGTATTCAAATCCTTTGTCCAGCAAGGCCTCATGCATCATACATGCGATAGAAATAAATACATGCTCGCTTCTGCCCGTCATCCCTTACTTACAGCAAGCTGGGCTATCATCGCCCCTCTATAAATCTACGCCAGTCCCAAAATATCAAATTAACAACTTTGCACTCCGTCAGATGCCCATAATAATAAAAAAAATGGTAATATTGATTTGCATGTGCATTCGGTTTCAATACGTCTCTGGCAAAAATTACGTTGATAGATGCCATAAGTTACAGTTTCATTTCAAGAGCTTTTGAGGTCCAGATTCATATTAATTTCGCTAAACATTTGGCAATTCAATAACGATTACTTGAAGCTAAATCACAATTAACAATGATAAAAGAAAATTCGGAGAAATTTGAGAATGCCTCCAGGAATTTATATCGGACGGATTAAAACATTTATTATTGCAATGCTCGGAATACAGCTATCATAGAGAGCAATATTTGAAGAAGTTTATAGCCACAAGTGACGATTTAATGTCACTGGAAAATATTCTTCACATTGAGGACATTCAAAAACTGAACATGATTTACTTATTCCTTTCAGCAGTATGCAACTAGACAACGACAGGGGCTCAGGTTAGCCGTGCATGTTAAAGCGTTGACCTTTATCTCACATGGTAAACCTAGAGTGGCGAGTTCGATTCTTGCCTGGGAAAAGGAAATTATTTAGTGACGAAATTCATTAAATAACGTCCTAAAATCCCACCCTGGATAGAAAAGGGTGGTAACCTGTAGATAACCCGTCCCGATTAGCCTAAGTTGCAAAAAGTGGACGTTAATAAATAATAATAATAGACAAGGACATAGTATATACCACTATCTTGATAATTAAACACTATAATATAGGGATGTCCAACGAAGTCAATTAACTCTTCACAGTAAACAAATAAATAAAAGTAAATGCATATGATGTTAAATGCTACTAATCAGATTAAGTTAAGAATAAAAGTGATTTCAATAAAAACTTTAAATATTTTTAATCAATTATTATGACCTATTTTTATCTAGCACATGTTGCCATTTTTCAGGCAACTTTTTAATTCCTTCCCCCAGAACTCCTCAGATTTTTGCCCAATGAACTCCCCTGTGTGCGTTAAGCAGTCCTCGAAGGCGAGTTAACGTGATTCCCGTTAAGAGAGTTTTGAAGTGAAATAAGTGAAAATCTTTTGGGATTTTCACGAAATAAGTGAAAATCAGTTGGATTGGGAAATAAGTGAAAAGCTGTAGGTCTGGTGAATTTGGTGGGATGGGGATCACATCACAGCCAAACTCCAATGATTTCTGCCGGGTCTGCAAAGACACGTGAGGGGCGTTATCATGATGGAAAACTATGCCTTTGCCTTTTTCTTCCATTTTAAGCAAGCATACCACTTAAAAATAAGGAATCTCTGTTGAAACTGATGCATAAAAACACCTTAACTAATCCCTTTTTAGAATATGTAAACATTACTGGCTAAGTAAACATGATTTTATAAACACAGAGAGGATTAAATTGAAATATTCATAAACGCAACGATTGTATTTTACCACCCAATAATTATTCCAGAAATGAAGTATGGGATTATTAACGAAGGTGTCAATAACGGACATACCTAATATTTACATAAAATGATAATATTAATTCTAAAAGAGGATAGAAATCCTACTCATTCCTGCATTATTTACCACACAATATATTAATGATGTTACATTTGCTGGCTCATCAATAACAACTATACTGTCCTCAGGCGAAAATGCATTAATAAATTGGACACTGGACATAATTAGTATTTGCATTAAGTCTCTAAACTTCAATCATGTATTCCTTCGAGATAAGCTTCGTAGAGTTGAGTACTCATGAGTAATTACATTTACTACGTTTTATATATATATATATAATAGCTACGGTACCCGGCGATGCCCGGGAAATCATTGTTGACTGACTTTTTATACCAATATTTCAATGTGTACAATTGCACTTGCACGACGTTATGTTTTTCCGAAATAGCCAATCCTAAAGTGTAACGTTTATGGAAAAATAGAATAAAAATTTTAGTTTTGAAGAATAAATTAAAATGTGTTTCTACTCTATCCCTCTCGACTTTTTGAATAATTCAAACCATAATAATGGATAGCATTTATTAAATTAAATACCATTTATAATGAACATATTTCCTGTCAAAAACCTATCCGAGCACATACAGTTTAACATAGTTTTATACATAGGATTATATTCGTAATAGTAAATCTCAGTGGTAATGCACTGCCAGCATTTCACATAAAATAAGTGAACTCAATTAACTGTTTTTCTTCCAGTCAATTTCCGCTCTCGCACGAGCGTTATCATAATTGTTTTCCTTAGATTATATATTCAGAATATTATTTTAATAATTTATCTACCTGATGGAACTAAATTATAGTGGTACACTAAAAATAATTTCATTTATATGCAAAAAGCTAGATGAGGGGAAGAGAGCCCTCCCTTCAACCAAAGTAATACTTTAAACATTCATATCGAGTATATCATAAATACCGGAAATGCTCTTATAGTTTACATTTCAAATAATGAATGAAATAAATAGCAAAGTTATTTTATAGGGAAAATAGATAAATGAGGAGAAGGCGACGGAGATTTATAACCTCATAAATCCGAATCATTTTTAGAACTATATAAGACTAAAGACTATCATATAAGACTAAAACATAACATCTTTTGTCATAATACGCATTTATTAAAAACATTTAAATAAGTACTAATAAAATTAATGACTCCACCTATAGCTTCAGCGTATATCCCGTGTTTACTTCATTTTACGACAAAAGTGAAAGCAACAAATGTTAGTCTCAATAAAAAAGTAAACAGCTTTTGTTATGTGTACGATTGCCGAAAAACAAATAGAAAATGAAATATCGCAAATTTTTATTTCAGACCTCCCTTATAACCCCCACTCCCTTTTGAACCGAAAAATTTTAATATAGCTTATAATCTTGGGGGAATTAATGCTAATTGACATGCTGAGTTTTGTTGAATTCGATTCTACCGTTAGTGCCTAATAAAAAAGTTGGCTCCCGCTTTAGTTTTTAATGTATATCTCATTTATATCCATTTTTGAGGTGCTGGATAGTGAAGGAATTATTATCTCAGGTAAGAAAAAACGCCTCGTTCCTTCACTATTCTTTATTCGATGTGACAGAGCGCTTTCAGAGCATACGCTCCATCATCAGTGCCCTGCTCTTCACAATGATGCGACAGGAACCAAGGATTCCTTCGAATTTTCAGTCACAGGGAATCCTTGGTTCCTGTCGCATCATTGTGAAGAGCAGGGCACTGATGATGGAGCGTATGCTCTGAAAGCGCTCTGTCAGATCGAATAAAGAATAGTGAAGGAACGAGGCGTTTTTTCTTACCTGAGATCTCATTTATACTTTGTTATACTGCAAAAGTGAATATAACAAAAGTTACTCTAAATAACAGAATAAACAACTTTTGTCATGTCACACACACACACTCACACGCACGCACGCACGCACACACACACACAATTATGAACTGACTTCATTTTTCGTAAATTTCCCTAAGTGGAAATAAGCTATTGAGGCTGCACTCATGATGGGATTTTCAAAACATTTCTTGAAATATCCATCGATCGATCCTACCTAGGAGAATACTGAAATGAGGTCCGTTCAAAATTATATATGTGTGTGTGTGTATGTATGTATGTATATGAGATATTTTTTTTACTGGCGAATTCATTAAATAAAATCCTTAATCCCACCCTGGCTAGAAGGTCCTGTTGATAATCTGTCCCAATTACCGATAGTTGCAAAAAGTAGTCCTTAATAGTAATAATAATAATAATAAAGCTAATTAGGAATGCTATTGCAACCTTAATACATTATATTTTTTAAAAAAAAATTGATATACACTCCATAATTTCTGTTAGGTACATTGCAATCAATTATGTGATGTCTACAGAGGGTTTATAAGTTTATAGAAATAATTTTATAAGCGGATAAATAGTTTATCATGTAACAGCTATGATAAGTGAAGTTATTATAAATAGTCCATCAGGCAGGGTCGGCGTTAACTAAGCAGATTTCTTACGTGAGCCACGTATTTGCATTTATCTCAAAAAGTAAAAATCCAATAAGAACGAAGTCTGGTATTTAAGCTTGAAACAAATTACGTCATGTTATATTATAGCTTATTGTTAAAATGACATCTGGAGGAGTGGGGGTTTACTACATGCTGAAAACTAAAAAAATGAAAATATCTTGGTTAATAATCAAGATAGAGAAAAAAACATATATAAGAACATTTTTAGAAAATTTAATTTTCAATAAGATTTGTTCTATTTATTTTTGCTATCCGACATATAACAACGAAAATAATTGGAATATTCCCCTTCTCCCCCCCCCTTTCCCTATTACGATTTCAGCCATTAACAAACTTGATCTTTATTTTTACAAAAACGTTTAAATATCCAGTTTGGTAACAATCAAACAAAATTATGGCCGCTATATATATATATATATATATATATATATATATAATAAACACATATTTAGACATATATATATATATATATATATATAACGTTTTGAACGGACCTTATTTTCATCATCTCCTAGGTAGGATCGAAGCACCGATTTGAGGAAAGTTTTCGTAAACCGCGTCATGAGTTTTAACTCAATAACTGATTTCCCTCGAGAGAAATCTACTAATAAAAAAAAAATGTATTCATAAGCAATGGACGAACCTCCAATTTGGAAAGGAAATTTTCATTTCACTCTTTAAAGCCCTCAAAGGCGTCAACATCACCAATTTCAGTCTAAATCCGCTCAAAAGTTACAAAAGTCAATTCCATTAAATTTGAAATAAATTTTCGGGTTGGATTTCTTTCTCTCACCCACTCCCGCAATGCCCTCTCAAAATTACTTAAATAAACTATATTTTAAGTTAAATTTACTTGTTAAATAACTAAGATCTATAGTTATACAGCAGAACCTTATATACCGAATTCCGTAGTAAGAGGATGACGTACTTAACGAACTTTATCACGATAAGAGTTATGATATCAATTTGAACGAAGGCTTTTAGAAGATTTCCCTAAGGATTTACGTGATTTTCGAAATTTTTCTTCAAATGTCAATCGATTCTTACCCAGGAGATAACGAAAATGGGGTCCATTCAAAACTGAATATATATATTTATCTGTTACCACTCTAGCGGTCGCAATTTTTGTCTTATCGTTACCAAACTTGATGTATAATCGTTTTATACAAAACGAAAGATCATGTTTGTTAACGGCTGAAATCGGACCAGTGGAAGGGGGTGGGTATAGTGGAGGAGAATTTCGAAAATTCTTAATATCTCCGTTATTATGCGTCGGATTGAAATATTTTATGGAACCAATCTTATTAGAAATGTTATGATCTATAAATGTTGTTATGTACATTTTTTTTTTTCACTTTCTTGAATATTAACTGAGATATTTGCATTTTAGCCGATTTCCCCTAAGGGAAATCAGCTATTGAGGTCGTACTCATGACGCGCTTTTCGAAAAATTTCTTCAAATGTCCATCAATCCTATTCAGGAGATGACGAAATTGAGGTCCGTTCAAAATTTATATATATATATATATATATATATATATATATATATATATATATATATATATATATATATATATATATATATATGTTACCGCTCTAGCGGTCGCAATTATTGATTGATAGTTACGAAACTCGATATTTAACCGTTTTATGTAAAAAGACAGATCAAGTTTGTTAACGGCTGAATTCGGACCAGTGGGAGGGGGGGGGGTTTAGACGGGAGGATTTTCGAATATTCGACATATCTCCGTTACTTTACGTCGGATCGAATAATTTTACAGAATCAATCTTATTGCAAATTAAATTTACCATAAATATTGTTATATACATTTATTCTCTATCTTGAATATTAACCGAGATATTAGCATTTTTATGTAATCTGGGCGAGAGTGACTTTCCCGCCAAAAGCTAGTTCGGCCGTTTCCTTAATTGCTCGGCTCTCGAGAAATTTCTCTATTGTGAAACTTCACGTGGGAAATCTGGTTAGTTTACGCAGCCCCTGCGTGACGGACTTTTTTCATTCCCTACTCCTGAAGATCTGATGTAAAATTTTCGTTGTATAAAGTTTTGTCGATTTTCATTAGGGAAATCCGCTTAAAATAAGTAAGAAATGTCGTGAAGTGAAAGAACGAGACGGAGATAGAAAATAAGGAGGGAATAGTAGTCTAGAAGAAGAAAGAGAAGTTGTCTAACAAGAAGCAAATAGGTAGGTAAAGGCCACTCGAAAGCCTCAAAAGGAGGCCTTTCTCAGCTCTGGCTAGAATCTTTTGTGTCCAAAGCCAGAAAGAGACTTAGAAAGACAGTCTTTCAGCCACTATCTTTCATACTGCACTTCCCTTCTTTAAGCTTCTCAGCATTTATCTCGGTTATTTTCTTTCTGAATTAGGTGAATTTATAAGATTGGCAAACTTTGTTTCATTACCTGCATTAATGCCTTGTAAATTAGCCCAATCAAATACATTAAATTAATATTTTTGTTCAGAACTAATGTTTAGATTATGCTACTAGAACTTGTTGAAACCAGTTGTTCATGGATCAATACACAGGTGGTTAACCATAATAATAAAATGTCCGTCACGCATGGGCTGCGTAAACTAAGCAGATTTCTCTCATGAAGTATAACAATAGACACATCTACGTACTGCTAACACAACACCACCGTCAATATTAAGTGAATAAACACAAACGAAAAGCGTCTGAAATGTAAACAAACAGATCAGCCATCGTCTCACTGGAAAGAAAAACAATTACTGAAATATATCAGATTATTATTATTATTTATTAACGTCCACTTTTTGCAACTTAGGCTAATCGGGACGGGTTATCTACAGGTTACCACCCTTTTCTATAGTGCGTTTCACTTCGAGATGGCAGTAGATCTGGTGCGCTGTTGCCAAATCTCACTCAAATCCGCCAAATTTCTGAAAAACTCGGGAAAAATTCTGAAATGTGCAGAATTTAATCTTCTATCGGCCTATACTAAGAATAAATCAACAAAACGAGATACACAATCGAAATAAATTGTATTGTGCCAATTTTTTACCTAAAAAATTTAATGGAAATTCTTGTTTCTCTCGTCACTGCGATCATATTTTTTAAGATATTTGTTTGAAATTCTATACGAAGTTAGTTTATGTTATCTATATTCGTTACAAGGAACAATTTTTTTTAAAATGTCATTCCTTATCATGTTTTTTCCATAATAAAAATAAAAATTGTGAAATCCAATTTTAAAAAAGTAGCCTGCGGGGAATTTTCGTTCTATAATAGTTTATTATGTTTTGTCATAATCCTTTTAAAAAGAACAGTTCAAATTTATTTTTGAGCCTCCTCCGAACATTATGGGTCGATTACAACTGATGCAATTAATGTTTATATTTGTGCGAGCGTCGCGGACTCGCAAGGAATGAGCGGAGTTGAACCTCTGTCAGACGAAGAAACAAGTACTGATGTTTTTATATAGCACCTAATATAATATTATATTTTCTTAATATAATATTTACATTTTCGTGCTTTTTGTTTTGATTGTTAGGCATGAAGCATACTTAAGATTTTTTTTTTTGACTATTTTTGGCCAATAATCTAAATGGATAGTTTTTTCTTTACACGTTAAATTTAATAGGCTTCTTCTCCTTGGCAGATGGGCTAAGAAATTAGATACTCTAAAATTAAGTTGCTTTCAATAGAAATTTTTGAAGGTCATTAAAGATTTTTATTAGGAATTTCTTTGATTAAAATGGGTTTATTTTTAATTATGCAACTATAATTATGATTATAATGAATAATTATTAATGGATTAAAGATATATATTAATATTATTGTTTATAAATAAATCATCCCAATCCTGTTTGTTCACAGTCCTCTAATTGCTCTCAGTTTATAAAAGGCCTTAACTCCAATTTTTGTCGAAAATTACATTTTGAAAGATATATTTAAGTTATTAACTTCAAATCACATTAAAAAGATTAATAAAAAAAGTACTTCCCAGTAAAAATTTTACAATTTCTGAGTTGAGGCTTTTTAAATAATCATGGTAGAATAGACAGTTATAAGAAAGAACGGGAGAGCGGGCGGGAGAGAGCCGGGGGGGTCCAGCTCTCCTCGTGCCGCGACGCTCCCACAACATATAAACATTAATTGCATCAGTTGTCAGCGTCCCATAATGTTCGGAGGAGGGGCTCAAATTAAATTTGAATTGTCCTCTTTAAAAGGAGTATAACAAAACTTAATAAACAAGAAATTCCCCGCAGGCTACTTTTTAAAAATAGGATTTCTCAATTTTTATTTTTATTATGGCAAAAACATGGAAAGGAATGTCGTTGAAAAAAAAATTGTTCCTTGCTACGAATAAAGATAATATATACTAACTTCATGTCGAATTTCAAACTAATATCTTAAAAAATAAGATCACAGTGACGAGAGAAACAAGAATTTCCATTAAAAATTTTATGTAAAAAATGGACAAAAAACAATTAATTGCAAAAACAGATTTTATTTTCTTGATAAATTTTTAGCATAGGCAGATGGAGCGATAAATTCTGAACTTTAGAGAATTTTTCCCGTAAAAATTGGACAACTTTGAGATATAGCGGCAACGTCGCACGGAGGGAGGAGGACAGAGCTATCTAGTGAGGCATATGCAAGAGGGAGACAGAGCACCCCATTGAAAATACATACTGCCATCTCGAAGTGAAACGTACTATAGCCAGGGTGGGATTTTAGGATGTTATTTAATGAATTTCGTCACTAAATAATTTCCTTTGCCCAGGCAAGAATCGAACTCACCACTCTAGGTTTACCATGTGAGATAAAGGTCAACGCTTTAACTCGCATGTTATTAGATTATAACATGTTCATTTTATTGAGAACTATTTACTAAATACAGTACTGTAATATATAATGAATCAGAATAATTTTTACATCAATCAATCAAATTTTAGTAGTACAAGAACTTAAGAAGGGGGAGCGGGGTCACATTTTCATATTCATAGTCAAATTTGCGTGTATCTCGTATATTAAAGGTCTCCTGAAAACAATATTTTGCATTTAAACTTCGAATGCAGCGGTTTATTATATAACACAGTATTGTTTATGTAACATGAGTAGAAGTGGAGGTTTTCAGAAAGCTAAAAGCTGAAAAATGCAAATATTTATTATTCAAGATAGAGAATAAATTTATATAGCAGTATTTATAGTACATTTAATTTGAAATATGATTGATTTTATTTTTAAGTCCGGCGTATAGTAACAGATGTTTCGAATTTCTTAAAAGTCTCCCTCTCTGCACCCCCCTCCCTCCCCTTGATACGATTTCAGTAGTTAACGAACTAGATCTTTCTTCTTTCTTTTTACATAAAACGACAAAATATCGAGTTTAGTAATGATCAAACAATAATTGCCACAGACAATATACATATAAAAATAAATATAAAATATTTACATTTTTGAACGGACCTCATTTTTTTCATCTCCTTGGTAGGATCGATGGACGTTCGAAGAAAACTCAATAGATGATTTCCCCTAAGGGAAATCTGCTAACTGTAGATCTGAAATGTTATGTGCTCCTCGAATTCAGTAGATCCTGTTCGAAATCATTGTTTTTTATTATTTGAAATTATGATCATAATTCTTTCACCATATTTTCCTTAAGCGAAATCAGCAGTTGGGGTTGTACTCATGCCGCGGTTTTAGAAAATTTTCATTAAATGTCCATCGATCCTACCTAGGAGATGACGAAAATGTGTTCAAAATGATATATATAATTTTTGTCTTATCGTTACCCAACTCGATATACAAGCGTTTTATGTACAAAGAAAAGTTAAGTGCGTTAGCGGCTGAAATCGGACAGGGAAATGTGAGGAAGGGGGGGGGGTTAGATGGGGAAATTTCGAAAAAACCCTGTTATTATTGTCGGATCGAAGAATCGTATGGAACATATCCTATTGCAAAATTTAATTTCCTATCAATTTTTTTATGTACATATTTTCTCTATCTTGAATATTAACCAAGGTATTTGAGTGTTTTCAGCCTTTTCTAAGCCCCCACTCCTACTCATGTCATACGAACAATAAGCTGTTATATCATGAACCACTTTATTGGAAGCTTAAGTACCATTTCATTTACCTTTTACTGCGTGAGGCGCATGCAAATACGTTGTGTGATGGCGTCACTAAATAAGATTATACGTTCTTAACTCGAAAATGTTAATTTGTTCTACCCGCCGCACTCGATTTAACTGTTTCATTCAACACTAAAGATTATATTATTTAATAGCTGAAATCGGACCCAGATAGGGGGGGGTAGTTAATGAGGGGGAATTTCAAATTTAAAAATATGTCCTTTATTATGTGTCTGATTGAAAAATGTTATAGAACCAATCTTGTTAAACTATTGACTTTATAATTATTGTTCTATATTCATTTTTTAAATCAAATACTAAGCGAGCTATTAGCACTTTCTTGTTTTCAGCCTTCAGTACACACCCCCTAAGGCTCGTGGGAAATCAGCTTCGTTTAAGCAGCCCTGCAGAAATTTTTAATGTTTTTCCCCCGGTTATTTGAATCCAGTTAACTTCGTTGTCTGCTCGTGAGGTGACTTTTTGAAACTATTAAAAACGCAGAAGCTGAGTAAACTAAGCAGATTTCACACGTGAAGTTTTCCAAAACGGCAATTTCAAGAGAGCCGAACAATTACGGAAACGGCCGAACTAGCTTTTGGCAGAAGCTCACGACTAGTACTGAAATTAGCCAATCTCATCTCGTCCGTTATCATGTTAATTATAAATTTAATTTTCAATGTGATTAGTTTTTATTCAAGTTTTCGATCCGACTTATAGTAATGGAGATATTTCACATTTTCCACAAAAATAAAAAAAAAAAAAAAAAAAAAAAAAAAAAAAAAAAAAAAACCCTCTTATCCCCCTTGGTCCAATTTCAGCCATTAACGAACTTGATCTAAATTTTTACAATAAAATTTTAAATATCCAGTTTAGTAACGATCAAGAAAAAATTACGACCGCTAGAGCGTTAACAGACAAACACACATATATATATATATATATATATATATATATATATATAATTTTCATCTCCTGGGTAAGATCGATGGGCATTTAAAGAAATTTTTTGAAAATCGCGCCATGAGTACAACCTCAATAGCTGCTAAAAGTATTTACACTCCACTCATTATACATTTGGAAAAATCAAATTTCACTCAGGAAATTTTATTTTTTTAATGACTAGATATAAACGAATATTTTCTTTGGATTCACACTTGATGAACGAAGCATTATTAAACTAAGAAAGTCCGTCACGCAGGGGCTGCGTAAACTAAGCAGATTTCCCACGTGGAGTTTTACAATAGAGAAATTTCAGAATAGGGAGTCAAACAGTTACGGCAACGCCCCGAACTAGCTCTTGACGGAAACTCACGACTAGACCCGAAGATGGCCGATCTCATCTCAGAAGTTGAAAACAGAAAAATGCAAATATCTCGGTTAATATTCAAGATACAGAATACATGTATATAACATTATTTATAGTAAATTTAATTTGAAATAAGATTGAATATACAGTTTTTCGATCCTACGTATAATAACGGAAATATCAAATTTTAGAAAATCCTCCCCTCTAAACCCCCCTCTCTCTAGTCCGATTTCAGCCATTAACGAACTTGATCTTTATTTTTGCATAAAACGCTTAAATATCGAGTTTGGTAACGATCAAACGAAAATTGCGACCGCTAGAGCGTTAACAGACAAATATATATCTCTATCTATATACATATATATATATATATATATATATATATATATATATATATGCACATATATAATTTTGAACGGACCTCATTTTTGTCATCTCCTGGGTAGGATCGATGGACATTTGAAGAAATTTTTCGAAACTCGCGTCATGAGTACGACCTCAATAGCTGATTTCCCTTTAGGGAAATCTGCTAAAAAAAATTAAACGTTCAAAAATTTAAAAAAAAAAAACATGTTAAAATTTTCTTTTTTTAATCGTCCTATGGCAATTAAGACTTATTCTTCTTAATAAGAATTTTAAAAACGTTAAATATTTATATCATATGTGGGCATCCGCCGGTTCGCGGGAAGATTTGATCCGGCCCACGAGACATTTCGAAAAACCCAATTAAAAAGATTACACTACTATCTCCCAATGAGAAATATGAGGAGAGATCTTTGCGTTTGGCAGTACTTATAAATGCGAACAGTTCTTTTCAATGATGATAGTTATTAATTCAAAACAAAGTATAAGTCAGACGATAATTTGGAAAAATGTTTACGTCTTTTTATCAGAGGAATTAATCCAAACATCGATGGATTAGTTTACCAAATTCAAGCTCATAGATTGTACTATTATCCCTATTTTTTTTGTTTTTCATTTCATTTTGTTATTTTAATAAATTGTATTATAATTACATTGTCGTTATAATTTCTTGTCTCATATCTACCGATAAAAATTATGAAAACTACTTTAAAATGCACTACCTACTTTTAAAAGCGGCCCGCGAACATATTTGCACACTAAAGTTTAGCCCACAACATGTAAAAGATTGCCGACGCCTGATTTATAGCGTTCATAGTCCCAATTCGGGGACCAGTAAGCGGGCAGTGAAAATAATTATTATACTGTGAGAATTGCATACCTCCATTTCATAAAAAAAAAAAACATGAATCTATTGAAGCATGTTAAAGAAAAACGGGTTATGAGTGAAACAACATTGTTATGGAGCCAACCGCTGTGAATTTCTTTGTTCTATATTTACGCTGGGACTCGTGTTATACAAGATGATTATCACGAAGTTTATGCAAAGATGGTAGATCTGGTATCCCCGGATTATGTAAAGAGGTCAAGTAGAAAGATGAGGAAGGAAGAGAGAGAAGGAGGGGGAAATGAGGAAGATATGTACATTCTTGAATGATGGCGACTCGCCCTTGGCGAAACAAAATATTATTTCAAGACAGACCCAAGTCCTGGTGTAGGTCTTTACTTACTAATGAAACCGAACCTAGAAGTGAAACCTCCATTAATAAAAAAAGTAAAATGAATTTAGTACTATTTTGAGAAAAAACAAACCAAAGAACTATAAAAATAATACCTGAATAAATAACAACAAAAATAACTTTAATGTTAAAGGATATATTTTAGATCAAATTTCATTAATATTTTCAATAATGTATGAAGTTAGAATCCCAGCTCTGGCTTTTGAAATGAAAATTCATTTCATCACATGTTTACAGATATAAAAAAAACATGATATCACTGTTCCAGCAGAACAATCACTTGACTGCAATTTCGTGACTAATTGAGTTTTATTGCTTAATGAAATCACATTGCCTTAAAGCGAATTTTGGAACAGACAAGAAATAAAATATTGACAGTTCTGGTAATATTTTGATGGTACAATGACGTAATTGATAAATGGTTGAAAATTAAAGTTAAAAATTAGGAAAGATTTATTCCATGGCAAACCTAGAGTGGCGAGTTCGATTCCCGCCTGGCCAAAAAGAATTTCATTACTGACGAACTCATTAAATAAAATCCTTAGTCTTGCCCTGGATAGAAAAGGGTATTAACCCGTAGACACACCGTCCGAATTAGCCACAATTGCAAAAAGTGGACGTTAATCAATTATGTTATTTGCATTGGGGTATATGTATGGCATTAAAAAGTAAAATAATATTGGATGTGTCCGAAATTCCTAAAGATACGTAGGTAGACATATGGTTAAGGCCCAGTATATCCTACATATCTCATTTGAATACATTGTACCAAAAACTACTAACGTTGTACAGAAATCGCATATATTACATTAATTTCAAATGAAAGTTTTAAAGCATATTATGTAAATTTTAGTTATTTATCAATTGCTGCTTAATTATAATACGATTTTTAGTACAGTAAATGTTCTCTTAATTCCACTTGTAAATATACAGCTAGAAGTATTAACATACTATCTCATGTAGCAATAAAAACGTCGTCACGCAGGGTCTTCGTAAACTAAGCAGATTTCCCGCAAGAAGATAAAAAAAACACCACCGTGAATATTAAGTGAATAAATACAAACGATAATAAGAAACCTTCCGATGGGAAGCATCTGGAATGTAAACAAACAGTTCTGCCAACTTCTTACCGGAAAGAAAAACAATTACTACAATATATCTGAATATAACGTATTAATTTGATTGGAAACTATTTACTATATCTAGTACTGTAATTCATAATGAATCAGAATAATTTTTATCTCAATCCATCAAATTTAAGTAGTCCAAAAACTTAAGAAGGGTGGGGGATCACCAGAACATATTTGCATGTGTCTCATTTAATAAATGTCTCTTAAAAACAATATTTGGTATTTAAGCTTCGAATGATGTGGTTTATTACATTACCGAGTATTGTTTATGTAACATGAGTAGAATTAGGGGTTTGATTAAGGCTGAAAACTGAAAAATGCAAATAACTCGGTTAATATTCAAGAAGGGAATAAATGTATATATAACAATATTTATAGTAAACTTAATGTGCTATAAGATTGATCCTACACATTTCTTCCATCCGAGGTCTAGTAACGCAGATATTTCGAATTTGCAAAATTCGGCCCAATCTAACCCCCCCCCCCCCGGTTCGATTTCAGACGTTAACGAACTTGATCTTTTTTTTTTACATTAAACGTCTAAATATCTAGTTTGGTAACGATTAAATATTAATTGCGACCGCTAGAGCGGTAACAGATATATATATATATATATATATATATATATATATATATATATATATATATGTATGTATACGCATCTCATTTTCTTCATCTCCTGGGTTGGAGCGATGGACATTTGAAGAAAAATTTAGAAAATCGCATCATTAGTACGACCTCAATAGCTGATTTTCCTTAAGGGAAATCTGCTAAAATGATTGGAAAGAGTTCCACAGATACAGTGATTCCCGGAAAAGTGATTGGTGAAATATAGGATCCACAAAGGAACATTTTATCCTCATTTGGCGGCAAGAGTTATTCAATGGAGTGTGGGCATCGTTAAAGCTGTCCTTAGGCGTTAGGGATTCGTTAAAAATAAAGTGGTTTTCCGCTTTATAACAGTTGATTTACAGTTTGAGAAGCTGTTGGAAAAGCATGCATAATAAACGAAGTTCAAACACCCCCTCTGCTTGAAACTTTCTGCTTACCTTATAATCATAAAGAGTGGCGATGCTTCGTCCGGATTACTCAAACTCTTCAGTCAAGTAAAATGGTTAAGTTGGAAATCTACCTTTTTTGCATTATGGAAATTGGTCGTGAAAAGCACTTTATTCTTAATACCTTCTTGATGATGGATTTGAAAAATGTCAGCATAATCCAGTGCTGCTTAATTTTCCAGCTTTAGATCTCAATAATATGATAATTTTAGTACACTTAAGGAATCTTATTCTGTTATGAGAGTTGATGAATGAATTTCTGCACTCAACATTAACAGTAATGCTGAAATACCGTTGCCCCCAAATATCTGTAAGGTATACTTCTGATGCACCCGTGACCGAAGCAATATACAAAAGGAGTGGTAGAAGATTAGGCCATTGTCGTGGTCTTCAGCAGTGTTTTGTGAAATTCAGATAATTGGTTCGAACAAAAAGGCATTAAAAAAAACTATATTAAAAAAAAAATTAAACTGGCTCGTATAAGTAGAACGATGAGTAGACCGGATTGAGGAAACCTGAGAAGACAAGGAGTAGTAGAATACTAACGGGGAGGGGGGAGGTGTCAATGAAAAGTGAGTTGCATTAGGGAAATGAGTGTCGGAATAGTTCAAAAGATCTGGCATGTGATCATGATGGGGCTACCATAGATCAGCAGGAAGAGCATCCAACTCCAGGCTGTAGTTACACCCCTAACCACACAAGTAAGTATAAAAGTATTACATTTAAAACACATAACATTAGTCAAAATAAAAATTAGTGTCCAGTGAATATTTATAGATATTTTTACAGATAGAAATTGTTTAACGATCGTATAAATATATAAAATTGTAACCTCTGTCTGTACATTGATTTTTTTTCGCGAAATTTCACGATAACTTTTCGTTTCACATGTCATAGTCACCATAACTGCATTTTGTTTCTTTCGTGTATGTTTGTTTGTTTGTTACCTTTTCACGCATAAACGGCTGAACCGAATTTATCAAACATGGTATGTATATTACTATTAACCCAACTTAGACTTTAGGCTATATTAATATCCTCTCAGACGAAAAGGAGTGGGGGTTATAAGGGAAGCCAGAAACTAAAAATAGCGATATTTCGTTTCTTATTGGATTTTCGGCAAATATGAACATGACAAAAGATGTTTAGATTGTTATTTAGAGAAAGTTTTGTTGTATACACTATCGCCGAATACCGAACTATAAAGGCGTTATAAGCTAAAAATTATAGGGGGTGTCAAAAATTTTGTTTGGCACAAAACACTCAACCGAACTAAATGAAACACTCGGTATGTGTATTAGCACTAACGCCTTCCTTATAATAAGCCATACTAACATTTCTAGGGACGGGCAGGAGTGAGGGTTATAAGGGAGGGCTGAAATTAACATAGTGATATTTCGTTTCTTATTGGGGTTTCGGCAAATATGCACATAACAAAAGATGTTTATTTTGTTATTTAGAGAAATTCACAAAACAATTATTTTCAATATGAACTTCTAGGTACCTCACCTGGAAAAAATAATTCAAATATATGTTAATATTTTGTCCTTAATAATTCAAATCTATGCATAATGCAAAGGAAACGGGAAATATGACAATATGGAGGAAGTCTTACATAAAAAATTAATTTTATTATTAACAAATCCACAGAAACTACGTATATTAACCCTAAACACTGGGAAGGGTAAATGTCAAAGTATTGTGCTAAGTAAAGCCTTGCCAAAAAAATACCATCACCATTCAGCCACAAATGAATTCCCGGGCGAAGCCGGGTATCTGAGATAGTCTATATATATATATATATATATATATATATATATTATATTCTTCTTATTCTGGACCCTATATTATTTATATATTCTTCAAACTTTATGGCAAGAGCCTCGAATAAAAAAATGTTTATCGGTGTAAACTTTATTTAAACTGACCTATATGTTTCATGGTTTATTTGCCACCTCTTCAGGGGCTATCCCTTTATAAAAAAATATTAATAACATTAATTTAACACATCTCTTAATAATTCTTTTGCTATATATTGTATTAGTAGGTGCCTACATATATGATATATTTATTAAATATAATTATAAATTGCTACTTACGTTTCTGAAGTGCTCGTTTACCTTTTACATTAAGTTGCAATTGTCCTCAAAGAAGAGGCTTATGAGAGGTTCCCGAGGCAGGTTAAGTCAGATGACTAAAAATCGATTGTTTGCAATTCAATTTTTATCGATTATTGCGCGTCATATTTAGACACATATATACATACATAATTCAAATAAATATTCAGAATAAATGAAAGGTGAATATTTACGGATAATATTTATAAAAATAGAATATATTACTCATATATATAATATTTTTTTTTCTTTTTCGTAATTTATAGTTTTAAATCAAATACTATTTCTCATATTTGTTCATATATTTTTTAAATGATAGCAGCAAGTATGACGTTTTGAACGGTTAAATCTTGCAGCAGGGCACTGATGATGCGGCCTGTGCTACTGAAAGCGGTCTGCCACATAGAATTGTATAGGAACGAGGTCTTTTTTTATATATTCTTTCCTGCGGCAAGCTACCTTCGCCATCCAGAACCTCAAAAATGGGTATAAATAAATCCTGTTGTTCAGGAGGGAATCGAACCCACCACTCTAGGTTTACCAAGTGAGTTTACCACCAACATCTTAACCCACATAGCTAACCTGAGCTCCCAAAACTACTTAAGAATGCATAAATTAAAATGTTCAATCACACCGGTCCAAGGATTTTTTTTTCTGAAAAACTCATTAATTAAAATTTTTAGTACCGCCCTGGCTAAAAAGTGGCGGAAATCTGAAAATATTCAGTCCCACATAATGTGGACGTTAAAAAATAACGACAAATAATTAAAATGTTAAAAATACACGTTATAAGTAAGTGTAGTCATTAAATGAATTTGTCAATGTGAATGTCAAATGGCCTTATAATGTGCTGATGTTCACACCATTGACTTTGAACAAGGGTTGGAATAGATTAGTGATTAAGGACTTCACATTCGTGATAATCCTCTTTCTTATCAACTTTAACCAATTTTATCTCGTTTGTTAGTCACTATTCGCTAAAATTGTATCATTAACCAATTTTATCACGTTTGTTAGTCACTATTCGCTAAAATTGTATCATTAACCAATTTTATCACGTTTGTTAGTCACTATCCACTAAAATTGTATCTGTAACAATTTGATCTCGTTTGTTAGTCACTATTCACTAAAATTGTATCATTAACCAATTTTATCTCGTTTGTTAGTCACTATTTGCTAAAATTGTATCATTAACCAATTTTATCACGTTTGTTAGTCACTATTTCCTAAAATTGTATCAGTAACCAATTTTATCACGTTTGTTAGTCACTATTTGCTAAAATTGTATCAGTAACCAATTTTATCACGTTTGTTAGTCACTATTTGCTAAAATTGTATCAGTAACCAATTTTATCACGTTTGTTAGTCACTATTTGCTAAAATTGCATCAGTAACCAATTTTATCACGTTAATTAGTCACTATTTGCTAAAATTGTATCAGCAACCAATTTTATCACCTTTTTTAGTCACTATTTGGTAAAATTGTATCAGTAACCAATTTTATCACGTTAGTTAGTCACTATTTGCTAAAATTGTATCATTAACCAATTTTATCACCTTTTTTAGTCACTATTTGATAAAATTGTATCAGTAACCAATTTTATCTCGTTTGTTAGTCACTATTTGCTAAAATTGTATCAGTAACCAATTTTATCACGTTAGTTTTATACTATAATTCACTAGCGGACTGTATTTCAAACTGATTATAAATTACAAAGATATGATTTTTTTAAAAAGGAAACAATAATAATATTAAATAAAATAGAAGGCTTGGACCGCCGGTCCATCGTAGTGGCAAACAGGAGGCATGTCATCTTGCTTGAAAGTATCTTGGCTTGGACTTCCGAAACTCACAAACTATTCAGTACATTCTCGCTGCAGGAAGAAGCGCTTAATATTCCCGAAATAAAATAAACGAAGGATAAAAAAGAAAAATTGCCCACGAGCGGTTGCGTCGGGAAAGAATGAAATAAGGGCCAATTTAACCACCAAACTTCCATATATTTCCGGACGCTAATGTAAACTGTTTAAAAAGATATCACTTCCAACGGGCAATATCCTCGGGCAAACGGATTTCGAAATTGAATGGAATATCTCCGTCGGACGTCTAGCCCCATTTAATGCCCTCATATTAATACCCTTCACTGCTGGAATTATTTAGAAGTTGGAGAAGAGGCAGACGCTGGAGTGGGGGAGGTCTTAACAACTCCCCTTTCTCTTCTCTCAAGTCCTCAATTTGTCTCAGCCTGGAATTCAATTTCTTTTTCAATTTATTTGGTGCGTATAGCACAAAGGACCTATTTCTGAACTCATAATGGTCAAAAAATGGAAGTCATTCCACTTTTGGTCTAATCTAATTGAAGGGGAAATCAATTTTGTCTTAGGTCATAGAGTCATAATTTGAGCAAAGGACTTTGTTTGTCTTTAAATTACTTTGTAATAATAATATAATATTTACTCTTTCA
The DNA here is from genome assembly GCA_019009955.1 of Riptortus pedestris. Taxonomy (NCBI): domain Eukaryota; kingdom Metazoa; phylum Arthropoda; class Insecta; order Hemiptera; family Alydidae; genus Riptortus; species Riptortus pedestris. The sequence continues at coordinate 104,326,721 of CM032231.1, read as the reverse complement.
CTCAAAATTTGATCCTAAAAGGATCTGTTATGAAGAAATCCCTATGTGACAATGTAAATTTGATTTTTTGAAGCATTCCCAGCTCAGTAAACTAAATTTCCTAAAGTGATTCTTTCATTTTCAGACTTTTGGGAAATTGTGAAAAACTTACTCCTTAGAAGTCGCAGACTTTTTCTATTTTCAAATAGAGGTCGTATAAATACTGGGTTAAGGCTCGCTCCAAATGTGTCAAATTTTTCATTCACAGCGCTTCTCGAGTATCACAACTTCTTTAGTTGCCAAAAGCTGTATACAAGGCCTTTTAGCAGATTTCCCATAAGAGAAATTTCCATCGATCCTACCTAGGATATGACGAAAATGAGGTCTGTATATCTATATATATATATATATATATATATATATATAAAATTGTAACCTCTGTCTGTACATTGATTTTTTTCGCGAAATTTCACGATAACATTTCGTTTCACATGCCATAGACACCATAACTGCATTTTGTTTCTTTCGTGTATGTTTGTTTGTTTGTTTGTTTGTTTGTTTGTTGCCTTTTCACGCATAAACGGCTGAACCGAATTTTATGAAACTTGGAATGTATATTACTACTGACCAAACTTAGACTTTAGGCTATGTTAATATTCTCTGAGGCGAACAGGAGTGGGGGTTATAAGGGAGGTCTGAAATAGGAAATAGCGATATTTCGTTTCCTATTGCATTTTCGGCAATTATGCACATAACAAAAGTTGTTTAATTTGTTATGTAGAGTAACGTTTGTTATATACACTTTTGTCGTTTACCTAATTATAAAGGCGTTTTCGCCAAAAAGTTATAGCAGAAGTCAACAATTTTATTTGGCACAAAAGACTCAACCGAAGTAAACCAAACTCGGTATGTGAATTAGCACTAACGTCTTCCTTATAATAATCCATACTAACATTTGTAGGGACGGGCAGGAGTGGGGATTATAAGGGAGGCCTGAAATTAAAAATAGTGATATTTCGTTTCCTATTCGGGTTTCGGCAAATATGCACATAAGAAAGTTGTTTATTTTATTATTTAGAGAAATTTGCTAAACAATTCTTTGGAACTACCAGGTAACTCACCGGGAAAAATTAATTCAAATGTATGTTAATATTTTGTGCTTAATAATTCAAATCTATGCATAATGCACAGGAAACGGGAAATATGACAATATGGAGAACAGTGAAGTCTTACATAAAAAAATAATTTTATTATTAACAAATCCACAGAAACGACGGGTATTTAAACAAAACACTGGGACGGGCAAATGTCAAAATATTGTGCAAAGTAAAGCCTAGCCAAAAAAATACCATCATCATTCAGCCTCAAATGAATTCCCGAGCGAAGCCGGGTATCTGAGCTAGTATATATATATATATATATATATATATATATATATATGTTTGTGTGTGTGTGTGTGTGTGTGTGTGTGTGTCTTGACGCTCTAGCGGTCGTAATTTTTGTTTAATTGTTACCAAACTAGATAATTAAACGTTATATGTCACAATGAAGATCAAGTTCGTTCATTTGAACGACGGCAGCTGAAATCGGACCAGTGGAAGAGGGATTTTGAGGAGGGAATTTTGAAAATTCGAAATATCTCCGTAATTGTGCGTCGGATCGGAAAATTGTATATAATCAATCATATTGCAAATGTAATGTTCTATAATGTTTTTAAGAACGTCTTTTAACCATCCTGATTATTAACCAAGATATTTGCATTTTTTAGTTTTTGGCGGTCAGTAAACCCCTACTCCTACTCATGTCATGTTAAAGATAAGCTGCTATATTATGAAACACTTTATTTGATGCGTAGATAAAAAATATTATTTTCATTGATATTTTCGGTTTGAGATAAATGTAAATACGTGGGAATCTGCTTAGTTAACGCAACCCCTGCGTGACAGACGTTTTTATTCATCCTACTGAATTGGTTTCTCCACCGTCCAGCATCCGAAGAGAAAAATAGAAAAAAAATGTTTACAAGACAAAAATCGATGAAAATCGGATTTTCACAATCTACATCCTGGAGCTAAGGATGAAAACCTTTGCTGAGATATCTTGATTCGGTTGGATTTGCCTTGAATCGCTAACATGGTCAGATCAATGAGACGGGAAGTCCAGACAAAGGGAGCTACCTAATGCAGTCCTCCAGTCAGACCATCAGGGGCCCATCCTCTAATCAACTGCTCCCTTTTCGCTTCTATCTCTAATTCTGCAATTCTAAATGAAAAACTAGTCAATGATTACTCAAGCCTGACTCAATTTGCTGAAAAGAAAAATAGTGCGAAAATAGAGATGAGGAATGATAAAAAAAAAATTCCAATCAACCTCGTTTTGCTTGTAAACGGGAATAAAATTACTAACCATATTGAAGGGTTAAGTAACTCCTTTTGTAAATAAAAGTCTGTCACGCAGGGGCTGATTACTAAGCAGATTTCTCAGGTGCGTCACGTATTAGCATTTACCTCAAAAGTTAAAAGTTCAATGAGAACAATATTTTGTATTTAGGTTTCAAAGAAAATGCCTTATAGACTAACATACTCCAAGAATGGCAACATGATTGGTTACTAACAGACAACAAACTGAGACAAATTAAAACTACAGATAAAACATGGAGTGACAAATTTGAGGTATTTACACGGAGAGACGAAGTAGTCCTTACGAGACTACGTATAGGTCATTCTTTCCTTACCCATGGTTACCTATTTCAAAAGAAAAGAATGCCTAACTTGTGTAATGCTCCGCTTACAATAAAACACATACTAACAGACTGCAAAAGACGTGACCATCTAAAGATCCCTCATGACTTACACGACTTAATTACTGAAGGTAGCCCACACATACCCATAATACTCCAACATTTACATGATATTAACATATACTCACAAATTTAGAATTGTTACATTTCAAAATCCTTTTTAATCCTTCTTAAATTAAATATTTTAAATTCCAGCTAAACCGTTTTACTGTATGTTTATGTGTGTGTATGTGAGTGTGTGTATGTGTGTGTGTGTGTGTGTGTGTGTGTGTGTGTGTGTGTGTATTTGCGCGTGTGTTTGTGTGTGCGTGCGTGTGAGTTTATGTGCCTGCACGCGTGTGTGTACGTGTGCATGCGAGAGTGAGTGTGTATGCATGTTTGTATGTGTGATAAAGAAAGTGAGAGCATAAGATTGTAAATATTTTAGGTGTTAGAAATCTTCATTTTATTTACATACTAATTTAAATTTATTTGATTTTAGTTTAGTTTTTATCCATTGAAATTATATAATTGTTTACGTAATTTTATTAGTTTTTACAGTTTTTGTTTTTGAACTTAATGTTTTGTTTTTGTTTATTTTATTTGTTATTTTGTGTTTATTGTTGTTTTTCGTTGTTTGGTTATTTGATTTCGTTCTATTATTTAGTTGAGTTTTATTTAGTTGTGTTTCGTTATATTGTTGCGTTCTGTTATTTAGTCGAGTTTTGTTATTTGTTTGCGTTCTTATTTTGTATTATTCAATTTTTTCTTGTTTCTATTTTCATTTTGTATTTTGTTTATATAAATTGTTTTTGTTGTTTTTTATGAGCAATATCGCCTCGCTGCGAACGCTCCAAAATAAATAAATAAATAATATTTTAAGAGAGGTGCTGGTTCATGGGGGTTTTATATGATTTATTACCATAGGACCATGTTGATGTATAAGACAGTTATTACTATTAATATTATATTGGATAATTACATGATATTGGGGGATGGACTATTGCAGGGCAGATATGTGTTAGTATGTTAGTAGATTAATGATTACTTCAAGGGATGCTGATGAAATTGTGATGATGTTCTCGATGCTGCTCTGGTGCTCTCCCTCTTTCTCCCTCCATCCTGGTCTCCCCCTGGATGCTCCTTCGTTTACTCACTCGTGTTCTTAAAAAAGGGGTGTGAGAAAGAAACTAATATTGCTGCCACTAATGAGAGGCTCTACTCTCTCCTGCTGTCCTATTCACTCTACTGTTCAGATCCTGTTCATTTATCTTTGCCCTTTGAACCCAAGGATGTCCTCTCATGTAGTGTTTACACAAGTAGCCTATAGAGTACAGAACTCTTCAGTGGGCATCCTTAGTTGGCCTAGTTGATAACAGATGGGGCTGGTGTAAATTCATTACCACTTCAATTTTTAAATTTTACAAATAGTATAACACCTTATTTTTTAAATGACGAGCAGGAGTGGGGGCTTGCTGAAGGCCAAAAACTATCCAAAATGTAAATATCTCCGTTAATAACTACGGTGTTGATAAAACTACATAATAACATTTATAGAACATTTCATTTGCAATAAGATTGAGTTTATAAAAGTTTTCGATCTGACGCAAAATAACGGAGAAATTTTGAATGTTCGAAATTACGCCTTTTAACTTCTCCCTCCCGTCCAATTTCAACCGTTCAACGAACTTGATCATAATGTTTACATAAAACGTTTATATATCCAAACTAAATTAAATTATTTATTAACGTCCAGTTTTCGCAACTAAGGCTAATCGGGACGGGCTAGATTCAGGTTACCAACCTGCTCTAACCAGACAGGCACTCAGGATTTTAGCAGCCTTAAGGGAAATCAGCTATTGAGGTCGTACTCATGACGCGATTTTCGAAACATTTCTTCAAATATCCATCGATCCTACCCAGGAGATGAAGAAAATGAGGTCCGTTCAAAATCTTATATATGTCTGTTAACGCTCTAGCGGTCGCAATTTTTGTTTGATCGTTACCAAACTCGATATTTAAATGTTTTATGCAAAAAGACAGATGAAGTTCGTTAATGGCTGAAATCGGACAAGTGGGAGGGGGTTTAGAGGGGTGATTATCGAAAATTCGAAATATCTCCGTTATCATACGTCGGATCTTATTGCAAATTAAATTTACTATAAATATTGTTCCATACATTTGGTCTCTGACTTGAATATTAACCGAGATATTTGCATGTTTATTAAATGTGGGCCGGTAACGGACGAGTGAGTTTCCCGTCAAAAGCTAGTTCGGGCGTTTCCGTAACTGTTTGGCTCTAGTATGGAGATTTCTCTATTGTATAACTTCACTTGGGAAATCTGCTTAGTTTATGCAGCTCCTGCCTGACAGACTTTTATTTAATGAATTCCGTCATTAAATAAATTCCTTTGTCCAGGCGGGAATCGAACTCGCCACTCTAGGTTTACCATGTGAGATTAAAGGCAACGCTTTAACTCACATGGCTAACCTGAGCCCCTTTATATATCCAGTTCGGTATTGGTCAAACGAAAATTATGACTGCTATATTACGAGTCTTTCCAAAAACGCGTCATGAGTACGACCTCAAAAGCAGATTTCCCTTCCGGAATAAATAATAATAATAAAATTTAAAATTAACCCAAAATCTGATATCTTGACGTTAGTTATGTTAAGGATTCATTATTTCCGGTCTGGTATTAAAATGGATACTTTTTCAAACTAGTGTTGGAAGGAATAATATTCAGGAGAAAACTTCTAATTCTTAACAGGTTTTTAGCAGATTTTCCTTAAGGGAAATCAGCTATTGAGGTTGTACTCATGAAGCGATTTTCGAAATTTTTCTTCAAAAGTTCCATCGATTCTACCCACGAGATGACGAAGATGAGGTCCGTTCAAAACTGTATATATATATATATATATATATATATATATATATATATATATACATATCTATCTATATATTTGTCTGTCACCGCTCTAGCGGTCGAAATTATTATTTAATCGTTACCAAACTCGACATTTAGTCATTTTATGTAAAAAAAAAGATCAAGTTCGTTAACGGCTGAAATCGGACTAGAGGGAGGGGGGGGGTTTAGAGGTGAGGATTTTCGAAAATTCAAAATATCTCCGTTACTATAGGTCGGATCGAAATATTGTATAAAATCAATCTTGTTGCAAATTAAATGAACTATAATCATTGATAGATGCATTTATTCTTTATCTTGAATATTAACCGAGATATTTGCATTTTTCAGTTGTCAGCTTTCAGTAAACCCCCATTTCTACTCGTGCTACATAAACAATACACTATTATATAATAAACCACATTATTTGAAGTTTAAATACTATATATATTATTCAAGAGACCTTTATTGTACGAGTTACATGCAAATATGTCCTTGTGTCGCCCCCCCCCGTCTTAAGGTCGTGGATTACTAATATTTGATTGATTGAGATAACAATTATTCTAACTCATTATTAATTACAGTACTAGATATAGTAAATAGTTCTCAATAAAATTAATATGTTATATTCTGATATATTTCAGTATCTGTTTTAATGTGAGTCTGGCAGAACTGTTTGATTACATTTCAAACACTTCCTGTCGGCAGGTTATTGAAATTGACTGAAACATTTTTAGTGCCGTTTGTATCTATTCACGGTGATAATGTGTTAGACGTATGTAGATTTATCGATTACTAAACTTCACCCTGGGAAATCTGCTTAGCTTACGCTGCCCCTGCGTGACGGACTTTTTTTTATTTCAGTGCTAAGCGATTTCAAATACTATAGTCTCCATCTTCAGAGCTACTTTCATTCACCCACTGTGAAAGATAGTAAGTGACTCACCCAGAGTTAATAGAAATAGTTTTCAGCTCATAGCAGAAGTAAAAAAACTTGTGAAGAATCGGACGTTTTCTTCTCTCCAAGTAAAATGTATACCTTGGAGAGTAATAATGCCATTATATATAAACCCCAGTTTGGATAACTTGTTATATTAACTAAATATTTACTTTTGTTGAGTAGTGTTGTGTTGAAAGTGATGGAAGTTATATTTATTTTGTAAAATAAAGAGCCAGTGTTCTTCATGGTATTTTATTTTTGCAGTTTTCCCTTAAAATATTTTAATGGGAGAATTTCGAAAATTCAAAATATTTCCGTTGTTATACGTCGAATCAAAAAATTTAATAGAAAAAAATTGTATTCAAAACCTCTTTTAAAAATTGCAGAATAATGTAAGGTGTTTCTTAATCTGGGCTATCAATAGATATATTTTCAGTTTTTAGTTTTCAGCCTTCAGTAACCCCTTCTTTTCTTCATCGCACGTTTACCATAAACCAATACATAATAAATCGTATTCCAAGCTCGTATTCCAAATATTGTTTTCCACGGAGTTTTACCATATGAGATGGATAAAAATATGTCGTTTTAGAACGACATCAATTAAATATTTTGCAGTCTTGAGTCGAAAAAGTTTATTTAACCCGTTGGTGGGATCGTTGATTCTCTTTACTATGTGGAGGATCGTCCGTCTCTGACAGACGGGAAAAACTTTACGTTACATGGGATTCTCCGTCTGACTGACGGATAACTAATTCGTACTTTAAGGGATCCTCAGCCAGACAGCCGGGGTACATATTGAAAAAAAATCACTTAACTTGATTTGAAGCGAAATCCCAGACGAATGATACTTCTCCGTTGAGTGGCAGGAAGCACACGTGGTCGGAAAACATGGTGGAATAAATAGAGTGACATCTAGGGGAAAAATGGTAAACCATACCCGCCTGAGAGGCGGTTGATCATAACAACGGGTTAATCTAAACCACACTTGGTATTTAACTATTTCATTTAACACTAAAGGTGATATTAGTTAATTACTGAAATCGGTCTAGAAATAAGGGGGTTTTTGGGGGAGGGATACGAAAACTCAAAATATCACAGTTGTTTTGAGTAGGATTGAAAATCAAAAAAAGAGCAATAGAACATATCTTGTTAAACTATTGATGCAATACAATTGTACATTTTTCATAAATCAAATATTGAGTTATTCGTACATCCTTGTTTTCTGTTTTCAGTGAATCTCTACTACTCATTGGAAGTATCCCTAAAGAAAATAGAGAATATACTATAAATTGACATTACAAGAGTGTCATTCCAGCATTTGGTAAAAATGTTTAGTATATTAGAGATTTTTAACTGCTTTGTACTTTTAGCAGAATCCCCTTTAGGGTAATCAGCTATTTCCCTATGAGGTCGTACTCATGACGCGATTTATGAAAGATTTCTTCAAATGTCCATCGATCCTACCCAGGAGATGACGATAATGAGGTCCGTTCAAAATTATATATATTTAAATATATATATATATATATATATATATATATATATATATATATATATATGTCTGTTACCGCTCTAGCGGTCGCAATTATTGTTTGATAGTTACTAAACTCGATATTTAAACGTTTTATGTGAAAAGACAGATCAAGTTCGTTAATGGCTGAAATCGGACCAGTGGGAGGGGGTTTAGAAGGGGATTTTGAAAATTCGAAAAATCTCCGTTACCATACGCCGGATTAAAACATTGTATAGAACCATTCTATAGCAAATTACTACTCATATTACATAAACAATACTCTGTTATGTAATAAACCACATTATTCGAAGATTAAATACCATAAATTGTTTTCCAGAGACCTTTATTATACGAGATAAATGCAAATATGTTATCGTGACCCCCCCCCTCCTTCTTAAGTTCTTGGACTACTAAAATTCGATTGGTTGAGATAACAATTATTCTGATCCAATATAAATTGCAGTACTAGATATAGTAACGAGTTTTCAATAAAATTAAGGGTCTTTTGCACTTTAGGGGAGCCAGTGATTGCATTAAGACCAACTGTTCCTAGAAGAAGTGATAAACACATGATGTGGTGGTAACCTCAACACTGCTCTTGGTTATCAAGATAACGCTGCCATATTATAAAATAAACATTCTAAATTATTAAAGTAGAACATTTATTTTAGGATGAATAATAGAAGCTAAGTAAACAATTTTTCTTTAAATAAGAACAAATTCTGCCATATCCTTCAATATTTGTTCGAAAAAAATCTTTGTCCTTATTCCTCTGTCTCCATAGAAATTCACATAGATATGAGTCTATTAGTGTCCGTCTTGTGCCGCATTCCTTCCTGTCTCTGCTTTTTGCCCTAGCCCACAGAGATTCTATCGTCTGGGTATATGCGCCAGTATTTGGGTCAACAAAATTCTTCGAATGATTTACCGTCAAATGGCGGTATCTCAACTCGGGCAACTTTTCTTCTAACCCCTGGTAAGATGCCCAGCAATCTGAGATTATTGTTGTACCTGGTCTAATACAACACCTGATGCACTCCAGGAGCGTGGCTGAAGTACGGTCAGGGACAAAATATATAAAACACTCTCTTGTCTCCCTACAAATTCCCCCGAATACCCACTGCTTGGGGTAGATTCTTCCAACATTAGCCTTACGCCTGCTGAAGCACGACTCATCAATTTCCACAGTTAAATTCTTAGCATTTTCTTCTTAGCAAAACAGTAGCACTGATACGTAAAACAAATAATTCCTTAATAAATGCCATATGATTCATTAAGTTACTCAGAAATAACCTGTATGATAACAACTGTTCCTAAAGAGTCACTGGCTCCCTTAAAGTGCAAAAGACCCAAAATTAATGTGTTATTTTCTAATATGTTTCCGTACTTGTTTTCCCTTCCTGTAAGAGATGGGCTCACCTGTTTATTTACGTTTCATTTGCTTCCCGGCTGGAGGTTTCTTATTACCGTTTGTATTTATTCACCTGACTTTGACGGTGCTACTGTGTTACCATTATATAGATTTATCTATTACTAAACTTCACGTTGGAAATCTGTTTAGTTTACGCAGCCCCTGCGTGACGGACTTTTATCTATTTGAGATTCATACCTACATGATTAGAGTAACTGCACTGCTCTCAGAGTGACCGAAACAGATGATTAATATTAACTGTGATTATGTTATTCGTAGACGTGCATACAATGTTAATCTTAACATTAATATCTGGAACAATAAGTTAAAGTAATGGTGTTATCTTTCCTTACTATAGCATATGGAATAATATCACATTTTAGCAGATTTCTCTTTGGGGAAATCAGCTATTGAGGTCATAACTCAACGGCTGATATCGGACCAGGGGGAGGGGTGGTTTAGAGGGGAGGATTTTCGAAAATTCGAATAATCTCCGTTACTATACGTCGGATCAAACAATTGTATAGAACCAATATTATTGCAAATGAAATGTACTATAATTATTCTTTTACACATTTATTTTCTATCTTGAATATTAAGGGAGATATTTGCATTTTTAAGTTTTCAGCCTAAGGCAAACCCCCACTTCTACTTCAAACTTATATAAGCCACATTATTTAAAGCTTAAATATCAAATATTGTATTCAAGAGACCTTTATTATAGGAGATACATGCCAATATGTCCTGGTGACCCCCCCCCCTTCCGTCTTAAGTCTTGGGTTACTAAAATTTTATTGGTTGAGATAACAATTATTCTGACTAATTATCAATTACAGTACTAGATACAGTAAATCGTTCTCTATACAATTAATATGTTTTATTCTAATATATTTCAGTAATTGTTTTTCTTTCCGGTGTGAGGCTGGCAGATCAGTTTGTTTACATTTCAAACGCTTCCTGTCGGCGGGTTATTGAAATTGACTGAAACGTTTCTTATTCCCGTTTGTATTTATTCACTTAATATTCACGGTGGTGTTGTGTTAGCAGTATATAGATTTAACTATTACTAAACGTCACGAGGGAAATCTGTTTAGTTTTCGCAGCCCCTGCGTGACGGACTTTTTCAAGATAAAGAGTGAATTGACAATTTATTTGTAGTGTTTTCCATAGTATTAACTACTAGAGGTTAATACATAGACAGATACATGTTATTATCTTTATCAAGGTTAATTGCAGTTAACATTTATGCTACAATTTCTTTTTAAATATTAAGCAGTGGGGCACTGTTCCCAGTTTCTCATTATAACTGAAGCGTCCTTTTTTCTTTTTCAAATGACAAATTAAGCCTTTGATGTGGTAGATGGAAAAAAGGACGAAAAAGAGGCCGGATGAAAGGGGTTTTTCACACCCTTTTTAAAACCTGCATCAATATCAGGCTTTCCGAGGAAAAGAAGCAATAAAGGAAGACTAAGGAATAGGTATTTTCTTGTTGAAGGTGTCATTTACGGACGTTTTTCTGCAGATTTCCCTTAAGGGGGAAAATCGGCTTCTCAGCTTCTACCACTCATACTGCGATTTTCCCATTATATCGGTAATGATCAAATGGCCCATCTAAAAATACAATTTCTTACAGAAACCACATAATTTACACCAACTACCGACAAAGGGGAGTCCATACATAGATAGTATCCTCAAACATTTAAAGACTATACAAATCTATTCAAAAATATGATATATTTTTAATTTAAGAATTACATTTTTATTTTTATAACATTTTTGGATGCAAAAATAAACATTTTATCTAAACCTCAATTTTTTTGGTTTTCAAGTTTTCGTTCACTCGGGCGTGTATTAGGGAGATACAGAGTTTTATGTAAATAGTCACCTGTAACAACTTTTTTATCTAAACCTTCATAATTTTAAGTTCCTTTTATTCATTTTATATACCAATTTATTATTATTATTGATTTACTTATTTATTTATTGAATATTTAAATATTTTATTAATGATTTCCCTATTGTCTAATGTCAATATTTTCAATTTTCAGTTTTGTACCTAGCTTTGAATTTTGTCTTTATTTGTTCCCTTGTTCATTTCTTTTGTTCTTTTTGTGTTCCATTTTTATTTTTTGATTTTCATTCTTGTTTTTTTTGAGTTTCATTTCCGTTTTTGAGTTCCAGTTCCGTTTTTGTGCTTCATTCAGTTTTTTATTTATTTATTTTTTAATTTCGCCTTTTGTGATCTATTTCCTTTTTTTTTTGCTTTCCAGTTCTGTTTTGTGTTGCGTTTCTATTTCTTTCCCATTTCTGTTTTTCGTGGATTTTCTCTGTTTTGTGATCCTTTTATGTTTTATGATCTATGTTCCTTTCTGATTTGTGTTCCTTTTACGTTTTGTGTTCCTCATCTGTTTTTTTTTTACCTTCTGTTTTGTTTAATTTTGTTATTTTTTTTTTGTATTGTTTTGTTTTCATTTGAGTTTTGTTTTGTTTAGTTTTTTAAGCTACGAAGATTTTGTTTAGAGCAACATCGCCAAAGCTGCGAACCTCCAATAAATAAAAAAAGAATAGTTTAATAGCATGGGTTAGCAATTAAAGGAACTTTCTTCTCCCGAAACTGTATTCACAGTGCCCTACATGTTTCGTGGCTTAACCACCACCTCTTCAGGGGCACTTCAGAACGAAAGTGCTCCTGAAGAGGTGGTAAGGGGAATAAAGTTTGCGGGGAAAGAAAGGTGCTTTTATTAGTGAACCTTGCCATTGAACTATGAAGAAAAGAAAGTCCGTCACTCAGGGGCTGTGTAAACTAGTCAGATTTCCCGCGTGAAGTTAAACAAAATAGATAAATCTACATAGCGGTAACACAACACCACTGTGAATATTAAGTGAATAAATACAAACGATAATAAGAAACCTCCCGACGGGAAACAAACAGTTCTGCCAACTTCTTGCCGGAAAACATAACAATTACTGTAATATATCTGAATATAAGGTATTAATTTGATTGAAAACTATTTACAATATCTATTACTGTAATTTATAACGAATCATAATAATTTTTATCTCAATCATTCAAATTTAAGTAGTCCAAAAACTTAAGAAGGGGGGTGGGGGTCAACAGAACATATTTGCATGTATCTCATATAATAAATGTCTCTTGAAAACAATATTTGGTATTTAAGCTTTGAATGATGTGGTTTATTTCATAACCGAGTATTGTTTATGCAACATGAGTAGAAGTGGGGGTTTGCTGAAGACTGAAAAATGCAAATATCTTGGTTAATATTCAAGATAGAAAATAAATGTATATGACAATAATAACAGTACATTTCATTTGCAATAAGATTGGTTTCATACAATTTTTCGACCCGACGGATAGTAACGGATATATTTTGAATTTTTGAAAATCCTCCTCTTTAACCCCGCCCCCCCTTTTCCGATTTCAGCCGTAAACGAGCTTGATCTTTCTTTTTACAAAAAACGACACCATATTGAGTTTAGTAAAGATTAAACTAGAATTGCGACCGCTAGAGCGGTAACAGACATATATATATATATACAGTTTTGAACGGACCTCATATTCGTCATCTCCTAGGTAGGATCCATAGACATTTGAAGAAAAATTTCGAAAATCTCATCATGAGTTCGACCTCAATAGCTGATTTCCCTTAAGGGAAATCTGCTAATAAAGGGACTTATTACATGCATGGCTATCCAAAATTAATAATTCATCTCTAATGAATAATAATTAGTGTACGTTTAAAAATGTATTGGCTTACATTTTACTTTAATTTCGGAGAATGAAAATGATTTAATCAACTACTCAACTATAAACCTTTTCTTAGAGTGAAAAAAAATGGTGAAACACTTGAAATATCAATAACAAGAAAACTAAGAGCGGCTAAAGAAGTAAAGTGCTATATTTCATAGTAGGAGAAAGAAAAACCCACACTCGAGTGTGTCCAGTCCCTTGCCTCGCGTTGTAATCATGCTCAAGTTAGAGACTGGGATGTTGCTGGCAAGAATATATAGCTTCACTTTGCGGGCAAAAGACATGTCTGGCCAAGTTCTCGGTTTTCAGGGCAAACAGACCACTTTCATCCGAAAGGCAAACAAAACTTTAGTCGGCTTTATGTCGTTTTGTGGTGCTCATCCCTTTGGCCCCACGAGAATTATCAAGGAACAATGGACTGAACAGCTTTGTTCGTTATTTGGCGACAAAATTTAATACATCTCAGAGACAGAGAGAATGGAAAAAAAGGCATGTATTAGGGAAAGTTTATTATATTAAAATGTATTCAATTCTCTAACAAAAAAATTTTAATATTTCAGTCAAATCATCACTTGTCATTCGCAATCTCTGGAGTACGGACACTTGTTATATAGTCGCTTTTGATGAAATTTTTAGCAGATTTCTCTTAAAGGAAATCAGTTATTGTGGTTGTACTCATGACGCCGCACACTGGAGCGAGTGATAGGGTTAGCCGGACATTCATTAATATCTCCGTTTCTACTGGTCCTAGAATATTGATTCTGGTGTTATTTTAAAGCACATCCGATACTCTATTGAACTACCTCATCAGCAATTTTTTAAGCAATTTTGTCAGATGCGATATAACGGTAGGATGAATTTTAAATGTGTACATACAGATTATGTATCCCTTACTAAGTAGAGAATTGTGATTTGTAGACACATAATATCAACATATGTTTTATAAATTTTTATTTTTTAGCAGATTTCCCATAAGGGAAATCAGCTATTGAGGTCGTACTCATGATGCGATTTTCGAAAAATTTCTTCAAATGCCCATCGATCCTACCCAGGAGATGACGAAAATGAGGTCCGTTCAAAATTATATATATATGTCTGTTAACGCTCTAGAGCAGGGTTGTCCAACTTCCAAAGCCTCAAGGGCAAAAATTAAAACCCTAAGCATGGTTGCGGGCCATACAATAATACTTTAATATAAATTAAAAATAGCAATAAGAGCGAATATAAGGTTATAAAATAAACATAACAAAACAAGTATTATTCTTTATATTAGTGTTATTTACACAAATAAAAAAATATGCAGTCACAATAAATGTTATTAATTAATACAAACACTGCAATGAGAATATTCAATCGCACATGTATTAGTGCGAACATTGTGGTCGATCAGCTGCATCCACCAACGATCGAATATCCACCTGTAGTTCTGTTGTAGCCAACCTCATGAGATGAAGGAGAGACACATCAGAAAGCTTGTTTCTATTTTGTTTTTTTATAAACTTCATAGAAGAGAACACTCTTTCACATAGGTAAGTACTTCCAAACGTTGATGACATTTTGAGTCCAAACTCTCGCAATTTTGGAAATTTTGCTTTAGGAAGCAATTTAAAAAAATCATGAGCCTTTTCCTGCCTGGTCATTAAAAGCACGTCAGCTTGCATGTCACATTATTCGAGTTGTAGGTCAGGTGGTTGGTCTTCAATTGTAGCTCCAAGAGGATTATTATAAAGCAGTAGACTACTTTTAAGATTTTCAAATTCCTGGAATCTTGTATTGAACTCGTCAATTACTTCTTGGATTTGAGAACCGCAGCTTGAAAAATCTTTATCTTGGAATTGGTCAGCTAAATGGAGACAGTTAGGAAAGTGTACCAAGTTTTTGTTTTCCAAAGTTTGTTTAAACAATTTTAACTTACTGCGAAACCCATTGACGATACCAAATAAATCAGATATTGTTTGATTTTTTCCTTGAAGACTTGAGTTCAAAATGTTAAGATGGTTGGTAAGGTCTGTTAAAAAAGCTAATTGAACAAAAAATTCTGGATCTTCAAACTTCTTTTCAAGTTCAGTGGTGTCAGATGGCACGTATTTATTGAGGAATGTCGGGATGTTCTTTCTTATTGCAAAGAATCGTTCCATACATTTTGCAGACCTCAACCACCTCACATGGTTGTATAATAGCAAATCTCCATACTCAGCCTCTGTTTCTTGTAAAAAATGCCTAAGCTGTCTGTGTAAAAGGGCTCGGTTTCCACCGCTGATCAGATTTATAATCTTAATCACGAGTTGAAAAACTTGATCTTGCTTGATGGATTTTCTTGGTGAATAATACAGTGGATCGTGGGACAAGTTATTCCATTCTCCCGAAGCAACCCAACTAATCCAGTCTTTTTACCTGTCATTGCTGGCTCCCCGTCTGTTACAATTGCTGAACATTTATCAAAGCCTCCAATTCTGTCAACTGTTTTCTTCAAAGCCTCATAAATGTCTTTTCCTTTAGTTGTTTCATGAAGAGAACATAGATCAAATAGTTCCTCCTTACTAGAGAAGTCTTCAAAGGTAGTACGTACAAATATTAAGAGCTGACTGACATCAGTTTGATCAGTACTTTCATCCAAACAAAGAGAAAAATATGAGCTTTTTTTAACCTGGCTAAGCAAAGATTTTTCTACTTGCTCACCCATGTCAACAATCCTTCTTTGTATGGTTTGATGTGAAAGTGCCACTGATTCAAATTTTCCCGCTATTTTAGAATCCTCAAAAGCTTTTGCCATCTCAATGGCACACTTTTTAATTAAACTGCCATCAGTAAAAGACTTCTTTGCTCTGACCAGCTCAAGAGATACGGCATAAGATGCAAACAATGAATGCGTATGAGAATGCAATATTTTACTGAACATACTAGTTTGTTGTTGAAGCTTCTTCTTCAAATCTGCTACCAATGCACGCCTACTTACATCTGTATATGTAGCATACTTATTTTCATGCATTGTTGAGTAATGTCTTCTGACATTGTATTCTTTAGGCACTGAAACAACTTGCTTGCACACCAAACACTGCAACTTTCCATTATTTTGAACAATCAAGTAATCACTCTCCCAACTTTCTTTGTAACTCCGGTTTTCGCTATCTATTTTACGTTTAACCGATTGAACACTCATTTTTGTACCGTTTAAAGTTCAAAAAGAATCACGAAGCAATCTTCAAACGAATGAAGTAGTCTGTAGTAGAGAACTACGCAGAACAAAACATTGCAGGCTGGCCAGAACGATGGGTAGGTCCTTCACAAATATCAGTACTGCCGGGAGTTTAATATATCAAAAGGGAATTTATATTATACCGGCAATGGAAACTAGCAATAAGGTTGCCAATATACAGGAATCTCCTTAGACTTCATTGGGAGAAAGAACCATACTGAAAAACAATTCGAAAAGAATGTTAAATCCAACATGTCAGCGCCGCCTGGTTTTAGTACCATTGTCTGTCCCAGAGTGCGGGACCTGTGATGCGCAGTAGGCTCTCGCAGTGGTGGCAGGCGAAAGCATTACATTGCTCGGCTCGCGACGTGACGTCGCCTTGTTGTGTTCTATTCTTGACGCTAACAATTCTGACCATCTCTTATAACTCAAAATATGGATAAATATTGTATTTTGATTAAATTATGACTAGCATGTTTATTAGGTATTAGTTTGTTTTTATTAATTTATGATTTTTTCAAAAGAAAGGTATTTCAAATAATTTTTTGATACTTTTGTCTAATAAGCTTTCGCGGGCCGCACTAAATGGCATGGCGGGCCGCATGCGGCCCGCGGGCCGCGAGTTGGACATCGCTGCTCTAGAGGCTGCAATTTTTTTTTGATCGTTACCAAACTCGACATTTAAACGTTTTATGCAAAAAGATGGATCAAGTTCGTTAATGGCTGAAATGGGACTAGTGGAAGGCGGGTTTAGAGGGGGGGATTTTCGAAACATTGAAATATCTCCGTTACCATAAGTCGGATCAAAAAATTGTATAGAACCAATCTTATACTAAATTAAATTTTCTACGAATATTGTTCTATACAATTATTCTCTATCTTGAATACTAACCGAGATATTTTCAATTTTATTAATTTTTTTTTTTAAATATTTATTCGTTTATTTGCAACAACATATAAAAATATTACAAGCAAATAGTGTGAATCATATAACAATTGGCTTGATTATTCACTTGAGGTGGGAAATTGTCCATTGACAATACCCACATTGGAGGGAACATTGGCTTGTACTACATGGGGTTATTCTGAGCACTACACAAGGAGATCTCTTGGCCACTTACGCTTCAGTCGTCGTCTTGGATTTTCTGGAATATGGGTAGATGAAAGTGATTTGACTAGAGGATTAGGATGTGCGGGAAGGAGAGAGTGGGATTTCTGATATCGGGATTTTGCGAGGGCATTGACAAAAGGAATGTTGAGGTCGTTATGGAGAGTTAAGTTGGATACGTAAAATGGGGAATCTGTAATTTTGCGGAGTATTCTGGATTGGAGGGTTTGGATTTTGTAGGAATTTGAAGGTTTAGTGGAACCCCAAAGTTCAAGTCCGTATGTCCATATTGGTCTAAGTACTGTTGTATAAATCAGTCGTTTGTTGTGTAGTGATAGTTTAGATCTGTTGTCAAGAAGTCTTAGTAGAAGTCTGTACCGTCTATTCACTTCTTGTCTTTTTAATGTGATGTGAGGTTTCCAAGTTAGTCGTTTGTCTAATGTGAGTCCTAGGTACCTAATTTGTGATTTTTGGGGAATTAGTGCGCTATTAAGTGTAACTGGGGGGCAAATGGAACGTCGGAGGGTAAATGTTACATGGCTTGATTTGCTGCTGTTGACCTTGATCCTCCATTTAGTCAGCCAGGATTCTAGCAGATCTAGGTGCTCTTGCAAAGATGCGGATGCTATATTTGGATCTGAGTTGGAAGTCAAGATTGCAGTGTCATCTGCATACGTGAGAAGGGAAGTTTCGGGATGTGATGGGATGTCAGCAGTATAGGCAAGGAATACGAAAGGACTTAGGATACCCCCCTGTGGTGTGTCTGCCAGCTGGGGGAATAAGGATGAGACTGAGGAACCAAATGAAACTTGGAAATGTCTGTCGGAAAGATATGATTTGAGGATGAGGTAGTATGTGAAAGGGAGTGTATGTAGTTTTTAGCTTGGACAATAAACCTTGGTGTCACACCTTATCAAAAGCTTGTGCTATGTCAAGGAAGACTCCACTGCAGTACTTCTTGTTTTCAAATGAGGAGGCGATAAAATCGACTATTCTGTGGCATTGCTGGACTGTGGAATGGGAATGACGGAAACCAAATTGATGGGGAGGAAGTATGGGGTCGAGGAGGGGATACAGGCGTTTAAGGATGAGTTTTTCAAGGATCTTTCCCATTATGGGAAGAAGAGCGATGGGACGATAAGAAGAAGGGAGTTGTGTCGGTTTTTTAGGTTTAGGGATCATATGGATGACGGAGAATTTCCAGAGTAGAGGGAAATAGGTTGTTCTGAGGACAGCATTATAGATGTAAGTGAGAAAAAGGACAGCTTTTTTCGGGAGGTTGTTGAGGATGCGAGAGGTAATTAGGTCGTAACCTGGTGCCTTGTTGGGAGGGAGTTTTTTAATGATATTAATAACATCAGATGGATTGAATGCAGGAGGAGGAAACGATAAGGGAAGAGGTATGTCCAGTTGATTGGCGACAGAGGAAGAATGGCGAGGGTCTTGGATATCATCGTGAGGAGTAAACACCTTGGCCAAGTGTGGACCAAACGTTGTTGCTACATCGTAGTCAGACTTGGCCCAGGTGCCGTCCTCACGAAGACGGGAGGATTTATAGGAGAGAAGGCGTTTGGTGGCTGTCCATAAGGAGTTGTCTGAAGTGTTAAGGTTCTTGGTGTATGAATTAAAACAATCATTGTAGTAGTGTGTTAATTCTGTTTTGAGTTTTCTGGTTAGTAATTTTATTAATTGTGGCCCGATAACGGATGATTGAATTTCCCGCCAAAAGCTAGTTCGGCCATTTGCCGTAACTTTCGGCTCTCGTATGGAAATTTCTCTATTGTATAACTTCAAGTGGGAAATCTGCTTAGTTTACGCAGCCCCTGCGTGACGGACTTTTTAATAAATTGAAGTTCACAAACGCAATACTTAAATTGTAAACAAAAATATATCTAGAATATAAATTAAAAAAAAAATCTATGTATTTAATTTAAAAATGAGAATTTGTAAGCTGGAAGAATATCTAACATTTATAAAATTTAAAATGTTTTTTATAAGGTCCGCGGGAGGTATAATACATCTTCTGCACCGAAAGAGTTAACACTAAAAGTAAAATATTTAATGAATAGGCAAGTTTAGGCAAGATCAGACGACGTTGTAAATAAGGCAATATACTCCTAAAAGCATGCCAAGTGGCATTTTTACAAATACAAGCAATTTGCGAATTCAATTAAATGAAATTATTTTCAGCTCGACATAAAAAAAAAAAAAAATTGAGGAATTTTAAAAACCTTTTGTGCCAGTTTTTGATTTGTTATAATACCCTTAATGTGTACTGGAAGCAACAATAATTTATAAAATGAAATAAGAGTTCACGACGAATTTAATAAGCCAAGGCTTTTTTTAACATAGCAATTATAACCAGGCATTATGTAAAAACCATTGAAATAATATGGCTAAAAATCAATCTGCTCAATTGAAAAGGGTTTATGTGGTACTAACAATACAATCAAAATCCCAAATTAAAACTTTTATTTTTCCCCCCAATGTCCAACATTACTGAAGGATTGCTCCAGTGTGCGCCATTATGGAGAAATTTCCTCCAATGCCCATAGGAGATTTCGAAAATGATGTCATACATATATGACCTAATTACAAACCGATCTTAATGATTATTTGACCACCGATTTTTTTTTTCGTTCTCCTCTATGTAGAGGAACAGTCCGTCACGCCAGGGGCTTCGTAAAATAAGCCTATGTCCCACGTGCTAGTACAACATACTCTTGATATCATCTCGCTATATATTCCCTATTTCTTTCTATGTGACGTACATTTTAGTTATGCAACATGCGTTCATACATTACATGAAGCTAGAGAAGTCACAGCGATGACTGGGAATTTAATTTAACTAGTCTAGCTTTACTTATTAATGTTGTTATATTTAAAAAAAACAAACCAGATTTCCTCATTTCATCAAAATTTGGAGCAGCTTACATATAAGCTGATTTCCCTTGAGGGGAATCAGCTATTCAGGTCGTACGATTGACCCAATTTTTAATTTTTTTTTTTAATATTATTCAAATGTCTGTCGATACTACTTAGGAGATGACGAAAATGACGTCCGTTCTAAACTGTATATATATATATATATATATATATATATATATATATATATATATATATATATATATATATTTATTTATTTGAAGAGCTCCGTAACTAGGCGAAGTCGCTCAGTACCATTTATATGAATTCTCTAAATTAAAACTTAAAAATAAAGGGAAAATGTTTTCAAAATTATTAAAACATAGTAAAAAATAAATGGAAATAAAATTAAAGAAATGTTAAAATAAAGCTATGTAAAACTATAAATTTTGAGATAAATCCCTGACATGAGGGTATGGAAGTCTAAGACACAAGATTAAAAATGTGTTATAGACTTAAAACGCATGGAAATGAGTAGGGTAGGTGAGTTTTAAAGTTTGTTGTAAATGTCTGTTGTCTTCAAGTGGTTTAAGATTGTTTTTATATGTGGGCTACCTTCTGTTAATAGTTCGTACTTTATATATATTTATATATCTGTTTCCGCTCTAGCGGTCGCAATTCTTGTTTAATCGTTACCGCACTCGATAGTAAGTCGTTTTATATAAAAACTAAGATCAAGTTCGTAAACGGCTAAAATCAGACTAGGGAGAGGGGGGAGGGGGCTTTTAGAGGTCGAAAATTGGAAATATCTCCATAACTATACGTCGGATCGAATGATTGTATAGAAACAATCTTATTGCAAATTAAATTTACTCTACATATTGATATTTACATATTTTCCTTATAATGAGTATTAACTGGGATGTTTTAATTTTATAGTTTCCCGCTTTCAGTAACCTCCCTCCCACTCCTACTAGTGTCATATTAATAATAAGTTGCTACATCATGAACCACTTCATTACAAGTTTCAAGACCAAATATTGTTTTCAAAAAACTTTTTTTATTCAAGATACAAACAAATACGTTCTGATCCCCCCCCCTTATTTTGTTCTTGGATTACTAAAATTTGACTGATTGAGATAAAAATGATTCTGATTCATTACAAATTGCAACACTAGCTTTAGTAAATTGTTTTCAATAAAATTGATATGTTATATTCAGACATATTTCATTAATTGTTTTTCTTTCCGGTCTATCTGTCTATTCAGCGCTAAGAGGTTGGGTTGCCCTGTTTGTTTACAATTCAGCCGCTTTCTGTTTTAGAGATTATTAACTTGTAAATTGACTGAAGGGTTTCTCATTACCGTTTCTATTTATTCACTTAACATTCACGGTAGTATTACCTGTATGTATATTTATCTATTTAAAATTTATACGCACCCCTGCGTGACCACCTTTTAGCAGATTTCCCTTGAGGGAAATCAGCTATTGAGGTTGTACTCATGACGGAATTTTCGACATTTTTCTTCAAATGTCCAACGATCCTACCTAGTAGATGACGAAAATTAGGTCCGTTCAAAACTGTATATATATATATATATATATATATATATATATATATATATGTATATATATATATATATAAATATATATGTGTGTATATATATATATATATATATATATATATATATTTGTCTGTTACCGCTCTAGCGGTCGCAATTTTTGTTTGATCGTTACCAAACTCGATATTTAGTCGTTTTATGTAAAAAGAAAGGTCAAGTTCGTTAATGGCTGAAATCGAACCAGTGGGAGGGGGGTTTAGAGAGGAGGATTATCTAAAATTTGAAATATTTCCGTTACTATACGTTGGATCGAAAAAACAATCTTATTGCAAATTAAATTTACTATAAATATTGTTTTATACATTTATTCTCTATCTTGCATATTAACCGAGATATTTGCAATTTTATGAAATCGGGGCGGATAACGGATGATAGTTTCCTGCCAAAAGCTAGGTCGGCCGTTTTCTTAACTCTTCGGCTCTCGTGAAATTTCGCTATTGTAAAACTACACGTAGGAAATCTGCTTAGTTTACGCAGCCCCTGCGTGACGGACTTTTATATGATTCAGGATTATCAATAAATTCAGAATTTCACTGACAAATAAAACTATCAAATGCATTTATATTCATCGAAATATTTGTTACCACTCTAGTGTAAATTATTAATATTTTGAGAACGAATTCAGAAGAGATAATCAACAAAATAAAATTACTTCGTGCTAAATATACTGTCGCGGCAATCAAACGACAGTTCCAATATGAATATAATTATGCAAAGCAAACACCCCTATAATAGAATGTCCCCCATTGTTAACTTTTCATTCCAGTTTCTTAATTATTCATTTCACAATAATTTAGGAAACTCATTTTTACTGTCAGAAGTTTTCCAACATATTTGCCATTAGTACCCTCCATTATTCTCCTATTAGAATAATTTATGTATTCCATTTTTTGTAAGGGAACTTTTAGTATTACAGTAGTGCTTATTTGACAATAGCCTTTATTTGGTATGTGCGAAAATGTTTGTGTGTGTGTGTCCACGTGGGCGTCTAACAAGAACCTGATAGTCAGGTAAAACTTTAATTTAAATGTGGGCGTAAACGGATTAAAAAATAATTACTTTAGAATATATTACTTAGGGTTAAATTATATATTATTATTTGAAACGGGGTATTTCGAGCCCAATGTTATATAAGTGGTTGCTACTTCGTTGATCTTCTATAATCTACTATCTAAATGTTTTAAGAATAGTAATACAAATTTAAGCTATTTGTGACGTTATGGATTACAAAGTACTCTGTTTACTTTTTCAGAATCTGTTACAAAAGAAATTAATCCAAGAATTTTATGGAATTCAAATTACAGAGAATAAAAATTAAAAAAGATATACTTTCATATAAATTAAAAAAATATATTGTGGTAAACAATGAAGCAATTAAAAAAAAAAAACAATATAGTAAATTGTTAAACTTCGAATTTTAATTCAAATGTAAACAATTCCTGGAATGGCATTCATACATAATAAATGAGATTACAATATTTCAATAAACTAAAAAAAATGTTATAAAAGTTAATTTTTGTCAGGCAAAAGCCATTAACGGATTTGGAAATCTCTCCGGTTAGGGGTGCTTAGGTTGGCAGATTAACACTCTACACGGTATTTATTTATTTTAATTAATGCATATTATAAGTAATTTCGACTTCCTCGCAATTAAAATATTACAATGAATTAAAATAAATAATGGATTTAACCCTCCGTCAGGCGCACCTCCCGGCCACTCGACTTCGGGCGCAATGTGCTTGGTAGGCACAGGTTATAAAGTAGCCTTGAAAATGGCTCTATGTATACAAAAGCTGAGAATCAGCTGTTATTTACTGTTAGGGGGGAGGTATGGTGCTAAAGTAAAAAGCAATTCATCAGGAAAAATGGATATGTATTGAAAAAATAATATTTAAACAATAGGTAGTTATTAAAATTAATTTAACATGCTCCGAAATATGTGATGTAAAAAAACATATTAAACATCTCAAATATTAAATTAAATTACAAAAGCAATTTAAATATTTTAAACTTAGTCAGAATCAGAGAGGTCCATGTCCCTAGAAGTCAGGAATCTACTTGAAGTAAAGCAAGGTTGGTATAGCAGTATTTTGTGACTCATACAGATGGCTTGGTTGCATTTTTGACACTGGCAATTGGAAAGGCGTCTCACGCCTGTCTCAGTAGTGCATGTGACACACCTACGTCTTTTGGTGGCAGAAGAAGTGGATGAGAGTTCTTTGTCGACAGTGGGGGAAAAGTCTTTTTAGCTGAAGTTGCAGGTTGTATGGGAGCAGTGCTGCAACTTCTTCTTTGAAGGTGAGGAAGTAACCATTCATGGGATAACTGTTTCAGAAAAAGTCTTCTGCTTTTGCAATCTAACTGATTTCCTAGATATATGATATATATACATATGCGTTGATCCCACCAATGTTTAGCATGGAAAAAAATATAACCATTAGCCAGCGCTTTATGTTTCTGCTGACGCTGAAGGTAGAGCACATTTGATCTGCAGTATCCACACCCCCTTTTGTTTGTTTATAAAATGTAATTATTTTGGGTTTCAATTTTTCTTCTGTTTCGCTATCTATTTCGGCATCATCGTGAAGTGTTGAAACAAGAATAACATTTTTTTCCCCTCGGGAATGTATGATACTATTACTATGATATACTATTATTATGATATTACTAAAATATTGCTAAAAGAATCACTAAATATGTAGTAAAATAATCTAAACTACTAATATATATGGAAATTGTTGTAGGAAACTTAGCTTAAAAATCGTATCGAGATCGGGCGCAATGAGCCTGTCAAGCCAAGGTCAGCCATTTGCGTCTCTAGAGCATGTGAGAAAAATTTGAATAGGTCTAGTATGGCCTATATTAGAAGGGAGGAAGGTACTAGGAGTGAAGGAAGTTTACGCCTACTTGGAGAGACGAGCTATCTATAAGTAAACAGCCTGTGCCTGGTAGATCAGGTGCGCCTGACGGAGGGTTTTCGAAAATTTGAAATATCTACGTTATAATACGTCCGATCAAAAAATTGTATTAAGACAATCTCATAGCAAATTAAATTTACTATAAATATTGTTCTATACATTTATTCTGTATCTTGAATATTAACCCAGATATTTGCATTTTTTATAATTGTGGGCCGATAACGGATGACGGAATTTCCTGCCAAATGCTAGTTCGGCCATTTGCCGTAACTGTTCGGCTCTCGTATGGAGATTTCTCTATTGTATAACTTCACTTGGGAAATCTGCTTAGTTTACGCAGCCCCTGTGTGACGGACTTTTTGATCTACCAACCCTCTCAAGATTTCTGGTATACTTTCCTGAGGGGCAGTGTGTACTGCATTCTTTTAGTTTTCACTCCTCAGTAACTCCCCAATCCTACTCATATCATATTAACAAGAAGGTTTTAGCAGATTTCTCTTTGGGGAAAACAGCTATTGAGGTCGTACTCATGACGCAATTATCGAAAATTTCTTCAAATGTCCATCGATCCTACCCAGAAGATGACGAAAATGAGGTCCGTTCAAAATTATATATACCTATATATATATATATATATATATATATATATATATATATATATATATATATATATATTTGTCTGTTAACGATCTAGCGGTCGCAACTTTTGTTTGATCGTTACCAAACTCAATATTTAAACGTTTTATGCAAAAAGACAGATCAAGTTCGTTAATGGCTAAAATTGGACCAATGGGAGGGGGGGTTTAGAGGGTGGATTTTCGAAAATTTGAAATATCTCCGTTATCATACGTCTTATCAAAAAATTGTCTAGAGACAATCTTCTTGCAAATTACATTTACTATAAATATTGTTCTATACATTTATTCTCTATCTTGAATATTAACCCAGATAACCCCCCAATCCTACTCATATTATATTAACAATAAGGTTTCAGCAGATTTCTCTTAGGGTAAAACAGCTATTGAGGTCGTACTCATGCCGCCATTTTATCGAAAAAAAAATTTCGAAATTTTTTTTTCGTAAAATGTCTTCAAATGTCCATTGATCCTACGCAGGAGATGACGTAAATGTGGTACGGTCAAGAGTGTATATCGCGAGATTTATATTATATAGATATCTATATATATATATATATATAGATATATATATATATATATATATATTTGTTAACGCTCTAGCGGTGGCAATTTTCGTTTGATCGTTACCAAACACGATATTTAAACATTTTATTTAAAAATAAATATCAAGTTCGTTAATGATTAAAATCGGACCAGAGAAGGGGGGGTTTAGAGGGGGGATTTCCCAAAAATCGTAATATCTCCGTTACTGCACGTCGGATCGAAAATTGTATAGAACCAATTTTATAGTTAATTAAAGGTACTATAAATATTGTTATACTCGGTAAATATGCAAGGTAAATGTTTACCTACGAGTTATTTTCATTTTTCAGTGTTGTGCCTTCAGCAAACTCTACTTCTACTCATGTCATATTAACAATACGCTGCTTTATTATGAATCACTTCATTACAAGGTTAAATACCAAATATTGTTTTCATTGAACTTTTACTTTTTGAGATATATGCAAATACGTTCTGTTGACCCGCCCCCCCCTTTTTTATTTCTAAAATGTGAGTGATTGAGATAAAACTGATTCTCATTTATCACAAATTACAGCACTAGCTTTAGTAAATCGTTTTCAATAAAATTAATATGCTATATTTTGATATATTTCATTAATTGTTTGTCTTTCCGGTCTCTCTATCTATCCAGCGCTACATGGTTGGTTGGCCTGTATGTTTGCAATTCAACCGCTTTCCGTTTGTATTTATTCACTTAACAATCACGGTAGTGTTACCTGTATGTATATTTATCTATTGTAAACCTTCTCGTGGGAAATTTGCTTAGTGTACGCAGCTCCTGCGTCAGAGACTTTAATATTATGAAGCAATTTATTTCAAGCCTAAAAACCAAATATAGTTCTCGTTGAACTTTTTCGCTTTGAGATAAATGCAAAAATAGGAAAACTGTTTAGTTAACACATCTCCTGCGTGACGGACTTTTAAAAGTAGTTTTTATTCACTACCGCAGTTCTTGTATACATTTTTTATTGAAAATAAACACAAAAGTTGTTTTATGTTGTGCGAATGGTCATTCTATAAGGATTTGTGAATGTGTGTGCACGTGAGTTGGCCCAGTCGAGTTCATGAACCCAACTCAAAACAGTAAGCAATCCCAATATAATGGGTCTGACTGAGTACATCAGGCGTAAACAAATTTTCTAATTTGCAGTTCATGTTCAGTGAGCTCTGTTCCCGCTCCTCTTTTTAACTCCGTGATTTAATTCGGCAGTTCTGGAGCTTGGTGACTTAATTCCTCTTTGTGCCTGATAA
Organism: Riptortus pedestris; assembly: GCA_019009955.1. Taxonomy (NCBI): domain Eukaryota; kingdom Metazoa; phylum Arthropoda; class Insecta; order Hemiptera; family Alydidae; genus Riptortus; species Riptortus pedestris. The sequence goes on along the minus strand of CM032231.1, from coordinate 104,299,265 downwards.
AGACTCAATTCTGATGATAGGACAAAATATTTTCGGCAAGTACGCGCACATTATCTACTGATTTTTCCTTCAGTCTAAAAAAAAGATAAATCATTTTCTTCAGCTGTAACATAGTTCTATCTAATCAACTTTTTTTTTTTCTTTTTCTCCGATTTTCTTTAAGGGAAATTTCCTCAAATGTCCTAAGGACATATCTCTAAGAGATAAATGATAAAAATAATAACCGAGGTCCTTCCAAAATTATAAAGATATGTGCATGTGTGTGTGTGTGTTTGCATCCTAGCGATCGAAATTTGTCTTATCCTAAATCGAAATATAAGCGTTTTATTAAAAACAAAAAATTCATTAACAGCTGAAACCGACCTCGGGTAGGGGTTTAAAGGGGAGGAATTTCAAAAATTCGAAATATTTCAGTTAATATATACCTTTTCGAAAAACTGTGTAGAACCTTATTTGAAAATTTCCTGTAAATATTGTTATATAAGCATTTTCTCTATCATGAATATTAAACTATATATTTGCATTTCTTGGGTTTCAGCCTTTGTTAAACCACTACTCCTACCTATGTCATACCAATAATAAGCTCCGACTTCGGAGAGAAAAACTATAACTGAATCATATCAGAATGTAACATATTATTTTTATAAAACTATTTACAATACCTAGTAGTGTAATTTATAATGAATCAGGATCAATTTTATCGCAATCAATCAAATTTTAGTAGTCAAAAAATTTAAGCCGGGGGGGGGGGGTCATAAGAATATATTTGCATGTATCTCGTATAATAAAAATCTCTAGAAAACAATATTTGGTATTTAAGCTTCCAATGATGTGGTTTATTACATAACCCAGTATTCGATATGTAAAATGAGTAGAAGTGGGGGTTTGCTGAAGGCTGAAAACTGAAAAATGCAAATATCCCGGTTAACATTCAAGATTGGGAATAAATGTGTATAACAATATTTATAGAACATCTAATTTGCCATATGATTGATTTTGTTTTCGATCCAAAGGCCTAGTAATGGAGTTTTACTCAGCCATTAACGATTATTCTTTTTACATAAAACGACTGAATGTCGATAATATCGACTTTATCGCTATATATATATATATATATATATATATATATATATATATATATATATATATATATATGTATGTATATAGTTTTGGACGGACCTCATTTTCGTCATCTACTGGGTAGGATCGATGGACATTTAAAGAAAAATTTCGAAAATTGCGACATGAGTACGACCTCAATAGCTGATTTCTGGGAAAACTGTTAAAATGTCTAGGAAAATAATTTGAAAAACTGTTCATAATAAGCATAAAATTTTCTTTTTGGATTTCTAATACTTAGGGAGATATTTGGATGATTTTATATCCCCAGTCCTCTAACACCCTCTCCCTTCCCCTTAGTAGATATCAATCAATATGGAAGGTGCACAACTGGACATTACATCAATCCAAATATGAAACTTCAACATTCTATGTATCACCGATGAGAGTTAGTAATGATTCAGGCTAGTTTAATAAATAATTCTGTTGATAACTGGAAACCAATATTTTTCGCGAAATAAAAAGCATTCTAGAACAATTTTTTTCAGTGAGAGACGGGAAAGAACTATTCAAACCGTAGCGTTCCAACACAGCCCGAGTTTATTCAGCAAACCGCCATTAATGAGAGCTGGCCTTGAGAGCGTAAATTACCCAGGGCAGAACTGTAGGAGAGATTAAAGAGACGGTGGTTCGTGGGGGCAGGAAA